>JANFAE010000185.1:0-194818 GCA_024613145.1 Pisolithus marmoratus
TTCTGCCCAGTGCCTGGGTCCCAAGTAATGTGGAGGGATACAGCAACAGGCTGAAGTGGGCATGAAGACAGATGGAGAGGGCAGCAGCAAGTGGCAATAAGGGAAAACAGAAGGTGCACCTGCACCGGAACTTTCCTGCATCCTGAACTGACCTTGCCTTCCATCAGATGACCCAGGATGATGATGGTGCTGATGACCATGAAGACAACATGCAAGGCAGTGGCAATGACAGCAATGACAGGGTGCTGGAAGACCTCAACGGTGTAGAGATGAGTGTGAAAAGACCCTAGGAATAGGTCAAAGTCTCCTAGTGAGAGAGGGGGGGGTGAATTCGACCCAGGAGGCTTGAGTTGCCTGGTGTGGAGTCAAGGAGTAAGCAGAAAGACTGAAAAATGTGCCCTGAAATCCAAATAAATCCCAAGATAACGTCTACTGAGTGTCTGGGGAGGGAGAGCTAAAATTCCAAGTCTGTCTCGTCTTATTTCCAGCTTCTCGTCTCTGGTAGCTCGTCTGTTGTTATTCCAAGTATGTACAGTACACTCGAAGTACTTGTGCAGGCTTACATAAGCCACAATGCGCGCAAACACTAAGTAAAAAGATAAGAAAAGATAAAAGAAAACAAATCAGTAAGTAAAAACAATGAAATATATGAAATATCCTGGTAGGGAGGATACTTTCCCTACATCCGAGGGTGGCTTTAAATAATGACTGTCCCCAGTCATCACCTACCAAGCTGTATCATAAACCGAGGCAAGGGTATCATCCTCGAAACAAAACTCTAGCTAGAAATGTGAAAATGCAAGCTCGAAACAAAACAAACCACATAAAAGAAACAAAACTACTACTCAGCTGAAAGGGGAATGCAGTTTAAAGCGACTCGAGGGTGAATCGAAGGGGGAACGAAGCTCGGGGGGAGCTCGAGGGTAGCTCGGAGGGGACCACTCGACCTTCGAAGGGGACTGGGTAGCTCGTGACCTGAAAGGATGCCTTGGAGACATCTTGGGTCGAACTCGAGAGGTGGCGAGAGGTGGGACTGATCCTGTACTCAAAGGGGGGAAAGGTAACTGAGAAGCCAACCCTCCTGGGCCACGAGCGAGGGTCCAGAAGTCCAAACGAGCCTGTAATGTGCGCCCGAGCGCCTCACGAGGGATCTCCTCACCTGTAGGTAGCACAATGCGACCTTGAACCACCCCACACTTTCCTGCCACTAGATACGAGGCAAAAACTCCACACTGCGCTCGAATGTGCCCCTCGCAACCACAGAAGAAACAAAAACCAAATCTTCGAGGCCAAACTTGGCACCTCAGGACCTCTCGATAGGCAGAGGGATACCTGCTCGAAGCCATAGCCCCTCGAAGGGGAAGCGAGCGACCTGACACTCTCGAAAGGGACTCGAAACTCGCAGGGGCAGGGTTTGACAGTGAGGCCGGGGTCCCTCGAAGCAAGAACAAGTTCCCTAAGCATGACCCATGATGAGGGACAGGACGAAGGGAGTGCCTCGAGGGAGACATAAGACGAAACGAGCTCTTCGAGGAGGTGTTCGAGGACTCACAAGGTTGACAAGAGCGAGTCGAGGCAAAACCAAGGTCTCGAGGCCTGGTAGACATCAACTGGGAACGAGGGGGGCAAACCTTTGTACTCTCCAAATGGTCAACTCGACGTGGACATGACCATTGGTCCTCTCTCGAGCCTCGAAGCGAGTTCAAAGCCGACTCACCAGCCTGCTTATCCGGGACACACCACCGTGGCTGAACCACAGTGTGCCACGAGCCTGCATTAGTGACTCGGCGAGGGGACGAGCTGCTCAAAGCATGCTCGGGGGAAGGAGGGGGAGTCTTCAAAGGTCGAGGGCATGCCTCGAGGGGGGAACGAGGGGGAAGCTTCGAGCTCGAGTGCGCCTCTCCCTGGGAGCATCTTCTAGAATGAGACCGAGAGTACTCCACAGGGGTGTCTGATGGGGAACTGGTCGAGGGCGAGTGCATGCACTGAGAGGGTTCCTCGGGGAACTCGCGAGCTGACGAGGCATCCTTCGAAACTAGATGAGGGGGTGAGCGGCCTACCCCCTCCTCGATAACCTCCTTTGTAACACAAACAATGACCTCGACAGGCCACAGGCAGCCCAACTCGAACAGGGGGTACCTGGATGCAAGCCTCCTCGAAACCTTGAGCTCGACTTGTGGTGGGAGGCCTTGAAGGAATAGCTGGCCTTGATGGCTCAACTCCAAGACATTCCAACTCACCAGGGCCAAGAACAAGACCTGGAAACGACGAAGGTAGTCCCCTAGAGCTGCAACTGAGCTTAGCTCGCTGCGACGAGTCCCCTCGAGGAAGGTATAGAACTCCTCGAAGTACTCGAGGACATCTTTGACTGGCTCAATCTCAGGGTACTGGAGAGTCACGAGTGCCTGGAAGTTCTCCCATCGCTCGAAGATTGGCGCGCTGGCCACAAGATAGCTCCAGAGCCTTCCAGTGTGGGGTGGTGCTCCGTCAATTGCAAACTGGATGAGCGACGAGGTATCTGTTGCACCCTGGGCCTTACCATACTCCGCTACATCCTCAAGGTAACACGGCAAGTCCTCAGCCTGCCCCAAGAACTCTGGGGGGGACTCGAGTGGGGCTCGAGACAGTCTGGATGCTTCTTCCATCATGAGTAGTATATACGAAGCTCAAAAGAATATATATCACATTGTAATTGATAATTGACAGCAGTACTGGGGTTAAACGCGAGCCTCGACTGCCAACAGTCAGTCTCGAAGGGTAAAACGAAGAGATGGGGTCACCTCGATGCGACCTCGAACATCTATGGGGGGTTGGGGGTGTGGCAACAAACCACGAAGGGGGGAGGAGGATGCAGAAACCTTGTATGATATGTCTCAAGGTGGTTTCGACCACCAAAACTGAAGCTAGTCGCCATTGCGACTCTAACACTTAATTCTCAAACTTGCAGCCTTGCTCGACTGCAATATGTGCAAGAAAAACGATGATATAACATCTGGTTACGTCTATGAACGAAGCGGGTGCGTCTAATGAAGCATCTGTGTCACGAGTGTGTCTCGAAGGGCTCAGGGTTTGTCTGGGAGTCTCGAAGCGTCTGTGGTCTCGAAGGGGCTGACGGCATCTCGAAGGGGTGGTCAACTGACTCTAAGATGATGGGGAAGGGTTTCCTACAACTCAAAACTGCTCAAAACGCGACCAGGAGGTGCCAGGGAGCTAAGCTATGGCAGGGGAGGAGGACGGCAGTGCGCTGGGGAAGAACCGCTCGATGGAATTCTCCGAAACTTCAGGGGATGGTAGAGGCGTGCGAGGAGAAGTTGGCGAACGAGAAACCGGAGAAAACGGCGCACCCAGTCCCAAGTTATTCCAATTTTCGTCCTACAGAGCCTTTCTCCGCAAAAATAAGAATATCTCCGGAAGTACTGCAGCGGACGCGACGAAAAAGACCTCGTTCGAAGGGTCTCGTCGAGTAGAATCAGAGTCCAGAAAAGCGAGAGGTCCGGCGCGTCGGTTCTCGAGAAAACGCGTGTGCAAGCACAGAGGTAGGGGGAGGAATGGGGTCACCAAGCAAAACAGCCCCCTCGCGGTGGGCTCCAGATGTAGAGATGAGTGTGAAAAGACCCTAGGAATAGGTCAAAGTCTCCTAGTGAGAGAGGGGGGGTGAATTCGACCCAGGAGGCTTGAGTTGCCTGGTGTGGAGTCAAGGAGTAAGCAGAAAGACTGAAAAACGTGCCCTGAAATCCAAATAAATCCCAAGATAACGTCTACTGAGTGTCTGGGGAGGGAGAGCTAAAATTCCGAGTCTGTCTCGTCTTATTTCCGGCTTCTCGTCTCTGGTAGCTCGTCTGTTGTTATTCCAAGTATGTACAGTACACTCGAAGTACTTGCGCAGGCTTACACAAGCCACAATGCGCACAAACACTAAGTAAAAAGATAAGACAAGATAAAAGAAAACAAATCAGTAAGTAAAAACAATGAAATATATGAAATATCCTGGTAGGGAGGATACTTTCCCTACAATGGGCCATGCCAGGAGTGCAGTAGGGAGGGTAGGGCTGCCAGTTGTGAAGGGGAACCCCAGCAGGCATGCTTGTGGTGCAGGCGCCTGAAATGCAAGTGCTCTTGTGCAGCAGGGAAGGTAGGCTGAAAGGTGAGTACTCGCATTATGGTCAGTTAGGTCCTGGAATAACAAAAACACACAGCACAAGAACCCCATAGCTCCCCAGGTGGCTGCCTTGTCATCAAACAAATGCACCAAGCTGACACCTCCAGCTGCCAGCTCGTCCTCAAGTCTCCCTCCTGTCAAAGTGACCCTGCAGCTCCCACACAAGGTGATCGACCGAGCCCTACATTGTGGTCCAACACTGGAGTTTTCGACCTCCCCATCGACAGCACCTGTGCCCTCTCCCACCATTCCCTCGCCAGAACTCCCCGTCGCCTCTCAATCCCAACTCTTCCTCAGCTCTATGACCCTGTCATCAGTTCATTATCCTGATCACACCCTCACACCTGCCAACTTTTCTCCTCTGGCCGGTGTTGACGAGCTTCAAGAGATGTTCAAAGGGGGCTTCTCGGCAATGGCAACCAGACTGTTGCAAGACGAGGAAATGCCAGTCGTACCCAAAGAAATTCCTGTAGCGAAAGAAGAGTCGCCCATTGAGATCGTACCTCAAGAAACTCCAGGAAGAACGAGTGCAAGTCCCTCTCCATCGCATGGCCCCTCCTCTTCTCCTGCTAGGATGACACCATGGCTGCATGCCTTGGACGAGCGGATCAAGCAGTTGGAGGAGATCGTTGAAACGAACAAGATCGAGGTCATGGGAATGCACGAGGACCTTGCCAGAGTTATGGTGCGGGTCTCGAGGTTCGGGAATGCAGTGCTGGAGCAACGTCGCCAGCTGAGGGAGATTCAAGAACTCTGGGAGGAGCTGCCGATCTGAGGGGGTGTGAGGATGCTTGTAAATATTACCCAGTGTACAGTACTTGTGTTTAGCTATTGTCACTCTGCGGTTGGAAACAGACTTCTCAGGCTCGAAACATGATATAAGTACACACAAACAGTATGAATGGTTTTTTTTTTTTTTGACTCTAAAGACTCTTTGTACATTGACAGGGACGAACTGTAACTAAACTGGCATTAATTGAGAGGAAAAGTAAAGTAAAGAAAAGACAAGAAAGGAATGGTAACAGAAAAGAGAGAAGGAAGTATGAGTGGTGGTTACTCATCTAGCTCGTCCTCTGGCACACCAGCTAGGTCTGGGTCCAGGAAGGACTCATCTTCAAGGCGATTGAGATCAGTGTGAGGTCTGTTGATGAGATGTGTAACCTTGACATGAGAACAGTTTTGGGGGTGGTATGGGAAAAGATGAAATGCGGCATAGTGGAACCTTGATACTGTGCCATCCAGCTCAGAGAGGAGGTAGGACCCTCTTTAGTATGACGAATGATGACCATAGGTCCTAGGTAATGTGGTTTAGTTTTCTGGTCGAGCTCTTTTTTGATTCTAGAATTCCGGATGAGTACCATTGATCCTGGCTTGAAGTTGAAGTCATGGATAGTATGCTTAAAATGGGCAATGAAGTCTTTGACTGACGCATACTGGGATTTTAGGACAAGTTCGTGGATATGTGCGAGGTTGTCTGGGCGTTTTTGCAACTGACAGGCGTGGTTAGCAATGAGCTCTGTGGTCAAATACAACCCCACCTTGAATGGTGCTAAGAACGTCGCCTCTGATATGTCAAAGGGGAGTCTAGGATGAATGCTGTGAGCCATGTAATAGGGAGAAAACCCCATAGCCTTGTGCATGGTAACTCGCTCTGCCCAAAACACTGAGGGGGCAGCCTCTGACCATCTCAACACTTCCCCCTCGCAACTTTTTACCAGCGCCTCCCTGACATCAAAGTCCTGGTGCTTGACTATCCCATTCACCTGTGAGTTATAAGGTGAGATGCAGATGTGGTTAATGCTGTAGGTTTCTGCCAACCAGGAGAGGGCCAGGACATAGGGACCTCCATTGTTGGTGACGATTTCAGTAACAGCACCCCATCGGCACAGAACTTGCTCGAAGATAAACTTCCCTATGAATTTCCCAGTTTCAGCTCGAAGCATCACCCACTTGGGGTAACCTGTTAGGGAACAACAAGCTTGGGTGACGTAGCGATAACCATTTGACTTCAGCATTACAAACGTATCGACGTATGCCTTATGAAACAGGGGCTTGGGAATGGCGATGACTGGGGGGATATGGACCCAGTCTAGGCAATGAACCTGACATTCGTGGCATGTTTGGATGAACCAACAAACATCTTGTTTGAGCATAGGCCACCAGAAATGGGACAGTAAATGCATATGGGTGGAGAATATTCCCTTGTGACCGAGCTCATTGTGGGCCTGCTGGATAACCTCTAGATGCTTGTAGGGTCAGATAACGAGTTGATGGCAGCCTTGTGGCTCCTTCCTCCACAGTTCTCCCCCCTTTACGAAATACCTTAGGGCCATGCGCACCAGGATCTCTAGTTCTGCCTCTGTCATCCTTTCTGGGGTCTTCTTCGTCTCCAGGAGCTCCTTCACCTCTTCCAACCTCTTTTCCCTCTGCCTCGCTTGGTTGGATCGTGGAATTTCTATTTCTGGAATAGCGTTTGCCTTATCTGTCATGAGGAAGACACTGATATCTCGAGGCACAGTTCAAGGTGAGCTTAAAACTGATGGCAGAATTTCTGAAAAGGCTCATAGCGGTTGAGCAGGTACCTCCTTGCAGTTCTCGAGCTTGACAGTGAAAGCCCCACACTCATCTACCCAATCCTCATAGCCCTCTTCATCTACCCCTGGGTCTTCCTTGGCCTTTGGTCTTCTCAACAGTCTGTCTGGGGCTGCATGCTTGGGTGCTGGAACATGCACCAGTTTGAAATCGAATAGTAATATTCCAGCAATCCAGCGATTGATAGTAGCATTGGGCTGTAAATCAGGGTTGTTAATCATCCCTTTAATATACCATGCGTCAACCTCGACGACTAAGTTCTGGACCCTGAATATGTAAAGCCTGACGTCATGTAGGGCTTGAAAGAGGCCAAAAAGCTCGAGCTTAGCCTGGCTATATCGTTTTTTCCCAGTTGTTGAGACTTATTGAACCAAAATGGGCTGGGTAACATTTTCCATCTTCCCCTTCTTGCATGAGAATATACCTGACAGCGATGTTGGAAGTGTCGATGGTGAGAATAATGGATCTGCCAGAGGTATAGTCAATCATACAAAGCGCAGGGGATGAGACAATAGCTTGGCAGAGGTAGTCCATAGCCTCTCGATGCTCATCACGGAATTCAAAGGGGACATCCTTCTTTGTGAGCTCAACAAGGGGACGGGCGTGCTTGGCAAAGTTTTTAATGAATATGCAGCAGTACAAGCATAGTCCTAAGAAGCCACGAACTTCAGTAACATTAGCACAGTAAGGCCAGTCCTGGATTTTCTGGACCTTCATTTCATCGGGAACTCTACCCTCATATGACACTTTATGCCCAATGACTATGATCGACGGTGCTGTGATAACACACTTCTTGGTGGAGATGGTTGCCCCGGCGTTTCAAAGGTGGTGGAGGACTCAGTTGACATTCTGTAGGTGCTCCCAGACAAAATGCTGTATACCAGGATTTTCAGGGATTGTTTGGAAGGTGCCATCAGGATTCTCATAGCGGGTTTTGGGGCCCTTGATAGGGCAGTCGTCTATGAACAGAATGGTTACTTCTGGGATTTCATCCTTCAGGATCCAGCACACATCCCCATGGAATACTTGGACCACGTTTGTATACCCCATCAGTAGTTTGGTAAGCCGAAGCGTGCCTATGGGCATCTGGAACATGGTCAGGTCTCTGTAGTTGTCGTGTATAGTATGGTGGTCATAGCCAACCATCAGATCTAAAATCCCATAGATGGAGTGACAAGCAAACACCTCAGCGATAGAGTCGATGAAGGGGGGAATGGCAGAGTCCTGAATGGACATGGCATTTAGTGGTTGTAGGTCATGGACGAGTCACAAGGATTTCCCATCTTTCTTGATGATGCAGAACCATTTGGAGCGATAAGATGAGGTGGAGGGTTCGTAAACACTGGTGGCGATCTTCTCTTTGATGATGTTAACGACATCGTGAAAGATAGCTGGGGGTATAGGGATATTCCACTCGACCCATGGTTTGTGCATCAGGGTAGGGATCTTCAGGGGCAGGAATACGTCTTCACGAAATGTACCCCTCTCTGAGGCATCCCAGGTGAAGGCCATTTCATGGGTACGAATGAGCCAGCAGACCAAAGCCAGCTCTTCTGGCCACAGGAACCTCACTGGGTCTAAATCTAGCTCGTCTGAGTGTTCCTGGGTGAAACGGGTACCTGGAACAAAGGGTGGGGGAGAGAATGGAAGTACAGGAAGGGATGCTAGAGGGTTCTCGACCTCCTGATGCTCTACCCGGAATTCCACAGGCATAGATGTTGGGACCGGCCTGACCTTCTTTGCTACAGGCTTGTACTTTAAAATGTGACAAACAGGGTCGAACTGATATGTAGATCATAGGGCAGAAACTGTCAGTGGAGAAATCATTGTACTTGTTGAAAATAAGAACTGGTCACTGTGTGGAATGAAACTGGAGTTGAAAGGCTCCACAGATGGAACGCTTTCACTCTTGACATTGTATAGTAACATAGAAGCAGGATGATCTTGCGAGTCTGTAGGAACGGGTGAAGTGTAATGGGGAAATTCTGATGGGGAATCTGATACATAAAGGGAACATATGGAGAAAACCTCATTGTGGTCTCCTCGCAACTTCGGCAAATCCTTGACCGATACTAAAAACCCTGTTCTGTCCTATCCATCTGGCAGCATAGTTCTCTTCTTGCGTAGAACTCTTCTTTGTCTTCTGAATTAACAAAGTGAGGTAAGAGTTGTAGCTGGTTATGAGGACGAGTAGGAATCAGTATTTGTCTTCCAGGATTCAGGTCACATATCTCAAGAGACTGTTCGCTGTCAGGGAAGTTGCATATGATGCTGCTGAGAAGACAGAAGAATGGACAGCCCAGGAGAAGGTTAAAAGGTGCGTGGTCGACAACCTGGATTTGGAGTTGTGCCTTGATGGTACCTATATGCAGGGATGCATTCTCAATGACCCTGAGTGTGCTTTCCTTCAACTGGTTAGTGGCCTCAAGCATCATACACATATCAGAATGAAGGGGAGCTCCCAATGCCTCCCACAGCTCACATCACAAGGTGACCACCTGACACCTGCTATCAAGGATGCATTCAACATGGAGTTTGTCCATCAGTACTCTGTCTACTGCCCTCAAGGGAGCTGTCACCAACCCTACACACTTCCCTTCAGTGTCCTTTACTAGGTACTGCTCGTAGGTCGCCCATGTTGAAGATGCAGAGGTTTCCAAGGCAGCCTCTAAGCTTCCTATAGTGATTGTCTTTGTCATCACGAGTTCCTTGACTTGTTTGTGAATCTCCAGACTAATGGCTAGGAGATCTTTGGCAGTGATTTCTATTTTGGCACCTAGGACCTGCCGAACGAGATGCTTGGTGGTGGCTACCTCATCAAACCCACTTTGGTAACAGAATTGTGGGGTGGGCTGGGCTGGTGCCCTCAACTTTCCCGAGTCTGTGGAGTTGGTCCTCTCTGGCACTTTCTCTGCCTGCAATCTCTCTACCGTGTCTGAAGAATTCGAGCCAGGGCTTGCTGAAGGCCTAACTGGGGTGGGGGTACTCATTGGAGCAGGGTTGCTGCGTGGGCATCGACCTGGAATTTCCACACCATTGAAACATATGGTCTTCTTCTTCTTAATCGTGTTCTTTAATTCCTCGACCTGGGCATAAGCCCTTGCTAAAGCTCTCTTATCCTCATTGTCAGCCATCTCCTCTAGATCCTCATCAACCAAGTACGATGATGGATGAATGTTGACCTGGAACTCTGACGTTCCTTCTGTTCCGAAGAACATGTTACTGACTAAATGCAGTGGGGTGTCCCTACCACACAATGACGAGGTGCTGCTGGTAGTAGGCTGGACAGAGACTAGGTTAGCCGAGGCCATGATCGACTCTCGCATTGCAAGGAAGTTG
This sequence comes from Pisolithus marmoratus, assembly GCA_024613145.1. NCBI lineage: Eukaryota > Fungi > Basidiomycota > Agaricomycetes > Boletales > Pisolithaceae > Pisolithus > Pisolithus marmoratus. The sequence continues at coordinate 10,091 of JANFAE010000185.1, forward strand.
TCGATTTTCTCCTTAAAGTTTCGACCGGCAGCTGTCCTAGGAATATCAGAGCCGTCTTTCATAAAGACTCTACCCCCAATTAAGGTGCATTTTCCTTGCCGTATATATTCCTGGCAGAGGGCACACTCTGCCGTATGATGGCTGTCGGTGCTTCTGCAAAAGAAGCACCTGGGGTTGAATGAGTGGCAGAACTGGCCCTCCTGTGGCTGCCTTGACGACAATGAAGGCTCTGCAGTCTGGATATACTCGCATTTTAGGATAGTTGGTGGTGTGGAATTCTGGGGTGGGGGCTCTGGGAAGAGTGCTGAAGAGTCTGGCTGTACAAAATTCTGTCTAGAGCTGCTAAGAAGGTATGTGGCCTGTTTGTAGACCTCGTTGAAGGGCCAGGGGTCGTCAACGTTATGATCTAGGTCCCTAAGCTGCAGGCAAGTGATGAGGCCATTGCAGAATCTCGGGGGGAAGCCCTCGAGGAATTTTTCATTGATGAAGTCATCAACAAGCTTCTTCTTTTTGTTGATAAGAGCCACGATGCAGCGAAATTCCTGGATGTATTTGCCAAGATCCTCAAGGGTCAACATTGACTTTTGGACCTGATGGTGAAGAAGGGTCTCAAGGTCGGCTTTAGTGTACTGCCAGCCTTTAACATCAGCACCTGGATAGAAACTGGTTACTTCTTTGGTGAAGGCCTCCCAATCGTCACCCGTGGCAGAATCGAGAGATGACCACAGCTCTGATTCGTTATGATCAGCATAGCAGATGGCCCATTTAATTTTTGCTTCTTCTGAGGTAATGCCTGCATCTGTGCAGACCTGATCAACATCTTCGAAATAGGCGCAGATGTCTTCTGTTTTTCTGGAAAATTTAGGAGCTTTGTTAGAGCCCCTAAGCGGCATTTCACGATGGTTGGTGGCATTAGACATGGTGACTGGTACTGATGACGAGGGTGGAGGCTGGTTTATAGGCAGGTTTCTGAACAGCTGTGATGCAGGGGTTTGAACAGGTGGTGGAATATTGCTCTGGGGGGCAACAAACAATGATGATGGGAACAGAAGTTGTTTGGTGGCAAGAGTTGAATCCATTGAGGAGGAAGATGATGATAAATCAGTGAGCAGTGATAAGTTTTGGCGATCTGGTGGTGGTGCGAAGGATTCATCAAGCTCGAAAGCTCCAGGAATATCCACTGAGGGTGGGGATGAAGGTTCTGAAAGGTGGGGGTGATCTGCAGGGAAAAACTCCGGGTCTAGGGAACTGAGTTCTGAAATGTCACAGGGATTAACCACAGGTACAAAAAGGTCTGATGAAGATATAGAGAGGCAGTGGAAGGGCTCTAAGAGCTCTTTGAGTTCTGTTCTTTGATGAGTGGGCCATAGAGATCTCCTTTCCAGATCTGCAGACCCCTCACGGTGGGCTCCAAAACTTGTGGGACACTACTTCTGGGGAAGAGTGTATGGGAAAAATAGAGGGGGGCTGAAGGAATGAATTCCTAGGTCCATCCCAAGGGGTGCTGAGTAGGGAAAGGGATGTGCAAAAGGTGAAAGAGAATTGGTGGGGGAAAATTCCATAGGAATAGGTTGTTAATGCTAGAACAGGCCATGGGCTTGTGGATGCGGGGCTCTTGTATGTGATTTTTCCAATATTGAGGAAGCTGGTAGACTTGATGACAACGCTGGAGACATGGGAAAACTCTGAAGACTCGATGCTAGGGACTCCAAGACTCTTCAATCACTCAGAAAATGACTCTAAAAGGTGGATATTTTATTCCGATGCTTGGCCGGAATACTTATGGTGTACAGGAAGCAACTACAGGTACAGAAAATTTTTAGAAGGAGCAACAAATGGAAAAAAGGATGACACCTGTCAAACATACAGTATGTACAACCCTGCATGTGCGAGTAAGTAGGGACTGCGCAGATGAACCACATAAGGACAAGAAGGGAAACCATGGCAGTACCAAAATCGACAAACCAGAATAAGTGAACAATGGAAAAACCTCTCTCATGTGTGCAGCTTGGGACCTTGGAGGTGGAGCGGATCATGGAGGAAGCAGCAGCGGTGGCTGTGCAGTGGCTACAGTGGCGTCGACACAACAGGTGATGGGTGCTCAGAACCTGTATGGGGTTGGAGTGTGGCGCATTGTGACTGGCTGAACTGGACCAAGGCCTAGACCCTTAGCTCAAGTCTGTATGATTGGCTTCAGAATTTTGGGGAGAAGACAGTGAGGTGATCAGGGAGTTGGTGTGATGTGGAGCAGGTGACGAAATTCCTGTATGGGATTCTTTGAACGCGAGGATGGGCAGGAAGGCATGAGGCAAGACCAGAGAAATGCCAAGCTCGAGCAGGAATGGCTGTGAGTAGAGACATAGTGCATGGAATGTTACTTGTATGCTCAGAGAATTCCTATTCTCTACAGTGGAGTGCTGCATATGAAGACTGCAGCAGAGGCCTGGACAAAACTTAAGGAGAGATATGAGGGGAAGGGAAAGCAGACCATCGCTTACTTGATTGGAGAGCTCTTCCGCAGCACCCTCACCAAAGAATCCTCACTCAAAACTCAACTGATTGCCATGCAGCAAAAGGTGTCGATCATATGGTCACTGGGTCAATCGTTAGATGACGCACTAGTAGCTATCGCGATGGTCATTTCGCTCCCTCCATCTTATGCCATGCTTCATACCATCCTCATGATGACAAATGACAAGCTCTTGGTGGACTCAGTAATAGCCCAGGTCCTGATCGAAGAGCACTCGAAACAATTATCAAGTGGGCAAATGGCCCTTGCAGCCAAGAATGGAGACAAAGGAAAGGGTAAAGTGGTGGACAAGAAAAAGAAAGGGAAATGTCACTACTGCAAAATCCCTGGTCACTTCGAAAGAGACTGCTGAAAGAAGAAGGCAGATGAGGCTGCAAGAAATGCACAGACAGGTGAAAGGGACAAGGAAAAGGGGAAACCGAAGGACAAAGACGAGCTGTCAGCCAAACTCATGCAGGTTATGCCTGAAGACAATACAGAATGCCTTGAACTCTTCATGGCACAAGCAGGAGGCAAACTGGGCATGCGTGAGTGGGTGGTTGACTCTGGAGCATCAGCGAACACGTCATGCCAACGAAATTGGTTCACCTCTTTTATGCCATTGATTCCCCCTCAGCTGGTCATCATCAGAGATGGTAGATCTATCCAAGCCATTGGAAAAGGTCACATAGAACTCAGTATGAGCCTCCCTGATGGATCCGAAAAAGGGATTATGCTTCGCAATGTGTACTTCATACCAGACCTGGATATGAACCTTGTTTCAGTGCCTGCATTGACTGCAAGAGGACTACAGTCACATTTGGGGATAGCACCTGTGAGGTGTTAGCCAATGGTCATATCACAGCTGTGCCAACAAAACAAAAGTCATTATACATCCTCACAGCGAACCCATGCATAGGAACACACTCCGCATGCATAGTGAAGGGACCTGTAACATTACTCGACCCTATGTCCACTATATCCACTCTCACAACATGAACTAAGACTTCAAGGGCAACACTTGAGACTTGGCATCATCGCCTAGGTCACATAAATCCGAAGTCAGTGCTTGCACTGGAGGGAAAACAAATGGTCAGCAGGATGGAGATAACTGGTTCAAAAAAGGTCAATGACATGCCATGCAAAGCATGCCTTGCAGGAAAGCAAAGTTGGAAGGCAATCACAGCTGAGTTGAGCACTGAGAGCCCAAGTGTCCTGTATCAGACATACTCAGATGTGTGTGGACCAATGGAGACAACTGCTCGAACAGGCCACAAGTACTTCATGACCTTCATCGATGGGCACTTGCATCACCTAGTCATTAAACTGATGAAGATGAAGGGTGAAGTGCTATTGCTACTAAAGGAGTATTTTGCAAGAGCCGAGGTGGAGACTGGTGGACACCCAAATTACCTCCACAGTGATGGTGGAGGGGAATATAGCTCTCATGTACATCACAAAAAGACAAATCCCTACACTCCACAGGAGAATGGCATCTCTGAACAAATGAATAGAACACTTGTGGAAAGTGCTCAGGCAATGCTTAATGATGCTGGACTCCCTAACAAGTACTGCGGTGATGCAATCACTCATGCAGCATACATATGTCATCAATAGGTCACTGACACATACACTGAAAAATGGTCTAACTCCTTTTGAGGCCTACAGCAGCAACAAGCCCTCACTCTCACACTTGTGAGTATTCGGATGCAAGGCCCACATCCATGTCCCTGATGAAAAGAGGAAGAAGTTGGATGTCAAGTCAATAGAATGCATCCACATCAGGTTTGCAGAAAATAAAAGTGCTTACTGGTGTCTCCACAGGCAAAATGGGGTGGTAATCAAGTCAAGGGATGTAGTTTTTGAAGAGGGGGACCTGGATGGACCAGAACATGTCCTAATTGATGAAGACACCGAAACTGGGAACCCAAAAGAGAGCTCAGTGCGAAGCATAGACCCGAAGGTGCAAAAACCTTACCAGGAGGAGGAAAATTGCTTGCCACACAGTGAGGACTTGGTGGATCAAGATGATCTTGCACAGGCCAATGACGAGAGTCACCAGGATGTTGGGAACGAAGAAAACAAGAGGTTGCATACTGCCAATCCCGCTCAATCACTCTCGGAGCACACAGAACCCCAAGTTGATGGAAATCTGAAAAACGACAGAAAACAGCTTGAGGTACAGGCTACCATTACTCCTAGTGGGTCAGAAGGGGCTTCTCGACCACCTATACGACGTCCTAGCCAAGCGAGAGGGCTACAGATGCCATACCCACACCCAGTTCCCTCTGCAGCCATCAGAAGGTCTTCCTGAGCTCGAAAACCACCTATTCAAGATGATGACCCAAGGTACATGGTCAATGCTTATCAGAAGAGAACTTTACCGAAGCGCAAGGGTGACTTACCAGTCAGCGAGGTCGTAGCTGGGCTTGACAGCCCACAGGGAAGCAGAGAGGATGACGCACAGCCAGCTGAAGCCAGCATGGCTGTGTGTGAGAACAATCAACAAAATGAATACACATACTGCACTGGAGTCACTGATGATGGCGAACTGACTATGTTCGAAGAAGCTATGGCACATGCTGACTCGGATAGGTGGTATATGGCCATGCAGGATGAGCTGGAGATGTTTCGGAAAATTGGGCTGTACGAGGAGGTTGATTGCCCTCATGATCGAAAGACTATTGACTCGAAGTGGGTATTCAAGATAAAACGAGGTCCCACTGGTGATATCGAGTGCTACAAGGCATGTCTTGTTGCACGAGGCTTCACACAGACCCAGGGCATTGACTACACAGAAACATTTGCCCCCATAATGAAGTTCTCGACCATTTGAGTCTTACTTGCACTTGCAGCTCAGTATGACCTCAAAATCCACCAAATGGATGTCAAGTCTGCATTTCTCAATGGCAAACTTGACGAAGAAATTTATTTGAAACTCCCTCCAGGTTTCCATGGTACTGGTGATAAAGTATGGTGTCTGCGACGAGCACTGTATGGGCTGAAACAGGCTCATAAAGCCTGGTACAAATGACTCCATTTTGTATTTGAATCTCTTGGTTTCACTCGAAGCCATGCTGATCACTCTCTCTTCTATAAGGTCGAAGATGGTGTAGTCATCATTGTTGCAGTCTACATAGATGACAAACTAATCCTCTCGAAGTGCACAAAGGCAATCAAGAAGCTAAAGCGCACACTTGTAAAGGAGTACAACCTGTCAGACCTGGGAGAGGCAAGATGGATCCTTGGAATGGAGATCATATGAGATCATGACAAGTGAATTATAGAGGTATCACAGAGGTGCTATGTTGAGGACATCCTCGAATGTTTTGGGATGCATGAGGGTTGTGTGGTGGCCACACCCATTGATCCTAACTCGAAACTGGCGAAATTAGAGGAGCCAGAGTTCAATAACAAGACTTATCAAAGTGCACTTGGTGCACTAATGTACACTATGCTAGTGACCTGACCGGACCTGGCATTTTCAGTGGGTGCATTGAGCTGGCATGCTGCCACACCTGGAGAGGCTCACTGGGCAGCCCTCAAACGAGTCTATCAGTACCTATGGGGAACAACTGATGCATGCCTGACATACTCAGGTGAATCAGCGAAAAATGTCTTTGGCTACATAGACGCAGACTGGGCCTCCGATATAAATGATCAACGGTCAATTACTGGCTACATTTTCATTCTTGCCAATGGTGCAATCAGCTGGTCTTCAAGGAAACAGACTTTGGTTGCACTGTCTAGCACTGAAGCAGAGTATATGGCTGCATCTGTGGCAACAAAGGAGGCAGTTTGGATTCAGATGCTAGTTCGTGAACTTGACATGGCATCCTCACTCGAACCGACCCTTCTCCTACTCGACAACCAATCAGCTATGCTGTTAGCGAAAAATTCCATGTTTCATGATCGCATGAAACACATTTCAATCCAACACCACTTTATTCGTGAACAGCTGGAGACAGGTGAGATTGCTGTGGACTACATTTCGACAAATACTCAAGTGGCTGATGTCCTTACCAAGGGGCTCACATGAGAGAAACATATTCGGTTTACTAAGGGTATGGGTGTTGTTTATTAGAAACCATTTGTTCGCTGAGTGGGTGTGTTGGAGTTTTTTGTGGTGTTGTGTTATACTCTATCAGTGAGAACATTTTCCTACTTACATAATCACCCTTTAGTTTAGCCAGAATTTTTTCTCCTCATACCTCAGTCTTTGTCCAACTCGAAGCCTGAGATATATACATTCTTTTAGGTTGTCCAAGTTTTTGTCCTTCTTAACTCACAAAAGTTCTGAACACATTTGAGCCATCAGGGTTTCCTCTTCATGAGCTGGAGTTGAAGCCTGGTGCTCCCCTCATGCTTCTTCACAACCTGGATCCCATCCATGGCCTCTACAATGGTACTAGGCTGGTCTTGGTCAGATCCACCCATTGTATATTGGAGTGTCATGTACTGCAGGGAAGGGATGGAGATGCCACCAATGATGTGGTGCTGATACCTTGCATGGCTTTGGATACCAACCCAGATGACTTTCCAGTACCTCTGTGCTGTCTGCAATTCCCAATCCATCTGGCCTATGCAATGACCATCAACAAATCACAAGGTCAAACAGTGCAGCATGTGGGCCTTGACCTGTAGAAAAGGGCTGTAGGCAGCCTCAGTAGTGACTCAACTACTATGTATATTAGATGTACCTGTAGGCAGCTACAGGGAATCAGTAAGTAGTCTACTGTAAGGAATGTATATGCTTACCCTCAGTAGTGACTCAACTACTGAGGATACAGTACCAAAAATGTACTACAAAGTGCACTCTAAGCGCTTATCTAAGCAAGTAATAACTCGCACCAAATTACACATCACACAGGGGTGATTCAATCTCCAACATGACCTGAGGACACCTGTATTCTCTCATGGGCAACTATATGTTGCTCTCTCCAGATGTACTCACCCAAGGAACATCAAGGTGCTGCACAGTGGGCAAGGACAGCAAACAAACACAACCATGAATGTAGTATTCAGTGAAGTTTTCAGAGGGATGGATGTATGAATGTAATACTATACCATGGATTCAATATATGAATGTACTATGTACTATACCATACCATAGATGTGCAAAGATATATGTGTACAAAGTCATTACCATGCCATGAGGGATACTAAGTTGGGTTGAAGCCTGTCTCTTGGAGCTGGGATGCAGCCTGTGTCAGCAAACTGGGATGAAGCATGTCCCAGCAGGCTGCAAAGCAGCCGCAAGCCCGAAGGGCTTGTATTGCCTATTAGACATCCGAGGTCAGATTATTTCAACTCAGACCCTCGGATTATCCCCCCTCTAAAAATCTCGTTTCCGCAGTGACTGTTATCCATGCGATTGTACAATAACACCTCACAGATGCCGCAGAGAGCGAAAGAATCGGGCAAAGGTATGTGTAGGAAAGGGGAGAGTGTGCACGTGATGAAACGTGTGCTTCTCGGATCGATCCGCCAACGACGAGAAAGGCCATCCCTATTTCCTAACCTGTCGTCGTCAGCCCCGCCTCCGTTTTCAGCTCGGGGCAAGCAAACAGAGCAGTGTTACCTCCGAATGTGCTCCCCCAGATCATTTTACATGACATTCCTACAGACATCCAACGTCGAGAGATGAAGGAAGCGTATCACCTCAGACTCGTCTCATATCGGTATGACGTCGCTTTACCTCGCTACACTTGTCCCATCATGCAAGTAACAGCGTGCATGCACATCCTCACATCTGCGCTACCTCCCAGCCTACTCTTCTCTCCTTCGCCTCCTTACTCCTCCCAACGTCATCCGCGACCTCACCCCATTCAACACCTTCCAACGCGAGGCACACGTGTTGGACACCATCAGAACCAGGGAAGATCTCTTCATGGACGTATCCAGGCTCCATCTCGGCGGAGACGAACTCTTCGAGGACTTATTCGATCTCATGCAACTTCGTAGCCGTCTGGGGAACCTCGTCCGCCACTATGGCAGGTACGAAGGCGTCGTACACATCATTTCCACCAGTGCAACCGGCTCTTCCTCCACTGCACCCCTCGACAGCGTGAGTAGCGGATCTAACAGGTCGCAGAAACGCACATCCATCCCATTTTCTGCCATCTCCATCGCCTTTCCTCCGAGAAAGGTGGGGCTGACGCTGACGTCTTCGGTGAGGAAACGGACCACGTTAGAAGTACCCCGAATTCCAAACGAGAAGCTGGAGGTTGTTGCGAAGAAACTGGTAAAAGGTTTGTCCTAGATATTCGCGTGCGTGTGCCAGTCCATCCCCAACTGCGGATTACCATAACTGACAGCTCTACAACATCTTTGATATCGTTACACACGGTTGTATAGGTAATCCAACATCGTACCAGCCTTGTAACTCCTGGTATGTATCCTCATTCCTGTAATGTCGTTGCTCACTCTGTATCTTGTCATGGAGTGTTTTGTAATGGATTTCCTTTGCCAAATGCCGCTCGTGGCGCTCTTGATGACGGCCTACGGACTCCTTGCGAGGCGATACGTGTAGATGGTATTCAAATGGAATGGTTCGTAACTAATCAAAACGCATTCAGGGCACCTCTAAATCCGTCCGGGTAGGGGTCTGATCAGCTTGCTGCTTGCATCTAACAACCACTGCGTGCTGAATTGGAGACGTTGATATTCAATTCTTCTATATCTTGTACTCCTCCGTCTTGGTGATAACGTTTTTTTCATTTCTTCCGATTTTGTACTTTGGGTATGCCCTCGCCGCCGACTCAACCACACTTATGATAGCTCTAAGTCTTTGCTGTAGCACGCCTAAACTTTCATTGCGACGAAGGCAGACATGATTGTCTTCGACGAGAGCTCATTGTAGTTGTAATAGTAAACGTGGTATCCATCTATGACTACCGGTCCTAATGACAGACTGTCGACGGATTCTGTGATCACAGCTCCTCTCACTGCTCGTAATTTCCACTCCCCAGCACACGGCCCTGTTCCCTCTCGGTTGAGGAAATAGAAACCACAATCAAGGTCGTTTCCATACCTACTCAAATCTGCTAATGATAAACGAGGTTTATCCGTTGCGACCTGGACGAGGAAATCGGGTAGCATAAAGGCAGCTGTGAGCGCGAGGGTAAGGGCACTAACAACTTTGAGCAGCCGTTGGGGTGGACACACATTGTGCACCACCTTCTAAAGCCCCAGTGAAGTAGATGCGTCTCGTAGGCTGTCTTTACGGCACAGTTCTTTTTCCGAACGACCTACGTCGTTGGTCACCTTGGTCGCTGAGAAATAGATTCATGCCCACGTGGATCTTGACAACCATGCATTTCGGTGAAGTAAGCGATGTGCGATCGTCCATCGTTCAAAGAAAGGATGCTGACGGTCCCCCATTATCCCTAGAAAACTGCACGCCGTGCACCAAGAAATGCTATGGCTGCTCCCCATGTCGGAAATGTCCCAAGATTTCGACGAGGCCTTAGTTTGGGATTCTGCTGCGATTACGAGAAACGTTAGGGCGGTGATACTCGTGGAACAGTCCGGCGGTATGGTCCAGTCCGCGTTGTTCTTCAGGCCGTTTGCGTTACGGAAAGATTTCATCAAGGACATTGTCGATCTTATGCGAGCGATACCTGACACGATGAGGAGCTGGCTCTTGTGGGTGTGCGGTCAAGGCAGAAGTCATGGATTCGCGATGGACCCCGCCGTCCGATACATATCGATTTGCATAGTCAGCGACTTCCGGGTCCATAAGTATTAGGTATCATAACACACCTGTGTCTGTATTGCCAGCTACCATCCTCGACTTCATCATGGCTACCGACAAGTCGAGTACAGGGTCCCAGAGCGGTCACTCTGTCGTCGAAAAGTTGTCGTCCGAATCCACGTTGCGTCCATTGCGGGCTCCATCATTGGACGGTCAACTAGGTCGTGATATCGTCGTCGCCGTCGACAGTGCTGACTTGCTGGATAGGACATTACTTCCTCTCGAGTCGCCTTCCTTCCTCTCGACGATCCCTTCGTCGCATAATTCACTGGAATTCGGCTTCGATCTGAACTTCCTCTGGAAAATTGGCCCAGACCGCCTGCAACGACACCCGTTCCTAGGTTTCGTATTAGGGCACTGTGAGCATGGTGTACACATCAAAAAGGAGATGGAGCTAGCACTGAAGAGCGCCCTGCACGGAACATTCCACGGTCCTCCAGCATGTGTCCACCTTCGACTATATCGAGAAAAGATGAGGCTTACCTACCGGCGGAGTAGCTTGCAGATTCCGCGAACGAGAACCGCTCATAAGGCGGAAGCAGTTTTCATATGAGCGCTGGCAAGTGATCCATTGATCGCTCGTGCCAGCCCCCTACTAAACGTCAATTTGGCTTTTCTCTGTTTGATATACTTCACATTCGTTTTTGTTCTGCGCTCGCTGGCATGTTTACCCTCAGTGTAACAATACATCGTTTACTACGTGTGTGTATGTGTGTATCCGCCTGACAATTGGTTTGATGGATGCCATGCATTCACTACCAAATATGGCAATCGCAGTCTTATTGTTTGCATGTTCACGGCGAGGCCTATTGTCTTCAACTTGCGTCCTCTCAGCTTCAAGTATAAAGTGGCAACAACAAGCTGTTAGTCGTTCGGTTTGCAACTCTCTCGACCCTACTAGTTCGTTACACTCCAAGGTTTCCATCGTCGCAAAGGAATGACGACGACGACGACAACGACCACTGCGCCACGAAGTAACACGATGAATGGCAACGTTGTACTCGAGCAGAAACACTTGTGCGGGTTGCATATTTGCAAAGCTCTGACACGTCGAAGTTCTACTGGTACGGAGGCCCATCCCCTGTTGGAACAAGGATTCAACACTGACTCTTGGTTGTTTTAATTCCCCCCCAGCCTATACAAGAGTTGTCAGTTGTTCTGGAACTCAGTCCCTGATGAAGCGCTCGTTGCTTAGGCATCCTTGTCTTTTCCGAAGTTTGCCCAGCTGACACTCACAGCTGGTTGTCCGCGGAGTCCATCCTTGTTACATGCGCACGCAGCTGCTCTGATTGGATGGATACCTATCGTGGGAAAGTATTTTATCGCCGATGGGTAAGCGCTCTCACTCTTTCCTCTGCCCACCCCTCTGCATTTGATGTCCGTTCCTTGCGGATACAGGATAGTCTTCATCTCGAATCACGAGGCTCCCGCATGAACCGAATGACATTGCATCCGCTCCCAAGGTTCCATTTGATGCCGGTCAGTGGCGGCTTGTTTGCCCTTTCGATGTACAAGCGAACTACCCGATATGGAAGTCAGTTTGTGCATCGAAAAGGCAAATGTCATTCTACCATTAGCAAAGTTGACGCACGGGACAGCGGACATTCGCACTTTCGTATCATCACCTTCGTGAATACAAGGGAAGGTCCAAATTCGTTCACAGGCGGAGCTAGACGCTTTAATAGCAAAATGGTCGTCTCTGTGCGAGTTGTGGCCCACCCACTATCGGACGCTCTACCCATTCCTGTCCTCATCCAGTGCCAGCCCAGGTCGAATCGCTAGCGCGTCGACCATAGCATTCCCCGCGCATCCCAATTCTCTCCTCTAAGCTTCTTTCTCTTTGCAACTGCGTTGTACGGAAGAATGAGTGAAGCTCCCAATTGGTTTTTCTCTGCGTGCGCTTTCATCGGATTCGTACTTTGCGCAATTCCACTTCCGTGGCATCTTGAGGGTTCGTGTTTTTCGTTGTTTTGGTCATGAAGTAGTTCTCAACTCATGTGTATCTGCAGCCTGGAACACGGGAACGTGTCTGTACATGATATGGACAGGCTTACAATGCCTGAATCTGTTTATCAATTCGGTGATTTGGAATTCAAATGTTCTCAACGTGGCTCCCGTATGGTGCGATATCTGTGAGTACAGGATTGTTCTACCTCCGTCGTATGTGGTTGTTGCTTACCGGGGAAATTAGCCTCCAAGTTTATGATCGGAGCAACGGTGGCCCTTCCTGCAGCATCCCTCTGCATTAACCGACGTCTTTACCATATCGTATCGGTCGATGCGGTTACCAAGACTCGTGCTGAGAAACGGCGCGATGTTTTAGGAGATCTTGCTATCGGTCTCGGTATCCCCATCTTGGAAATGATTCTTCGTGAGTGCATATGATAAGAGGAGATATCAGCGAGCGCTGACAATGATGAGCGGTGTAGATTACATCGTTCAGGGACACCGATTCAACATCTTCGAGGAAATTGGGTGCTATCCAGCCACGTATAACACGCCCCCTGCATATGCATTGGTATGGTGCTGGCCGGTTGCGATTGGCGTCGTATCTGCCGTTTACTGCTGTATGTTACTCGTCGCACGTTACGTTACTTTTCAGCTGCTGACGGGCATCTCTTGTAGTGTGTACCATCCGAGAGCTGGCTCTTCGCAGGGCCCAGTTCAAGGAGCTTTTATCCGCAAACCGAAACATGAGCTCCAGTCGATACTTCCGTCTCATGGGTCTTGCGGCGATTGAAGTTCTTGGCACGATCCCCATTGGCGCCTACATCATTTACCTCAACGTGACAATCTCACCCATCCAACCGTGGATCAGCTGGGTGGACACCCACTACGACTTTTCACGTGTAGCTCAATACCCTTCCGTCGTCTGGCATGCAGACCATCAGACGGCGGTGTCACTTCAAATGAGTCGATACCTGTTCGTCGCTTGTGCATTCATCTTCTTTTCGTTCTTTGGGTTTGCGGATGAGGCGAGGAGGAACTACCGGCTTGCGTATACCTCGTTCGCGAAGAAGGTCGGGATTTCGACTGGCACGATGTCCAGTGGTACATGGGGTACTGGGTACGTTTCGTCTGGTTACTTTCCGATAGCGTTGACATCTTACAACCTTTTTGTCGCACCAGATCGAAGCAAGATATGTCGTACAATAGTCGTCCGGGGATGCCCGTCTTTATCACGCAACGCACCGATACCAAACGGGATTCTTTCGCTTCCTTCTCTACCAACCTCTCTATCGGCGACCTCGGGAACCCGAACCTCCACGAGAAGAAGCAGCCTTATTCGGTGGCAACATCGGGGGGATCGATCTCGAAGGACTCGCTTCCCACCGCTGCTGCTGCTGCCGCGGACGTCCCTATGGATTTCAATGATATCACGCTACCGGCCTTTCCTGAACTAACACTCGACGTGAATACGGTACCTAGACATATACCCGATGCTCCCTCGTCGCGGCGAAGCTCGTTGGATGTCTAACTCTGTCTTTCATTTATTGCCTCTCTCACTTCTCTCACGAAGCACTTCATCAAAAATCTTTGGTTACTCAGCGTTGTCATATTTGAACTGTATTGATAGATCACATACTCCGCTCCTTATCCCCCCTCTCCCCTCGCCATAGTGGATACCCAATTCTTCCAAGGTCCGACGGCGACGTATCACTATCGCTATGTATATTTGGGATTTGTCTTACATCTTTTTTTTTCTCCTCGTTTTCTTCATTGAATACTTACTACTGTAGCCTATCTAGCACAGATATATACATGAGTTCATGGATAGAGAGTTGGGTTTTATTGCGAAATGGGATTCGTTCCGCACGAATGGAATTCAAGCTGCATTGGTATATGTTATAAGTGATTGTTTAGGGCCCAATATTGGCTGTGTAGACTTTTTGGGAGGCCAAAGGTTGCAGCAGTCAGCAATTTCAGGATGTGAGTCACCCAGTGGGTGGCTGTCTGCATTCTGCCATGTGTAGGAAAGTGAAAAGTTGAATATGTTGGAGTTAATTGTTGGGATGGGATGGGATTAAATTAGCTGACTACACTACAAAAGGTAACTCAGGTATTAACAAGAGGAAATACCTTGTCAGCTAAGAAAATAAGAAAATAAGAAAACAATTAAACAGGAAACACCCAAAACAAGGAAATGCAATGCTCAGGAAGGTAAGAGGTAACATAGGTGATGCAGCAAATCAATAGATGGATGTATGGGCACAGGGAGGCATTGACCTCCAGCACATTTGTACTCTCCCCAGATCTGACTGGCTAGTACATCAGGGAACTGGTGATGTTCTGGTATTCCCAGTTAATTATGTATGGCAAGTAGTTATCTGTCTGATATGAATTGGATAATGGTGTATAGGGCATGATTATCTATAAATCATAATGATAGTAGTCAGATAATGCATTAGAATCTTGGGTAGACATTTTACTATCTGGTCAACTGCATATAGGCCTGATACAAGAATGACAATACTTTTGTCATCATGATACAATGATGACAAGAGCTGATATGACACATATAATAATACTATGTAGTTGACAATTGTTGGAGATTGAATCACCCCTGTGTGATGTCTATTTTGGTACGCTTTTCTATTGATTACATAAGCACTTAGAGCGTACACTTCACAGTACATTTTGGTACTATTCCCTCAGTAGTTGAGTCACTACTGAGGGTAAGTCTACTATTTACTGAGTATTTCCATACTTACTGATAGCCTGTAGCTGCCTACAGGTACATCTAATATACATAGTAGTTGAGTCACTACTGAGGCTGCCTACAGCCCTTTTCTACAGGTTATGAGCCCTGCATAGCATGGAAGGAAAATTTTATTGTAGGGCAACTCGTGGTCGACTCGAATGAAGGGACTACTCAACAAAATACTACTGTCATTACTCTCTCAAAGCTATTGGATACTACGATGGATGGATTACCTACCTGAGCTCACACACAATGGGCAAAACTGGATAACTTATGCAAGTTTGGTCCTATGGACCATTTCTGACGAAGGCTTGATGGGGTTCTTGGTCGGGTCTGAAACACGACCCATACATCCAGCACAGCTAGAAGGTCATGGTGAGGGTTGGATACCCCAGACTGATGATGAATGAGATGAGGTCATGGCATGGCAAGCTGCAGACCAGTCATGGACACAGCAAAATGTGATGGTCAACTACACCATCATAAGTGGAATTCCAGACTCCATTTTCACATTTATGCTACACCTGAAATCACCACTCAAAAAGTGGGATTATCTCAAAAAGTGCTTTGGTCAAATTCTGAGACCAGAGAGTTGGGTAGCAGCAGAGGAAGGCACACGGCAGAGCAGCTCACAGCCTGAGCAGAGTGTGGCTGGTGAAACCACTCTGAGCGCTGAGAGGCATCACAAACCAGAAAATCTACTTGGCAGTCAAGAGAATCCACCTAGCGAAGACAGCTCTCTAGATAGCCCAAACGACTGCGCCAAGACTGAATCTAGGTACCTGACACCTGAGACCAAAGTCATAGATGTGCAGGGGGTGGAGAACAACCTACTGGTGGAGGAAGGAGGCCTCCAAGGCAACCAAAATGCCTGTACTGAGATTCCAACTGGGCACCTGGATCCTGAGATGGACATTGTAGATGTACAGCAGACAGAGGGTTGCTCGCTGGTGGTTGAGACTGGGATTATGGATCCAATATGGCCAGATGAACATGCAACCACGCTTCGAGCAGCTGACAATAGGAGTCAGTGTGTTGCTGACAAGGTTGAAGAAAGCCAAAGATCACCTGAGTGGATCTCTGAGGCATCTGAGCCTGCAGACAATGCCACTAGGTATAGCTATGGACGCTCCATCGAAAGTGTGTCTATCGAATGCAATGAGCACATCCCAATGGATGGCAAGACAGTCGCCAATGTACCTGATCCTCCGGGGATACACGCTGAACCTCCCACTTCACATGACAAATGTTCTACACTACAGAACAAGCCACCAGTGTGAATCCATAATGGTACAGTCACAGAACTCAAGTTGCCGTGTACGCAAAGCAAATGGGCACCACGACACCCACAGCAAACCTGCCGGGGGCACTCCACACGGGATACCCCACCTGATGAGGTCTGGGGGGTGGGGGTGCATAGGCATGCTTGAACGGGTAAGGGGAATAGCCCAGATGTCAGGTTAAAGATGACAACACTGGAGGTAAGGGCAGTTAGCACCAACACAGCAGAGATTCAAGCCCATGTACCACAGTTGGAGAGATGCCCAACAGCACCTAATGAAGGCAGAGCAGGCACTGGCAGGTTCAATGATGCAGTTAGCAGGGACCTTGCTGACTCCCAACAAGTCGAGAAAGCAACACTAGCTCATAGCAGGAGTCAGTATACCAAACGTGAGGCAAAATGGCTGAACAGCTTACCTGTGTCGCCTACACAGCCTCCAAACAGCATTACAGATACTCCTAGGACGTCGAGGGTACCCCACCGACACTGCAGAGCCACAACAAAGCCTGTACACATCAGTGGACTGAAAACAAGAGGCTACAGATGCCTTGCTCTCAATGTTCCCACTTCGCTACCCCACGAAGTCTCACAATGCCTCTGGAATATTGCAGATACGTTCCAGATGTTGGAGTATTATGCAACCGGCCATTGTTGGCGCGTGTTTACTTGCTTACTTAATCACCTTGCATCGCACATAGCAGTAGACTATTTTCCTAGTCCCTCAGTAGCTTGCCAGACTACTGAGGGTGAGTACATCCATTACTTAGGTTTATTCCTATCTCACTGATACCCTGTAGTTACCCTACAGGTACATGCTAATATAATAGTAGCTTGCCAGACTACTGAGGTTACCCTACAGTCTTCTCCAGGTTCCCTCTGCCAATAGCAACAACCTCCTTTAGGTTATGAGCCCCGCCTAGCGGCAGAACCTGGAGAGAAGAAAAGATGGCAGTGAAGAGGTACTTTACAAGGGAGGGATTTGTCTATATCCCAGAGCTCAAGAAGAATGGACGGAATTGGAAGGAATACCGCGAATGTATTCTCGAAGTTGCCAGTACACAAAATCTTCTCGGACACTTAGCTGGTGTGGAGCAAAAGCCGAAGGTCACCGGAAACGAGTTAAATGAATGGCTGCAACAGAACAGCAGCGCGCAGTTCATACTTATGTGGAATATCCCCGATTCACTATTTTCGCGCATCCGACACTTCGAAATGGCTCAAGAGATGTTCGACTACCTAGCGACAAAATTCCGAGACTCTACCCGAATCTCTTTACCCACCGAGAAGCGCGTCGAGGCTTCGAATGGTGATGTGGCAGCAGACGAGCCACCGAGTACCAAACATTTACCCAAACAGAAGGACGGCAGTGCATTCGAAGCACATGCCAGTGGTGACGAGATGCAAGATGAACTACGAGAGTCATGCACGAGGCCTAACAAGTTGTCAGTGGAGCTGCCGAGAGAGGAGAGGCTCGAGGACGAACTTACCGAGGCGAGGAGCAATGACGAGGCTGAGGCAGCAGTTGGCGTGGCCCAGCAAGTTCCATCACGAAGCATCGAGGTCAAAGACCACGAACCCAATGTGCCAAGCGAGTCGCGCATGGCACAGAGCGAGCTGCAGGAGCAGCCAAGTTCGAGGGCAGGAAGGCCACTCGAAAGCGAGCACCCACAAGTGCTAAATGGGACGGTCAAGGTGCCATATGAGGTCGAGGATGTCGACAGGGCAGTGGAGCTAGCCAGCGAGGCAGCAGGACATGCCAGCGGAGTTGACACAAGTGACGAGATGGCCGACGAAGATCTACCATTGAAACTGTGCGACGGAAGCACAACGAATGACTTGCCAGGTACACAAAAATTGCCGCTTGAGGGGGAGCAGGCAGTGTGTACAAGCGGCAGTGTCGAGGACACGCCAACGGCACCAGCTGGGTGCGAGGGGCAGTCCACACGAACAGTCAAAGCTCGTAGACGTCAACCACGACAACCACAGATGTGGTACAAGCATGGATATGACTGTCAATGAGGCAGAGACCCCGAGTATGCCTAACAACGCTGAAACAATCCCAATCGAGCTGAACGAGGTTAGCGACAAGTCTCAAGGAGTCAGTAGCGAGATCGCTTCGGAGGGAAGTCTGGGCGCGGAGACCACAGACATAGCCGCAAGCATAGAGATCATGACTCGAACTATGTACCTAAACCAAGGTGGTGGAGACATGAAGACTACCAATGCACTGCTCGAAGGAGAGCAGAACGGCTATGCGAGCAACAACATCGCAAACGGGCAGGGCCACAATAACGGGCCGCAACTTACTATCCACGACCCAGGAGGATGCCTAGGGCAGCCAACAGTCTGCACGGCGAGCAGACAAAATGCCGACAACGAGGGCAACACAGATAGCAGGGCCAGTGCAACGGGCAACGAGAACGTTGACTCACTCGGAGTCAGCAAGTGGTTACTACCCACAAGCCGAAGTCAGCACGCCGAACGAGAAAGGCCGCAGACGAAATGTGCACCTGCATTCCGAACATTACCCATAGAACCCACGAAACGCCGCCAACGAATCTTCAGAGTTCATCATCAATGCAGACGACTCAAAACGATGACTGTGGATGTCAGCAAGGCCAAGATGCCACCTAGGAAACGAATCGGAGTTATTCGAAGCGACATACCTGACGCACGAAGATTGCCGCTCGAGGGGGAGCAGGCTGGTTGTGCGAGCGGCGGCAATATGAACACAGCTGCAGATGGGCACACTGACAAGCCCAGTGGCCATGCGGATGGACCAAGAGGCCTAACGGCAACTCCGAGTGTGTCAAACGAAGGAGAAGCAATTGTGGCAGTACTGCAGATATGCAATGTCGACGCCGGCACATGCAGAGGTCCACAACGGCACATAGAGGATGCAGACAGTCTGGGGAGCCATACAAACACGTTGAACAATGAAACAGACATGGTCAGTAACGCATACGGCATGAAGACAGCTAGCGACGCACGTCAGAACGTCAGAATGTGTCAAATGGAGTTAGACTCACCTCGAGAGCCAGAAAACGAGTCGCCCGACCCTACTATGCCATGGAAGCAAGTTGGCATTGGAGACGCCAACATATCCATACCACGAAACACGCCGCTTGAGACAACGAGCACCCCAAATGAAATTGTTACCTTTGGACAACCAGCAAGCACAGACAATGGCTCTGCTACTAAGGATGTTGAGGGGGAGATGGCTGCTGATGGCGACGAGCAGGGTGAGGATGTAGACAGCACAACGAGCAGTGGAAGCGTCGACTCAACACGAGTCAAGGCAGTGCTGCTGACTGGAGATAATCAGCACGC
This sequence comes from Pisolithus marmoratus, assembly GCA_024613145.1. NCBI lineage: Eukaryota > Fungi > Basidiomycota > Agaricomycetes > Boletales > Pisolithaceae > Pisolithus > Pisolithus marmoratus. The sequence continues at coordinate 29,670 of JANFAE010000185.1, forward strand.
ATACCGGAGCCGGAGCTCGTGCAGCAACTTACCTGTGTCGCCCAGTCCAACCACAAACTCTCGAAGGCACTCCTGTGCACTCATCTGACCGAAACGCCAACGTGGAAGAATCAAATCCAAAGCTAGAAATGTCAGGACAATGCGAAAGGTCGAGAACGCATGCCAAGCGCACGGCAATGCGACACGGTCAACCCGGCACAATCGAGAAGGCATTGGAACATGCCTAGTCCCTACCTGCAAGTGCTGGAATCAGGGGGAGTGGCGACGACCCACCAAAAACCAATGCAACGCCAATCTGAACATGCTCAGACGACCTAGAGGGCCCAGAGATGAAGGGGAGGTCCAGGAAGCATTAGGACACGTCGAGACGAAGGGGAGAAGGTGCCAGACGGATGGCGCAACGAGCAGCATGCGCTGCGACTCGAAACGAGTCGAAACGAGGCTGCTAGCTGGAGACCAGGCTGGTCAGCACAAGCAGCAGCGGCAGAAACCAAGGGACGTACCTGGGCCACCCGGAAGCTACCGAAAGCGTTCCGACGAGGTCAACGGACCCAAGCGTCGATCCGGAACAATTAAATTCGAACCTAGACATGTCAGTAGAGCTCGGAAGCTCGAAAACGCCCACCAAGGACGCAGTAATGCGATGCGGCTGATTCCACACCATCGAGAAGGCATTGGGACATGCCACGACGTTACCATCAAGTTCCGAAACCCTATTGTCGATTTCCCGAGGCCGAGCGATCGCAAACGGCACGCCAGAGACAGTGGGGATAGCCCCCAAGCCTTGCAATCAACGAAGTGACGACGCGTTGATCACGCGCACCACGTGACTTACCAAATCGGGCAGTCGCGCTCAAATTCAAAACTCTCGTGTTGCAAACACAAGCCGTGCACTCAGAATTCAAGTTTCTGAATCATACATTTGATTATACATTTGGTATATTTCATTTTATATTTTTGGATTGTGTTTCTACCTTAGAAGAGTTCCCCCATGCCGTTTGAGGGGGAGTGTTGGAGTATTATGCAACCGGCCATTGTTGGCGCGTGTTTACTTGCTTACTTAATCACCTTGCATCGCACATAGCAGTAGACTATTTTCCTAGTCCCTCAGTAGCTTGCCAGACTACTGAGGGTGAGTACATCCATTACTTAGGTTTATTCCTATCTCACTGATACCCTGTAGTTACCCTACAGGTACATGCTAATATAATAGTAGCTTGCCAGACTACTGAGGTTACCCTACAGTCTTCTCCAGGTTCCCTCTGCCAATAGCAACAACCTCCTTTACCAGAGACAGGATGTGCCTCATAGATGGACTCGGAAGCGCACTGGACCTTCTGACAGTTGAATCACAGTCTCGCAGCAGCTGCACGAGACTATGAGGCAAGATGACAAACATGCTTGGCCTGAGCAACATGGCACACGAGTGCTACTATGGGATTTACTATGGGAATGGACTGAGTGGAACAATAGGGAGAATGGTGATGCAACAAGCAGCAGAACCATCTGCTCGCACAGAGCAGAGAAACAGCTGCTGGCTGACAGCAAGTGTCAGCACACACAGCGAGAGGTACTACACCTGAACAGCTCACCTGCACTGCCTGAACTGCCTCTGACAGGCATCCTCCACCTTACTCAACCCTACAGGGTAGCCTGTCAATGTGGAAGACTCAAAACAAGTGCTGAAAGTGTTAGCAACGCTCAAACGAGGCAAAATGCCTACTGTGTCCAAGTGGCCCACAAGTGGTCACTTCCACCCCTCTTCGCACCCTCGAAACGATCCCTGGACCCTGTGGGAGGGTCATGGATGATAAACATACGCTCTAACAAGGTCAGATGTGCAAGACGGATCAAAACAAGAGGGCCCACATACCAGATAGCTTGCATTCCCATGCAGCTGCTTCAACCCTTCTTGACATCCTCAAAATGACTCCAACACCCTACAGGAGGGTTATGGATAAGGAGGATAGGCTGTAACAAAGTCAGGAGTGCCAGAGGAGTTGAAATGAGAGGGCACATGTACTGGATAGCTGGCATTCCTATGTGGCTACTTCAAATGCTCTCAAACATCTCGAAGCGACTCCAGAACATCGCCAACACTCCCAGATCAACATGGAATGATGCAAAACAGCCGAGAAATCTTTGTATGGCAAAATGGCTGCCTTGCAGCAGTGGCATAAGGCAAGATACCAGGCTCAGGGCCAAACGGCCAAACGACTCATCTGCGCCATCGAAATGGCCTCCCAACGGCCTCACACACACTCTTTCGACCTCCACGGGCCCACGCCGACACAGCAGAATCAAAACAGAAGCTGAAAATGTCAGCATCATTCATATGAGGCCCAGCACCTACCATACACTTGCAGTTGTCATACGGCCACTGTGGCTCATCTCGACACCAACCAATCCATACAGAATCATTGTGGGAGGGTGCCCGACACTAGGCATTCGCTATAACAAGGTCAGTGATGCTGGAAACGTCCAAATGAGAGGGTATCCGCACCCTGGTGAGCCCACACAAGGTTGTGCTACCATACAGCCACCTCTCGAGCACCCAGAAAATGCCAAAAACCGCCCTGGAACATCGCTGGCACTTACCAGAGGCAGGGGGTGCCTCATCCATCGATTTGGGGTGACGATGAGCCCCTCTACGGTCAAAATGGTGGCCTTTCGATCACAGTACAAGGCCAGGAGTGCACGCAGTGTAGAGATGTAATAGTTAGACACCCTGAATGAGGGCAGTTCAAGCAAAGGAAGTGCGAGCAAAGCTTTCGTCCCTAAAGGGGCCTCTAGGACTTAGTACTGGCACTGAGAACAACTCCTCTCGAGTGAGCAGAGATATAACGAGATGATCAGGACTCCTCTTCGAGTCTTTTTACAGTGATGCCCCCAAAACAGATGGTAAAAAAGTAGAATCCTTTCGTGTTCTGCGCCCGCCCGACTGTCTGCACGGGCTTAGTCAGCACCGGCATCTCCCGCAACTCCCTCTCCTGCTCCTAAGTCCCAAACACACCCTCGCAACCTCGAATCCCTCCCCACATCTCTCGATCCCCTCATTTCCAGTCTCGACCACCTTTCCCCGATCTGCTAGAGGCCCCTCGAGCTCACCCACTACCTCTCGAGACCTCACGTCTACTTCTCCAGACCTTCGAACTCCCCTCGAATCCTCGATCTCCCTCTATTCTCTTGGTGGGGGCTTCACCGCGCCTACATCTGACGGGGGCTTTAGATAGCGACTGTCCCCGGTCGTCACGTCACACCTTACTTTGTCCGAAGCCAGATCGAAGTCTCGCCTGACTTCCAGAACAGCTCGAACCTGGCTTGCGACCCTCGAAAGGAGTCTCGAGACTCTCGGGCACACTAGGTGGGGCACTACGAGGGTTCAGAGACCCGGATCGAGACCTCGTCCAAGTCCGGACGTGCCATCGAGACCCAAGTATCTCATTCGAGCTCTTCGAGCCTTAAAATATCTACGAGCTTCAGTCAGTTCGTCATGTAGCAGGGTAAAATAAAACAGAAAGAGTGTCAGCGACTCCCAAAAGTCGAGCCGAGCCCCGCACACTTGTTACCGTAGCATCCCCCTTCATGTGCTCAGGTTGCGAGCAACCACTTCCAGATATAGCCGGACATTGTTGATTTGACCACAGCCACATCAGTTCCCACACAGAAGCCGCTCCTCACATCCAGCCTACCCCCCCCCTTCTCTCCCTCCTCACCCTCCGCTCCCCCATGTCGTCCCCAAACGCTAGCCACCAGCCGCATCCCCCCTCGTCTCCCATCGCTAACGCCGAGCACGCTCTGGCGCTCGTTCGAGAACTGACAGCATCTGTTGGAGATGCCCCGGGCAGCAACGCGTTGTTGGCCCAGTTGGCCAGCTTCGAGGTACATCGGCCCTCTTCTCCACCTCCCTCACTTCCTAACTTTTACAGGTTTCCCTCCGGAGTTCACAAGCTCCCACTACCACCTCCCTGTCTCTCCCCAAGTCCACCGCCCCTTCCGTCTTCCCTGCCATCCCCTCTTTGGTCGTGGATGCCCCAAGCGCCCTCGGAGAGCGCGATGTCCCTATGGATGACGTCACCGTTGCCCACGCTGTAAAGATTGATTTGAAAGGACCTTGGGATATAGGCCAAAGTCTCCTAGTGGGGGGAAGAGTGGTGAATTCGTCCCAGGAGGCTGGTGTTGCCTGGTGGAGGGTCAAAGAGTACAGGGAAAAGACCTAAAACGCGCCCAGAAACCCAAATAAAAGCTGTGATAACGTCTAGGGACTGTCTGGGGATGGAGAAGTAATATTCCGAGTCTTATTTCGTCTTATTTCAGGCTTCTCGTCTGGGGTAACTCATCTGTTATTATTCTAAGTATGTACAGTATGCTCAAAGTACTCGCGCGGGCTTACATAAGCCACAACGCGTGCAAACACTAAGTAAAAAAAAACAAGAAAAGATAAAAGAAAACAAATCAGTAAGTACAAACAATGAAATAAATGAAATATCCTGGTAGGGAGGATACTTTCCCTACAGCGCCGACCACCCTATGGTCGCCACTCTCCCGGATGCCTCTCGTTCGACCGCCACTCCCCTGTCCCCCACACCTTCGCACCCCCCGACCACGTCCACCCTCACCCCTTCGTCGTCCCCCGCTCGTTCTCGTCCCCCTCGCAACTCCGCTTCCGAACATGACGAGCTCGACGAGCTCTCTACCATCACCACACCCTCCGCCAGCACCGTCCTCTCCATTCCCGCCGACTCCCCCTTGGCTTCATTTGCCCGACTCGTCGACCCTCGTGCCAGGTCTCGTCCAGACGTTGAGATGGAATGGCGCATGTTCTCGCCCGACTGGCACCTCAAATACGTCCCGCATGGCTCAACTGCCGGAGGGAATACCGTGTACCCCCCCACCGCCTGCTCCAGTTGCCTCGAAGGGAAGGCTGTTTGCAGCAGAATCGTTGGGGTGAAGTGCGCTCGTTGCAAGGTGAGGCACACGGTTTGTTCCCTTTATGTGAGTCCCCTCCTTACACTCCCCTTCTAACCTCTCATTCTCCTCCTCTCCTCCAGCAAGACACCGTCGAAAGTCAGGCTCGAGCCAAAGTGCTCATCGCCGGATGTCAGTTCATTGAAGGCCGTCCTGCCACCAAGGACCCCATCAGGCCCGAGCCTGGCTCTACGAGAGGCACTCGTCCTAGGAAGCACGTCCATCTCCCTCTTCCCTCGTCTTCCAGCTCTTCGGCCTTGGACCATGCCCTGGTCCCCTCAACCTCTCGTCCCTCACCTGCGTCTGACAACTCAGCCCTCTCCGTAGCCCTCGCCATTCGTGACGCGATCGCAGCCGCCATCGAAGCCTTCGATCGGACCCTCGAGGAGCAAGGTCTTTCCTCGAAGGCTCGGGGTAAACGTCGTGCTCACGATTAAGAAGAACTATTTTTGTCATCGTATCGTAGCATCTCCTCTCTCCCCCGCACAAAGCTTCAACAGCTTTGTTATGTATCTACAAAATCTTTTCGTCAGTGCAATATACTCTGGTCCTCCCCGCTATACTTCGATGTGTGAAATTTTTATTTTATTTTTAGAGCCCTCTTCACGTGAAGAATTGAACGCGTTTATGTATGAAGTAAGTATTGACACTCTCACCGGGGTTATCTTACTCATCCTCATCTAGATAGTTCTCTTTGGGCCCTGCCATGTCATCAATTGAATCGAGCTCGATTTCGAGGAGTTCGGCTTCGGTTCTTCCCATAAGCTCGAAGATTGAAATGTTAACGCGTGACCTAGAGAAGTAAGGTAGTAAGCAGAAGGCGGCATATCGAAGACGAGAAATAGAGCCATCGAGCTCAGCGAGGAGGTAAGCTCCTCCTCGAGTTTTCCTTAGCACGACCATAGGCCCTAAGTATCAAGGCTTGGTCTTCCGATCTAACTCCTTCTCTACCCTCGTATTGCGCACCAGCACGAGATCGCTAGGTGCGAACTCGTACGCTCTTATCGAGCCCTTCACTCTAGCCTCGAACTCTTTCGCAGACTGACACCACGCGGCGTATACCTGGTCTTGGACCCTCTCGAGATCTTCCTTTCTTCATTCGAGCTGCCTACACCAGTGAGAAATCAATTCCTCGGTTGAGTACTTATCCTCGTCCCATTTCGTGAGGAAAGTAGCCTCTGCGAAGTCGAAAGGAAGCCGCGGCTCTATACCATGTACCATCTGGTAAGGGGACAGCTTCGTGGACTTCGCTATCGTTACCCTCTCTGCCCAGAATACGTAGGCTGCGTGGCTTGCCCACTTCGACATATCTCCCTCGCAGGTCTTCACTAAGGCCTCTCGTACCATAAGGTGTCGCCTCTCGACGATCCCATTGGCTTGTGAGTTATACAGCGAGATCTTGATGTGATTGATTTTGTAGGTACTCGAGAGGAAATCGAGGGCTTGCACGAAGGCTGACCCGTTGTCAGTCACTATCTCGCCGACCGTGCCCCATCGACACAAAATCTGTTCGAAGATGAACTTCCCAAGTACTTTGCCTGTCTCGGAACGCAGCATCTGCCACTCGGGGTAAGCGGTTAAGGAACACCTAGCTTGGACAATATATCTGAACCCGTTTGACTTCGGCAGATTCATCGAGTCCATATATGCCTTGTAAAATAAGGGCTCGGGCATGGCTATGACCGGGGGAATATGGAGTTTATCCATTCTTTGAATCTGGCACTCGTGGCATGTCCGGACAAACCATTGTACATCTGAACTTATGGACGGCCACCAGAAACTGATCAGTAATCTCATTTTAGTGGAGAACGCGCCTTTATGGCCCAAGCCATCGTGAGCTTGCCGCAACAAGTCCAGCCGCTTCTCGTAGGGTGGTACTAGCTGGTGCTTCCCTGTTGCTTCCCGACGCCAGAGCTCGCCGTCCTTGACGAAGAATCTGGTGGCATACCGTATCAACGCCTTGAATTGTGAGTCAGATAGTCCCAAGGGGCGTTCGCTGGTTTCGAGGAGGCGTCAAGCAAGCTCTAGCCTCTCGTCCCGCTCCTTTTCCCTTCGTGTCCTAGGAACCTCGACATCAGGCGAAGCATCTGTCCCTTCGGATTGAGATGATACCACCTGGGCTGCGACGATCCCCTTCGAGCTTCCTCTTGGCATTTCCCTCTCCTCGAACAAGCTTCCATGGATGGGCCGGCTCGAGCCCCATTGCTCGAAATAAGTCTCCGGCTTCTCCCCTCTTTGCGGATTGAAGACTTCAATGGCGAAGGTTCCCACATCGTCGATCCAGTCCTCATACTCGTCGTCCTCGATGGGGTCTTCTTCAGCTTGGGGTCGCCTTGATAACCCATCGGGACCCTTGTGTCGATCTGCAGGTACGTGGATCAGCTCGAATTCAAAGAGTAAGATACCTGCGATCCAGCAGTTGATGGACATGTTGGGTTGGAGATCAGGATTATTGATCATCCCTTTAATGTACTTGGCATCTACCTCGACTGCCAGATCCTTGATGCCGAAGATATAATTGCACACGTCCCTCAAAGCCCGGAAGAGCCCAAAGAGCTCTAACTTCGCTTGACTGTACCGACTTTCTCGGTCATTGAGAGCGATCGAGCCGTACCTCGAAGGGTAACGCTTGCTGTCTTCGCCGATCTGTAACAGTAAGTACCCTACCGTGATATGAGAAGTGTCGACAGCTAAGATAACCCTTTGACCCGACTTATAGTCGATGGGCCGAAGAGCCGGCGAATGCACTAGCACATCCTTCAAATCGTCCATGGCCTCCTTGTGTTCCTCCTCGAACCGGAAGAAAACTCCCTTCTTCGTGAGCTCGATCAGAGGTCTCACTCTCTTCACGAAGTCCTTGATGAAGATCTGGCAATAACTGCATAGTCCCAAGAATCCGCGGACTTCTGTAACATTAGTGCAGTATGGCCAGTCCTGAATTTTCTGGACTTTGGACTCATCTGGGATTCTGCCCTTGAAGGACACCTTATGCCCGACCACCACTATCGAAGGTGCCGCTACCACAAACTTCTTTGCTGACACAGTGCCACCGACATACTTGATGCGCTGAAGCACCCTATTAGTGTTCTCGAGGTGTTCCCAGATGAACCTCCGAATCCCTGGATTTCCTTCGATCGTCTCGTAAGTCCCATCCTCCTTCGGGTAGCGCGTTCTCGGTCCCTTCACAGGGATGTCGTCGATGAACGGCATAGTAACCTCGGGAGTTTCATCCTGTAGGGTGAACGAGACGTCTCCGTGAAAGACTTGTACTGCGTTCGTGTACCCCATAGGCAGCTTCGTCAACCGAAATGTCCTGATCGGCATTTGGAACGTCATGAGGTCTCGATAGTCCTCGTGAATGACTCGATGGTCGTAGCCTACCATCAAATCATACATGCCGAATACCGCGTGCCCAGCAAAGGCTTCCGCAATACTATCGGCGTGTGGGGGCACTGCCAAATCCTGAATTGAGACTGCATTCAGCGGCTGCAGATCATGAACGAGACGTAGTGATTTTCCATCCTTCTTCACCACACAGAACCATCTCGATCTGTACGAAGATGTTGAAGGTTCATAAACTCCAGCCGCGATTTTCTCCTTGATGATCCTGACGACATCCGAGTAGATTGCCGGCGGTATCGGAATATTTCTATACACCCACGGCTTGTGGGGTATGGTAGGGATCTTGAGGGGAGGGAAGATATCTTCTCTAAACGTCCCTCACTCGCTTGTGTCCCATGCAAAAGCTGTCTCATGAGCTCGAACGAGCCACTTGACGAGCTTCAGCTCCTCAGGCCAGAGGAATCCTCCAGGGTCCCAGTCAAACTTCTCCCCCCTTTCCTTGGTCAACCTCTTTCCAGGTTCCCACTCTGGGGGCCGCAATGGCAACTGAGGTAAGTCCGCCAATGGGTCGCCTACCCTTCTCCTCTCCACTCTAAATTCTGCAGGGGTATCGGTTGCCACGGGGCAAACCTTCTTAGCCACCGGCTTATACTTGAAGACACGGAGGTCTGGGCCTTCGTCCTGGAAGCCATCGGTCAGCGACTGGACCACGTACGAGCTCGAAGGTAAACTTGAGGACTCGGCGTCCTCCTCACAAATAATCTGGGGGGTATCCACGTTCCCCCACTTCTCCTCGATAGAGCCTCGCTGATCTTTCCTGATCCGATCGACCTCCGGTCCCTCGGCCTGCCCTCGCAACTCGGCCTTCATCTCCAATTCCCAATTCCCCCCCTTCTCGAACCCCATTCGGCAACTGCGCACATGATCCGTTGTAGAGATGAGTGTGAAAAGACCCTAGGAATAGGTCAAAGTCTCCTAGTGAGAGAGGGGGGGTGAATTCGACCCAGGAGGCTTGAGTTGCCTGGTGTGGAGTCAAGGAGTAAGCAGAAAGACTGAAAAACGCGCCCTGAAATCCAAATAAAACCCAAGATAACGTCTACTGAGTGTCTGGGGAGGGAGAACTAAAATTCCGAGTCTGTCTCATCTTATTTCTGGCTTCTCGTCTGGGGTAACTCATCTCTTATTATTCTAAGTATGTACAGTATGCTCGAAGTACTCGCGCGGGCTTACATAAGCCACAACGCGTGCAAACACCAAGTAAAAAAGCAAGAAAAGATAAAAGAAAACAAATCAGTAAGTAAAAACAATGAAATAAATGAAATATCCTGGTAGGGAGGATACTTTCCCTACATCCGAGGGTGGCTTTAAATAATGACTGTCCCCAGTCATCACCTACCGAGCTGTATCATAATCCGAGGCAAGGGTATCATCCTCGAAACAAAACTCTAGCTAGAAATGTGAAAATGCGAGCTCGAAACGAAACAAACCACATAAAAGAAACAAAACCACTACTCATCTGATGGGGGAATGTAGTTAAAGCAACTCGAGGGTGAATCGAAGGGGGAACGAAGCTCGGGGGGAGCTCGAGGGTAGCTCGGAGGGGACCACTCGACCCTCGAAGGGGACTGGGTAGCTCGTGACCTTGAAGGATGCCTCGGAGTCATCTCGGGTCAAACTCGAGAGGTGGCGAGGGGTGGGACTGTTCCTGAACTCAAAGGAGGGAAAGATAACCAAGAAGCCTACCCTCCTGGGCCACGAGCGAGGGCCCAGAAGTCCAAACGAGCCTGTAATGTGCGCCCGAGCGCCTCACAAGGGATCTCCTCACCTGTAGGTAGCACAACGCGACCTCGAACCACCCCACACTTCCCTGCCACTAGATACGAGGCAAAAACTCCGCACTGCGCTCGAATGTGCCCCTCACAACCACAGAAGAAACAAAAACCAAATCTTCGAGGCCAAACTCGGCGCCTCGGGACCTCTCGATAGGCAGAGGGATACCTGCTCGAAGCCCTAGCCTCTCGAAGGGGAAGTGAGCGACCCGACACTCTCGAAGGGGACTTGAAACTCGCAGGGGCAGGGTTCGACAGCGAGGCTGGGGTCCCTCGAAGCAAGCAAGACCTCCCTGGACATGACCCACCACAGGGGACAGGACGAGGAGAGTGCCTCGAGGGAGGCACGAGATGGGACGAGCTCTTCGAGGGGGTGTTCGAGGACTCACAAGGTTGACGAGAGCGAGTCAAGGCAAAACTGAGGTCTCGAGGCCTGGTAGACATCAACTGGGAACGAGGGGGGAAAACCTTTGTACTCTCCAAATGGTCAACTCGACGTGGACACGACCATTGGTCCTCTCTCGAGCCTCGAAGCGAGTTCAAAGCCAACTCACCAGCCTGCTTATCCGGGACACACCGCCGTGGCTGAACCACAGTGTGCCACGAGCCTGTGTTAGTGACTCGGCGAGGAGACGAGCTGCTCAAAGCATGCTCAGGGGAAGGGGGGGGAGTTTTCAATGGTCGAGGGCATGCCTCGAGGGGGAAACGAGGGGGAAGCTTCGAGCTCGAGTGCGCCTCTCCCTGGGAGCATCTTCTAGAACGAGACCGAGAGTACTCCACAGGGGTGTCTGATACAGAACTGATCAAGGGCGAGTGCGCGCGCTGAGAGGGTTCCTCGGGGAACTCGCGAGCTGACGAGGCATCCTTCGAAACTAGATGAGGGGGTGAGCGGCCTACCCCCTCCTCGATAACCTCCTTTGTAACACAAACAATGACCTCGACAGGCCACAGGCAGCCCAACTCGAACAGGGGGTACCTGGATGCAAGCCTCCTCGAAACCTCGAGCTTGACTTGTGGTGGGAGCCCTCGAAGGAATAGCTGGCCTCGATGGCTCAACTCCAAGATGTTCCAACTCACCAGGGCCAAGAACAAGACCTGGAAACGACGAAGGTAGTCCCCGAGGGCTGCAACTGAGCTTAGCTCGCTGCGACGAGTCCCCTCGAGGAAGGTATAGAACTCCTCGAAGTACTCGAGGACATCTTTGACTGGCTCAATCTCAGGGTACTGGAGAGTCACGAGCGCCTGGAAGTTCTCCCATCGCTCGAAGATTGGCGCACTGGCCACAAGATAGCTCCAGAGCCTTCCAGTGTGGGGTGGTGCTCCGTCAATCGCAAACTGGATGAGTGACGAGGTATCTGTTGCACCCTGGGCCTTACCATACTCTGCTACGTCCTCGAGGTAATGCGGCAAGTCCTTGGCCTGCCCCAAGAACTCTGGGGGGGACTCGAGTGGGGCTCGAGACAGTCTGGATGCTTCTTCCATCATGAGTAGTATATACGAAGCTCAAAAGAATATATATCATGTCATAATTGATAATTGACAGCAGTACCGGGGTTAAACACGAGCCTCGACTGCCAACAGTCAGTCTCGAAGGGTAAAACGAAGAGATGGGGTCGCCTCGATGCGACCTCGAACGTCTATGGGGGGTTGGGGGTGTGGCAACGAACCACGAAGGGGGGAGGAGGATGCAGAAACCTTGTATGATACGTCTCAAGGTGGTTTCGACCACCAAAACTGAAGCTAGTCGCCGTTGCGACTCTAACACTCAATTCTCAAACTTGCAGCCTCGCTCGACTGCAATATGCGCAAGAAAAACGATGATATAACGTCTGGTTACGTCTATGAACGAAGCGGGTGCGTCTAACGAAGCGTCTGTGTCACGAGTGTGTCTCGAAGGGCTCGGGGTTCGTCTGGGAGTCTCGAAGTGTCTGTGGTCTCGAAGGGGCTGATGGCGTCTCGAAGGGGTGGTCAACTGACTCTAAGATGGTGGGGAATGGTTTCCTACAACTCAAAACGGCTCAAAACGCGACCAGGAGGTGCCAGGGAGCTAAGCTATGGCAGGGGAGGAGGACAGCAGTGCGCTGGGGAAGAACCACTCGATGGAATTCTCCGAAACTTCAGAGGATGGTAGAGGCGTGCGAGGAGAAGTTGGCGAACGAGAAACCGGAGAAAACAGCGCACCCAGTCCTGAGTTATTCCAATTTTCGTCCTACAGAGCCTTTCTCCGCAAAAATAAGAATATCTTCGGAAGTACTGAAGCGGACGCGACGAAAAAGGCACCGTTCGAAAGGTCCTCGTCGAGTAGAATCAGAATCCTGAAAAGCGAGAGGTTTGGCGCGTCCAGTCACGAGAAAACGCGTGCACGAGCTCAGAGGTAGGGGAGAAGTGGGGTCACCAAGCAAAACAGCCCCCTCGCGGTGGGCTCCAGATGTAGAGATGAGTGTGAAAAGACCCTAGGAATAGGTCAAAGTCTCCTAGTGAGAGAGGGGGGGTGAATTCGACCCAGGAGGCTTGAGTTGCCTGGTGTGGAGTCAAGGAGTAAGCAGAAAGACTGAAAAACGCGCCCTGAAATCCAAATAAAACCCAAGATAACGTCTACTGAGTGTCTGGGGAGGGAGAACTAAAATTCCGAGTCTGTCTCGTCTTATTTCCGGCTTCTCGTCTGGGGTAACTCGTCTCTTATTATTCTAAGTATGTACAGTATGCTCGAAGTACTCGCGCGGGCTTACATAAGCCACAATGCGTGCAAACACCAAGTAAAAAAGCAAGAAAAGATAAAAGAAAACAAATCAGTAAGTAAAAACAATGAAATAAATGAAATATCCTGGTAGGGAGGATACTTTCCCTACACCGTTTTCCCTTGTTAAGTTCTTCGTCCCCATGTCCTCATTTCCCCCTTTCTGTTCTGAGCCGGCTGATGCCTCTAAATCTGGCTTCGATGCCGAGATATGTACACGTTTGTGTATACACGAGTTTCGCTTAAAATCATATACGTTCCATCCATCACTGTACACTGCTATAGGCCGAGCTAGATAGCCCGACGTTACAGGGGTGGCCATTCCTGTCCATTCGTCTCCTCGTTGGCGATTTGAATCCCTGACGACGTCTAAAAACCCTTCTCGATCTTGATTTCCTTTACGATCCTCAGCCTGCTCCCCATTCGACAATGATATTCAGCATGCGCAATCGGGTCTCGGAATTGCGGCGCCCTCATGTATCGTCCTTGCTGACGAGGGGTTACTGTTATACGCCTTCCCAAGCCTGGCTCGGTGATCTCGACCTTCTGGTCGCCATTGGGGAAGTCTTCAGTCTTCGCTCGAAGAGCACATGTGAAGGGCCGTCCGAGGAGAATATCGAAGGCAGCGTTTTTGACGACCTGGACAGGTACGCACACCGTCACCCCTCCGAAGTCGATGGGGCAGTCGCTGATGACTCCTTCGGTCTCCTCTCTCCCTTTATTCACCGTCTCCATCGTGATACTGCTGTCTTTCTCGACAGGGAGCCGAAGCACCTCCACAATCTCCTTTCGCAATGCTACGATCTGCGACCCGCTATCCAAAATTCCTTCGACGACGACCTGCCCGGCGACTTCGATGGCTACAAAGGTCAGAGGCATCGTCGACAGCCTCTGGATCTCTGGCTCTTCCTTCTTGCACTTGACACTCACCACCTGGGCCTCCTCGGTCTCTGCCTCGACCCGTTCTTCCCTGTCTTCGGTCTCGACTGCAGCTAACGCGCCAGCTGGGCGACTGTCGGCAGGCACTCTCTTGACCGAGGTGTACTCCCACACAACTCTCTGGATCGGTTTGAGGGCCAACAGGTCCCTCACAGGTATTGGAACTGTTATGTCGAGCATGGTGCTGAAGGTTTTCTGTTCCACACCAGGGACATCCGCAGGCGCTCCATAGTGGAAGGTAGAACTTCTGGGTACTGCTCGAGGATCATTCGAGATGTTCGAGGACCTCTCTGCCTGCTTCCCTTTACCCTTCGAGGGCGCCTCTTTCGATGTCGTCGGCCCTGGATTCTTCGAGGGGGCACTCGGTATAATGACTCCATCGAACCTCTGCCTGCGCTGTGACTGGTCCCTCTCATTAACGGCTAGGGCATACTCGAGATCGGCTTCCTGCTGCTCGAGCTCCTCTTGAACGGCCCCAAACTCCCTCTTCCTTGTCACCTGAGATCACTTCCTCGATTCTCGCTGTCATCACCATCTGCGCCGAGGCTAGGTTCGGCTCTCGGCTCTCGACTATGAACAGATGCGCTCCCTGGGCACCGGCTTCTGGTCTCGGGGCAGCTGCGGCCTCTCCTCCTACTCTGCCCTCTGCTGGATTGTGCTCCTCCAACCAACAATCGATCTCCGCCTTCAACGACCTGTTTGTCCGACGAATTGGCGTGCCGTTGGGGAAGCAAATTTGCCCGTTTACGATCTGACACTTTCCTTCTCTCAGGTAATTTGACCGCAACTGGCAATACGACACCTGGTGACCGACTAGGAAGCAGAAGTAGCAGAGGCAGTCTGCGGGGTTTCCTCGTCCTGCGAACTGATTACCGCCTTCGAGGTTTCCCATTGCGGCTCGTTGCACGGCCGCCTCGGCTCGAACCTGTGGTTGCCGCTGCACCAAGTCCTGAGCGACTCGAGTCGCTTCTTCCCCTCCCGAAAGCTGCACTATCCCCCTCTTCGCCGTCTTACTCCTTGTCGTCTTAAACCTGTCGTGCATCAAGAATTTCAACTCTGCTACGACACAGTCCAGGGGCCATGGTTCTTCGCTTGAGCGGATCCCGAAGCGGAACTTCAGGTTCAAGAGTACCTCTCGTTTGAGCTCGGGGTCGAGACCTTCGAGGATGTATCCATCGAAATCGTCTGAGGTGATCTTCCTTTTGTCGAAGAGGTACCTTGCGATCTCATAATATTTGCGGAAATATTCACCCAGATCCTCCTCAGTTTTGATATCCTTCCCCATCTGCTCCTTCACCAAGTTGTACAAGTCCTGTTTCACGAAGGTCTTTTCTAACCTCGAAGCCCCCGGATAGATCTCGACGAGGTTCTTAACAAAGTCGTTCCAATTGGCCGGTCCCCGCTCCACGATGGCGTTCCAAAGGGTTACCACATCCTTGTCGAGGTACCAACACGCCCACTTAATCCACTCTCTCTCTTTCATACATCCTGCTCCCTCACACAAGAACTGGATCTCCCTGAGATAACCCACGAGGTCCTGCGCTTTTCCTGAAAACTTTGGCACCTTGGGCGACCCTCGATGTGGCATCTTGTCGAGAGGCTCAGGGGCTCTTGAGTCTGCGATCCCTCTCCCCAACATCTCCAGTACTGCCTGCGCCTCCGACTCTCTGCTCCTGTGTGCCCTTTCGTAGGGGCATGCTTCTTGAGGCCTTCTCTCTTCCTGCAATCTGCCAAGACCCTCGAGGGCCCTCCTCAGCGGTTCGATGGGTTCTGATAGCTGACGCCTCATTGTCTCGGCGTACGTTTCCTCTCTCCTCATCACTGCTGGCCTCTCCTCTCTACTCCTTGGTCTTTCCAAGTTGTAGTAATCCTTGCGTGCCCCACCTCTACCGTACTCAGGCCTACCGTGAGAACGAGACCTCGCATGGAGGTAGTGACGCGGGGGCTGTCTGTAATAGTCTGCATTGGTTGGGGTAATGGGTCTTTGGTTCCGAGGAGGCGAGAGTTCCTGTTGATAACGCCTATTGTGCGGGGATTGACTTTCCTGCGAGCGCCTTCTAGAACGAGACCGAGGTCACTCGACAGGGTAATCTCGGTCGAAGATATCTCCCTGAGGGCATGAGCGCCCTCGTTCCTCCCATGCAAAGATCTGTCTCCTCTCCGTGTCTGGCACAGCTCTATCTTCGAGCGCCTCTCGAGGCAAGGGCCTCAGATCGATGAGGGGTTCTCCTCTGTGTGGCGGTGATTGCCTTCGATCATAGGGATCGTTCTCTCTTCTCGTAACCCTGGCCTCTGGCCACGCGTCCCTCGCATCCCGTGCGAGTGGTGAGTATAGTCTCGGTGGCAAGCCCCTTCACTCGCCTGGCCTTGGAGAATTGCGTCCGCCTTCCGAGTACCATGGCGGCTGAAACCCTCGTGAGGATGCCATGATGTTCTCTAAATTGCGTACAGTCGTGTGGGATATGGGAGTCAGTGGGGATAACGAGTCTCATAAGATCTAAGCAGCTTCTTCAGCCGAGTTTAAGTCCTCTTCTGGTGAAGACGCTACTAGTGGGGATGGGGACCTGTAAGCTGTAAATAGCATCTCAGGTTGATTCGACGTAGTTGGTAGAGCTGATGAATCTGAGATACGGGCACTGATGTGTAGCGAAGCTGATGGATCTGAGAAAATGGAAGCTGGGACTAGTGTTGGCGACGTGGCAGGTGGTAATGATGATGCGATGTTGGCTGGGGATGGTATGTCTGCATGACTTGGGTTAATTAGTGGCTCTGTCTCGAGAACCTCTCTCAATCTCCCTTGTCTTTCTTCTTCGGCAACGCGAGCCGCAGTTCTACGAAAAGTATACCTGTGTGCCAGAATTCCTAAAGAAGCCCCTCGTGGTGGGCTCCAGATGTAGAGATGTAATAGTTAGACACCCTGAACGAGGGCAGTTCGAGCAAAGGAAGTGCAAGCAAAGCTTTTGTCCCTAAAGGGGCCTCTAGGACTTAGTACTGGCACTGAGAACAACTCCTCTCGAGTGAGCAGAGATATAACGAGATGATCAGGACTCCTCTTCGAGTCTTTTTACAGTGATGCCCCCAAAACAGATGGTAAAAAAGTAGAATCCTTTCGTGTTCCATGCCCGCCCGACTGTCTGCACGGGCTTAGTCAGCACCAGCATCTCCCACAACTCCCTCTCCCGCTCCTAAGTCCCAAACACACCCTCGCAACCTCGAATCCCTCCCCATGTCTCTTGATCCCCTCATTTCCAGTCTCGACCACCTTTCCCTGATCTGCTAGAGGCCCCTCGAGCTCACCCACTACCTCTCGAGACCTCATGTCTATTTCTCCAGACCTTCGAACTCCCCTCAAATCCTCGATCTCCCTCTATTCTCTTGGTGGGGGCTTCGCCACGCCTACAGCAGTACAATGCATTTCCAAAACAGGAAGTTGCCACAATGCAGCGCGTCAACACAACCAAACAACACTCGTTGTACACATGGACTCGAAGCTCACTTGGAGCAGAATACACACTCATTTTTATTGAATTATTGGGTATACATTCATTTGAGTTATATTTCTGCATTTCTACTTATCACACAGTGGAGCTTCAGGGGGTGTGTTGGAGATTGAATCACCCCTGTGTGATGTCTATTTTGGTACACTTTTCTATTGATTACATAAGCACTTAGAGCGTACACTTCACAGTACATTTTGGTACTATTCCCTCAGTAGTTGAGTCACTACTGAGGGTAAGTCTACTATTTACTGAGTATTTCCATACTTACTGATAGCCTGTAGCTGCCTACAGGTACATCTAATATACATAGTAGTTGAGTCACTACTGAGGCTGCCTACAGCCCTTTTCTACAACAATATATTATAATTGCTTGTCAGATGATATCATCATCATATCAATGACAATATTCTTTTCAGTCTGATTTCACTTTGATCATCAATATCTAGCCTTGTCATTTATGTCATTTATGATCATTTGAACAACTCTTCACCAGCCACAAGTGTGGGAATGCCTTTGTAATGACTGTATAGTACATGTTATATAAACTCATCCTCTCTCCCCTTCTCTCTCTCCTTCACTCTTGTCTCTGATTTCTACCTCAGAGCAAGAGTCACTCTAAGACTCTAAAGTCTTAGGGTTCATACCCAGGTAAGTGTAGACTTGTGTGAAGTCATCTGTGAGTGTCTTTCTCTGCTTTATTTTCACTGTTTTGGAGGTTTACATAAGTTGTTCATCATACTTAGTAATCTACTCAGTAGGTACTGATTATGTAAATGATATTGAATGAGATTGCTTTCTTGTAATATCATGATTGATAAGTTCAATTGAAAGTTGCTAGTGCAATTTTTATTTTTAAGCTGTTGATGGTGTCAATGACAATTGTTGGTAATGTCTGATAATGAAAGACATATGTATATGATCTACTGTTCACATTCTGATACATGTGATCTACTCTACCTAAGTGATAACTTTTGACCTATGCTGCCAAGGCTCCCCAAGAATATATAGCATGACCAATGTGTATGTCATTATGATATACCTTATAGGGCTTTACAGGGTAGATAAAGTCTTATATAACATAATCATTTCCTCACCATTTCCCTGATGTAAGATACACTGTTCATGCCACAAGCCAATGGCCTTGTGGATGAGAAGTGGGTAGTGCTGAGTGTAAGACAGGTTAGACATGGTGGGTACCGAACCAAGGTAGAAATGTGATAGAGTCTGTGGCCACATGGATGCATCATCCACAAAGAGACTTCCAGTGATGTGATGGATATGACATCTAAGGTCATCAAACAAATGAGTGCATTCTGCTGACCAGGATGACCATGCACCATGCAAACAGTCCTCCTGTTCATGAGATATGTTTTTGGCCTCAGACAGAAGTGCTTCAGTTTGTTGATGGACATGCTGAGTATATCTATCTTGAAGGGACTGGAAATGGTAGCAGGAGACAAAAAGATGGTGAGCAGTCTCAAGAGATAAGCATCCAAAGTGGCAGTATGGTGTGAACCTGTTATGGCACTCAAACCAGGTTATGGCCATGTCCAACTGAGAGGACCAAGTGTACAGCTGACCTACATCAGGGAAATGTAAATGAAATGATAATGCTATATAAGACTTTATCTACCCTGTACAGCCCTATAAGGTATATTGTAATGATACACACATTTATCATGTTATATAATTTCCAGGAGCCTTGGCAGCAAAGATCAAAAGTTATCATTAAGGTTAAGTAGCTCAGATGTTTCAGAATGCAAATGGTTGATCATATATATCTTTCATTATCAGACATTACCAACAATTGTCATTTACACTATCAACAGCTTAAAAAATAAAAATAAAAATTGTTATAGCAACCTTTAATTGAGCTTATTAATCAGAATATTAAAAGCAAACAATTTCATTCAATATTATTTACATAATTAGTACCTATAGAGTACACTACTAAATATGAACTACTTAAACTTCCAAAAAAGCGAAAATAATACACAAAAGGACACTTACAGATGCCTTCACACAAGGTAAACTTACCTGGATATGAACTCTAAGACTTAGAGTCTTAGAGTGACTCTTGCCCTGAGGTAGAACTCAGAGACAAGAGTAAAGAAGTGAGAGAAGGGGAGAGAAGATGAGTTTATATAGCATGTACTGTACAGTTATTACAAAGACATTCCCACACTTGTGGCTAGTGAAGAGTTGTTCAAATGATCATAAATGACATAGATGACAAGACTAGATATTGATGACCACAGTAATATCAGACTGAAAAGATTATTGTCATCAATATGATCATGATATTGTCTGATGAGCAATTATAATGTGTTGTCAACTTCATAGCATTATTATATTTGTTGTATCAGCTCTTGTCATACAATATCATGATGACAAAAGTCTTGTAATTCTTATGTCAGGCCTATATGCAGTTGACCAAATAGTAAAATTTCTGCCAGGTTATCTAATGCATTATTTGACTATTATCTTTATGATTATAGAAGATCATGCCCTATATACCATTATCCAGTTCATATCAAACTGATAACTACTGGCCAGAATTACCTAGGAATACCAGCACATCACAGGTTTCCTGATGTACTGTGGAGAAGGTGGATGGGGCTTTAGTGTACCAGTATGAGGGTGGAGGTAGGGGGTCATACAAGGACAGCAGAAGTATTGTAGCAGGAAGAAAGCAAAGAGAGGAGAAAGCCAGCTGAGCAAACAAATTATGTATAATTGGAGAAGCAGCAGACTCAATGAGTCTGGTACATGTAGTGTAGAGAAAGAAAGAATCAAATGCAAAGGTAGGCACAGGAGCTGGTAGTGGGGGTGGACAGACCTGAGCCTTGGACACAAGACAGTCAGTGACATCATTGGTGTATGTGTCAGCAGACATGACAGATGTGTGAGCTTGGGTGAACTGGAGCTGAAATTTAGTAGTCAAGGAGCTAGTGATGTCCTGCAGCCAGTGATACAAATACCTGGTGGGGAAGGCAGACCAGGAATGGGGTTGAGAAGGACCA
Source organism: Pisolithus marmoratus (assembly GCA_024613145.1). Taxonomy (NCBI): domain Eukaryota; kingdom Fungi; phylum Basidiomycota; class Agaricomycetes; order Boletales; family Pisolithaceae; genus Pisolithus; species Pisolithus marmoratus. The sequence continues at coordinate 50,008 of JANFAE010000185.1, forward strand.
TGGACATCGGGTCCAAGCATGTGAAGGACATTGTGGTGATTGGTCAACAAGGTGACCTCAGGCTGCAGGGAGGGGGCCAGGGCAGAGGCAATGAGCCCATACAGCTTGGCATGAACTATGGAAGTACTGCAACTGAAGAAGTCAAGACTTGCAGTTAAGGTTTGGGAGTTGGTAATGGAGGAGAAGGTAAGAGCATGAGGCTGGAGGGGGTGGGGATCGATCAGCAATAGAGAACCGTCTGAGGCATGCAAACCAGGTGGGTTCTGGGGCCAAGACAGAGGCTGGAAAAAGGTATGAATAACACTCTTGGCATGTGCTCAATGCCATGACAGTGGAATGAGCAAAGAGACACACAGGGAGTCATTCATGAGGAGAGAGTCATCTCCTACAAAGAGACAAAACAGGTGATGAATTGTCAGGGATGAGATCCACCATAAAAGTTGGCACCCTTCTGCTGCAGATAGGTCATAGCACAAATGAAAGGTGGTGACATGAGGCAATAAAAAGGGGGTGTCAAAGCTGAAAGGGGAATGAAATGAAGGGTGAGTGACATGTTTCAGGTGAGAAAAACTGGTGTTTGCTATGTGGGTGATAGCATATGGGGATATTGGGAAGGAGGAGGATGGACAAGCACATGACAGATGATGCAGTGACACATCACCAGTGAACAGGTAGCTACAATCAGAGGGAGGCAAGCTAATCTGTAACTGCTGCAATGACTCAGCTGTGACTTGCCAAGAAAGAGGTAGAGAGTTTGAATGAAGGTGGTGGGGATTGGCAAGAGTAGCAGTAAGAGGATAGCAACATGTATTCATCGAACACATCCAGTCCACAAGTGTCACTTGTGCCATGGAACAAAAAACTGGGAGGTGATGGTTAAGGTCACAAAGGAGGCCAGTTATTGATAGGGACAAATTCAGGAATTCCAGTGATGGGAACACAAATCTGAAAGTTGTTATAGGAAGAAAGAGCAAATGGGAGTTAAAATGATGGGGAAAACTGAGGTATTGATGGACCTTGTGTGTGACCTTAAGGTCAAGTTGGTGGGCAAGCCAGAGAGGGAGTGGCTGTAGGGAGAGTAAGGGGTGGATGTGGGAAGTTAGACACTGAGAAATTAGCCTTCTCAGAACAGTGAGAGGAAGGTGAACAGGAAGATTCAGAAAGGTGAAGTTGTCGATGATGTCAGAGATGTGATGGAAGTGAGTGAGGTGGTCATTCACAGGAACATGGAGGAATTCAATATGAGAAGACACCACTTGTACATCATGGTAGATAACATTTTCAGGGTTCTGGGAAGAGGCATCCACAGACAGAAGGCTCAGTGATGTTGGGGAGGCAGGTACATTAATGAGGAATGTGCAGGATTTATCCCAGTTGGTTATCCATCCATACACCAGCTGAAAGTGCTCCATGGATAGACAGGAGTGCTGCAGGCATACCAGAGATGGGGTTATCAACAGGGAATTGTCAGTTGCCTTGCACATGGAAATAGAGACCACTGAGTGATCCCAGGGAGTATGAGGGTCACCCACCCTTTGTTGCTGAGAGGAAACACTTATGCCAGAATGGTCTGCATGGGAAACATCAAAAAGCCAATGATTTCTGAGAGCCATTGTCAAGGTGGACTTCAGAGGGGATAGGGGGCCACCCTGCTTAGTGACTCCTGATACAGTAATGGGATTCATGAGACCATAAGCTGTGCAAATGTAATACAGAACATTGAGCTGGGCTGACCTATCAAAGTCAATGATCACTGATGGGAGGCCAAAAGCAGTGATGGTGTCATAGAAGCCCTGGGGTTCAAGACAGTCAAAACCTTTCATCTGGTCATGGTGAAGGATGTATAGTGGCTGTGAGGTATGAACAGACCATGACTCTAGTTGAGATAGGAAGGATAAGAGATCATGACCCAGGCTGAACACCTGGCTGTGTGGCTACTTGACCCTGTGGTAACACCTGGTGCTGGGCTAGATAGGGAACCAGAAGGTAATTGAGCCATGCAAATGGTAGGTTGAGAAGGAGATTGCTACAACAGACCACCCAGTAGTTGGACAGCCAGTGACATGGACCCTTTTATGAATAGTTGAAAGTGTAGAAAAGGGCTGTAGGCAGCCTCAGTAGTGACTCAACTACTATGTATATTAGATGTATGTAGAAAAGGGCTGTAGGCAGCCTCAGTAGTGACTCAACTACTAGATATATTGATGTACCTGTAGGCAGCTACAAGGTATCAGTAAGTAGTCTAATATGAATGATATGTAGGCTTACCCTCAGTAGTGACTCAACTACTGAGGGAATAGTACCAAAAGTGTAGTACTATGTGCGCTCTAAGCGCTTATGTAATCACAGGAAACTCGCACCAAATTAACATATCACACTGGGGTGATTCAATCTCCAACAATGTACCTGTAGGCAGCTACAGGGAATCAGTAAGTAGGAAACTACTAATAATAAGTAGACTTACCCTCAGTAGTGACTCAACTACTGAGGGAACAGTACCAAAATGTACTCTAAAGTGTATGCTCTAAGTGCTTATGTAATCAATGAAAAAGCATACCAAAAAGGGGTGTCAGCTTAACTGAGGCAGGGAAATGACTATGGCCACTTCATAGTTAAGGAGGTCCAGAATTGCCAGCAGGGCAGAGTCAGATAGTGCCTTCAACCACCACTTTTCCCAGCCATCAGGGCCCAGTGTCACACACCAAAGGTGTTTGGCAGTGTGCACATGGTCCTAGATGATGAAGTGGTTAATGAAGAATGCTGCAGGAGTATCACCCTAATGTGACAGAAGACTGCTGGCCATCAGCAGTCATCCTTTGCACAAGAGAAGACCCTCTGGGATGAAGGTGACAATAATAGAAGCAAGGTTGTGGTAGGATTGAGTCAAGAAGAGTGTCCCCTTGCTATCAAAGTGGAAAATTGTTTAAGTGCCAGTTGAAAATTTTAAGCATGCATTTACAGCATTCTGGTTTTTTGAATATCTCCACTGATTCACATGATATCAGCACTGTTCCCACGCTCAAATATACCTCATTCCCACGCCATCCTACCTGCCAAATCTGGAAGTAATCCTCACACTCCACAATTTTCCACAGCATTTCTGCCAACAAATGCCCATTTCACCTGTCACATCAAAAAAATGGCCACCTCAATGATAATCTCATCACTCAGATCCTTTGCCAAGGAAAATGGCTATGTCTACCTTGCTAGTATTCCTACTAGCTTCCATTCAGAAGCCTCCTGGCACATTCCATCCTCGTCCTCTCCCTCCTGGCTGGTCCATCTAGGACAGCAAGTTCTCCTTGTCAGCATGACATCTAGAAGGATGTTCTTTGGTCATCTTGAGTCTGTGATAAGGCTTGAAAGGTCTTATGTGGTCGTTTCTGTTGTCCCAGTTGAAGAAGCCTATGGATTCTTCCTTCCCTCCCCCTGCACTGTCATCCTGCCAATCTTGTCTCTTGTTCTTTCAAAATTGTGACAACTAAAGTACTCCCTACTGTACTCTACTCTCCCAGATTGCATACAGGACCAGATTGCAGCAAACATCCCTTCCCTAGAAGGAGAAGATGCCCCTTTGTCCTCCCCACCTCCTTCAGTAGCCTAGCTGATGGGAGGGAAACACTTGGTTGAGGAGAGAAAAAGGGGGGGAGTGCGAAATCTTATGGCCCCAACACCCAATAGACCCCCAACAGTTGGTGGCAGTGGCAGAGATTGTAATTATTCCCTGTTCAGATGTGCAGAGCCCCCATCACTTCTAGACCATCACAGCCTCATTCCCTTCTTTGTACCATACAGTGACTCCCCTTGACATGCAGTGCAGTCCCTGGCATGTGACCTGTTCATTTCTTTTGCTGTTTTTAGTTTCTGACTCACTGTGACTCATTCTTTGACTCATACTGTACTGCTATATCCCTTCTGGGTTATCTGCTTACTGATTTCTTTGTCATGCTTATAAAGGACATTAGCAATTGTTTACAGTCATCACTGGGCACTTACCAATCCCTTACCAATAGCTTACAGAGCATTGTCCATCGTTTACCTCTAGCTGTGCTGACAGCAAGTATATAGGTTCCCCTGTACCTAGACACAAAACAGAGACCCAGACACTCATAACTCGAGATCATCTTCGTCTCTCACCATCATCTGCAGCCTTCCTATCCATCCTATTCATTTCCAGAAGTTTTTCCAGTGGTTGAGGCTTACCTGAAGAGTCTATCCACTGAGTTGCTCATCATTATCTGTATCAGTTCTTCATCATCATTGCATCTGTGCCTTCTATAGGCTCACTGGAGCCCATCCTCTTCATCTCCCATCACTTCCCTAGTCCTGGTGTTGGTATCTCAACAGGCCTACCTCAAAACCCTCCTCTGCACTCACCCTCTGAGAGCAGAACACCACTTCCGTCACTCCCTTCAATCTAGATTCCACTGAGGCAAACCACTACTCTTTCTTTTGTCTGTGTGTGTTGGATTTTCAGCTGGTTCTGCCACTGATCCACACCTTGACTCACACCAGTGTAGGTCTTGGCTTGCCTCTGCAAAGGAGGATACATAGAGACTCCAGGGATATGGGACAAGGCCACAGGAATGGGTCAGCCATCACACACTGGCAAATAGTAGAAGCAGATGGGGAGGTCAACCATGGTTTCCATGCAGGGGGGCAGTTGGAGTGAGAATACAGGCAGGCAAAGTACTGCCAGGAAATATCAGTGACATGAGAGGGGTCTGTAAACAAAACAGAGTCATCTAAAGGAGGTTGTTGGTTTGCAGAGGGAACCTGCACCCTTGGCACCAGTTTGGGGATGTTCCCACGCCCTTTGGGGGGGGGGTTTCTTGAAGGGACTAAATATACCTCAGAGGTGTCACCTCCACAGCCAGATCCCTGCTATTTCCCAAGATGGAAAAGTGGGGAGGTATACCTAGCTAATATGGTATGTACTTTGGTGCTACACATGTGCATGTATGATGCTATTGTTACCCTTGCAAGGCTTGTGAGAACATTGTGTTGATGCTTTGGCGAGCCTCGCTCTGGCACTACACCTGTGCATGTATGATGCTGATGCAACCCTTGTGAGATGCTCACAAGAATATCCTGTTGATGCTGTGGTGAGCCTCACTGCACCACTCTCAACTAGTGCATCATACACATATTATTACATACAGTATTAACTTTCCATATATCATGTAGTGTTCTGGAGCAGCAAAAATCAGATATCATTTCTGTTCAATCCCTGCAAACAGGTTACATTCTACACAAGTATCACTTCGCCATGATGAGGTGTGTGCCACAGCAATGATAAAGATCTGAGTGGAACAAACACCACTGCTTAACTGGATAGGTAGAGAGGGCAGACCTGTTGCAAGGAACCATTCACATTCAGCAAACAGCATCAGTGGGTATCAAGGGATTTTCCAACACACAACTCACTCTTGGTGGAGATGTCAGGATTCTGTAGCTTCGATGGGGTACCTCTTACTGGGGGGGGAATTTTATGTAGAGCTTTCGATCCACCTGTGTTGGAAGGGGTCACACATAATGGCAAGGAGCACAGTGGGAAGGGAAGCCACTGATGTGAGGAGTGGGACTCTAGTGCTGGACAGGAGGCTGTAGTTGAATTTCTAGGTGCAATGGACAGCATCAGTGTTGGAGTCAACCATGGATGGTTATCAGGTGGTGCATCTCATACCTTCCATGGTTACTGTTGTCTGGTAGGGGGCCAAAGTTTCCAAAGGGGTGACCAGAATAGAAAGGTTTGAAAAGGGGGAGTCTGTGGTCCGAGTTCATGCTAGAATGCACAGAGGGTTCAACTAGGGTCTGGGGAAAAAGGTCGCAGATGAAACTTATGAATTCTGAGCATGATCAGCAGATAAATCCATCTTGAAACCATCTGGGATGTTGGATTGTAAGGTTGTTCCCAATGGTACTGGCTAATGATATCACACCTTACCTTGGAGAAATCTGGTGTCCACCTACAAGCAATGACTTGGAGGAGTAGAAACCAAAAGGAATGAAGGCAAACAATGCCAAATGAATCCCAATTGGTGGATACGATTATCACTAACAATATCAGTATCACTAATGATAATGTTCAGTGCATCCAGCTTTCATTGTCTAAACTTCTTCAATAGAAAGTGTGAGTAATTCAAGGTAAGACTAAGGAACTGGAGAGTGTCAGTATTCTACAACCAGCTAGGGTTCACCTCAGGCTCAGGAGGGGTGTCCCTATCCTGTGGTGCAGTAGACTGAGCAGGAGGAAGATAAGTTTGCTGCTGAGATGGCCCTGCAGCCATGCCAGCAGTAAGGTCTGGATGTGGGCTGTTGCGCAGTGCCAGTGATCAGCAGAACTGCAAATGTGGTTGGGCACGTGTCCAACAGTAGTAGTAACCAGGGATGGCATCGCTTGGATGGGCCCTCAGGGGTGGATATGGGCCCTGGTAGGCTGAAAACTGGTTATTGGGACCCTGGGGACCATACCAACTGCCACCCCTCACATAATGCATCTGATCCTCATAGTCAGCATGTCCATCTTCCCATGGGTCATGCACAAAGCTAGAAGGATGGTCAGGGAAGGCTCGCACTGCATGATACTGAGCTGCATATGGGTCCCGTTCATAGCATATCCAGGGATGATGCATGGGGTAATAGTCATAGATATATTGTGGAGGGAAGCCTTCATGTGGTGCAGTACAATTAGCATGATGGAATGTTCCCTGCAATGCAGTGGCCTCCTTACCTGTTGGTTGATGGGCCATGTCCATACTATCTGTAGCTCCCTTGCCTGCTCCAAGTCGAGTGTCCTCTATCTCCATGCAACCTGCCTCTCTTATCTCAACCCGACCTGCTTCTTCACAAACTTGTCCCTCTCCAGCTGCAAGGAGGTCTGTAGAGGGTACCAAGAGGATTGTAGGGGCAATGTTACCATCTGGCCTCCACGTCCTATGATGCAAGTTGAAAGGAATCTTGGAATCCTGTGTTGGGGTGGAATCATCTCTAGTAACTGGCCAGGGCTTCGGTCACTCATGTGGCGCTGCTGAAGTACAGAGCTTGTTGGAAGATTGAGACAGTTTGTCGAAGGGAAGAGCAGGAAGCGGCCAATCAGGGAAGGGAGAGTATAAATGTGCAGGTGGGGGGAGAACTTGGCTCTCATCAGAAGCATGTGTGATCGATGGACTGCCCTTCAGTGGTTCGTGAAGTGGGCAGTTAGGAGGCAGTGTTTGTGGGCGGCTAGCAGGTGGTGTTTGTGGGCAGTTCACAGGTGGCATTTGTGGGCAGTTAGCAGGCAGCATTTGTGGGTGGTTAGCAGGTGGCATTTGTGGGGAGTTAGCAGGCAGCGTTTGTGGGTGGTTAGCAGGCAGTATTTGTGGGCAGTTAGCAGGCAGCATTTGTGGGTGGTTAGCAGGCAGCATTTGTGAGCTGCCAGAATAGCATTCTGAAGACCCATGCTGAGCACTAGGTACAGGAGACTTATGTCAAACATCTGTGAGTTGAGGGATTGGTGCCATGATTATTGTCCATGCTCACCTGTATTATTTTGGGTATTTCCATGTGCCCATCCTCATCAGGTGAGGGAAGGAGGCTCAAGGAGATAGTGTGCAAGCTCCAGTCAGCTTTGGATGCATCAAGACTTGACTCAGTGTGGGGCAATACATCAGTAGTTTTGTTGCCAGTGACATGCTGACTGTTGCCCTTATCCATTGAGGATGACATGGCAGGATGGATTGGAGGGGATTTGATATGCATCGGACTGATAGCTGGCCTTTTTGAGGCACACTCAGTATCGTCGAAAGTGGACCTGCACCCATGTGACATCTGCCTTTCATCCTGCAATGCATCATCTTTGTTCCCCACAGCTACATTGGTGGCAATGTTTAAAATCTTTCCCTTGCCTTTGGATGACAGGGTTACAGGATTGATCAAAGGCAGCTTGACAGGCTTGGGGTTATTAGCTAGTCTTTTTGAGTCATGCCCAGTGTCGTCAAAGGTGCACTTGCGCTTGCACAACAATGTCTGCCTTTTGTCTTCTAACACATTGCCTTCCTCCACTGCTCTTGCTTCCTCAGTGTCACTTTCCTGGTTACTGCTTGCCTTGTTGTCAGGATTATACTCCGAATTGCCAATGTTGACACTGTCATCATCATCATCTTCAGACTTGACAACTTGTCTAGTACACTTCTTTGACACCGAAGGCTGCAGAATCACAACCCTTGGTTGAAGCTGGGTAGACTTCTTAACAACTGGGGAGATTTCTTTGATTTCGTCCGAGTCATGCACAGATGGAGCAGGATGTTTGGCCTCCATATGGGGCACTGGGTTAGGCATGATCTCATCTGAGTCAGGGATGCTGATTACTTCGATGTCATGCATAGGTTTACTAGTCTTCTTCTTCTTTAAGCATGTGGCAGAAGCACTAGACTTGTGTGCTGCACCATCATGGTCGCACTTGAGATTGGCATACATCCTCTTGGCAAAGGCATGTTTCAAATTGGACTCTGGGGGACACCATAGATTACAGGATTCCAAGAATAATAGAGTGCATCTGTAAGGTGATTTGGTCAATTGGTTTGTCATCATGTAATTAATGGCCTACCATAGGCGCCTGGCTTGACCATGAAACAAAGTCCATGTTTAGATTTATCAGTGAGAGCAGCAATTAGAATCCCACATTCTGCAAGTGTAAGATCTGAAATCCCTTTTGACCCACTCTTTGGGCATGGTTGTTGTTCCTTGCTGGGAAATAGGATACTGTTGGGGAAATTATAGCAAACAATCAAGCTCCTAGCCAGGTTCTTTGGTAAATTCTTCCAGGGAAAAAGTCTGCTGGATGCCCAGTTGCAGCCATGTTCAACTAGCAAGAAAAAATGAGTTCACATCATGTGGCATGCAGAGGATGTACTAAGTGCTTGTACCAGTAAAGTTCACAGGTGTCCATGATCGCTGTGCTCCTCTGAATCCACAGTGCTCTGCTCAACAGTACATGGATTTTCACCATCTTTTGTCAAAGGGGATCCTTGACATTGTTTGCAGCTCTCATCTACCAATTTGGAAAACTCTGCATCATCAGCATCTATTGAGGAGGCTCCTTGAGAATGCTTGTTGCTATCATCTTTTGTTGCAGAAGGTCCTTGACATTGCTTGTCACTGCTAAATGCCTCTGCTATGATAGCAAGAGATGACCTGCTGCTATATTACATGTTAGAGCCATGAAGAATTCAAGGTACAACTTGTGGCATACTATATATGTGCCTTGAAGTGACCCACCATCTCATCTTTGTCAGTGCGACACTGTTCTAAAAAGAACTGCAGGTGCAATCAGCAGTCAGTTTTAGAAGGTGAAAATGTGCTTACATTCTCAGCACCAGGGGTTGTATGCATGTATCTGTTGGAATATTAAACTGCTCTTAGTAGTATTTACTTAGGTGCGAAGGTTGGTTGCTTACATAAGCAGAAAAGCGGACTACAGTAGAGTAAATTTTTTCCTAGTCTCCTCAGTAGCTTGTTCATACTGAGGAGTAAGTTCCCCTTTTTATTTAGCCTTTACACTTACTGATCACCTGTAGTTAATTATCTGACAGGTACATATTAATATACAGTAGCTTGTTCATACTGAGGATTAATTATCTGACAGGTTATGAGCCCCAGCAAGCTCTAACTGCACATGAGAGAAGTTTATAGAAGCACTACAGAGACTACCTAAAGCAGAACTACAAGATGTCATTTGAAACAAAGCTTGGAGATGAATTCTTGAGGGTGCTGACACTTGTGGCAGACAGCATGAACTGGGTCACTTATAAAGACAGACTTTTATGGTCAGTGGAGGCATGAGGCCTTGGAGGGCATTTGGACAGCTCAGAGACAGAGCCCAAAGATCTGAAATCACTCGATGATAGAGGGGAAAGCTGTGTCACCACAACATCAGCTGAGAAGAAAGAGGTTGAGGCCTGGAAGGCCAAAATGAGGAGGTGGAGAATGGGCAAAGCCATCGTCAAGCAGCAGATTGCTGGAATGTTACCAGATACCTTATTCATGCAGGTCAAGAGACTTAAAATGGAATGAGAAATATTCAGGCATCTAGCAAAACTTTTCGAGCAAAGATCCTGAGTTGTAGCAGTCAAGATACATCAAAAGATGCAAAACTTGTGCTGCCAAGAGTGTGAAGACATTCACAAACACTTTGATACCCTATGTGACATGCATGAGCAGTTAGCTTTGATGGACCAGGTGCCAATGGATGAAAGCTTTACCACAATTATTATAAGTTCCCTCCCGAGCTTGTACCAGGTGCAGATCAGCATGGTTATGGCTCTTTCGAAGGTTATGGGAACTGCAATCACTTCGGATGTGTTGATGGAGACTGTATTGGATGTGTATGACAGCTGAAACCTGAGTGCATGAAAGCCAATGAATGAAAGCAGCGAGGACACTGCCATCAGCAAAACCACCCAAACCTAGCAAGACCTAGCAGAGCCTGGCAGGATCTGGTGCTCCTAGCATGGCCTAACTAGGCCTCGCAAAAGCTGACACATCTCTGCTAGGCCTAGCTAGACCCCGCAAAGCGGCACGTTGAACTTGCTGGCCATTACTAGGTCATGGCATGACCTTGCAAGACCTTGCGAGGCCTAGCATGGCCTAGCTAGGCAATGAAAGTGTCAAACTTCAGACTTGTAAATGTATATATATACTACTAGTTAGTAAGTATGGCCTTAACATTGAATGGGTGCAACACAGTAAATTTGACAGTACTACACAAATGGAGGCTACTTTCTGTAATTAAATTATCAATGTGTGGCCTCCTTGATTTCATTGTCATTGACATCCTGGATTTCGTTGTCCAAGTCCAAGCCACCTGCATCACCTTCCTTGTCAATAACCTGCTCCAGGTCACCATATCCATACTCCTCCATCTCATCAGCCAGACTGTCAGGTATAATTAGATCCCCAGACATGGAATCTTCACTCTCAGATGTGGTGGCATCTCCACTGTCCTGGTCAGTGCCTTCCTCAACCTTGTTCTCATTCATCAACTCATCTGCAGTGTCTTCTATTATGCCATGCTCACATTCCAGGGTAAAAGGTCTTCTGTCCAGCTTGTCTCGGTCATAAAGGAGGTAGTGCATAGCCTCATGGGTCGTCTTGTGTCCCACCACCCCACCACGAAACCACACAAACATGTCACAGTCAACGAACCTTCAAAATCATGTTACACAGTAATAGAAAAGATATACTTACATGTTGACATAGTACCACTCCCAATCTTCATGGTTCTCCAGCTTGTGATGAGCAATTGAGGGAGGTAAAAGATCTTTCATGCACCCAAAATGATAAGCAGGGATCAGATGTACAGTGCAAACAACATCGTTGGGATCGATAAACCCAAATGCATTGGCAAGGTCATCTTGAGGATAAAAGCCAATTCAAGGAAGATGCTGTACTGCCCAGCCAGACTTGAAGTTTTTGTCACATGCAAACCATTGTACCCACAGGACATCAATGTGCTTGGTAGAGTGATCATCAAGCTCAGGCCCATTGAATCAGATGTCAAGGTGAAAGATTGCAATGATATGTGCATACCAGTATGGGTGTGGGTTCTCCTCAGTTTCATGGGATAGAACCATGATGTCAACATGTGTACATGGGTTGAGCAAGTCCTGGTCTCTATGGAGGTCATATGTAGTGTAATTTATGCACAGAACTTTGTGCTGGTAGAGACAGTTCTTGATAATTACTAGGGCATGATGTTGAATTTATGTGAACTCTCATTCTTCACCATCAGCTGTTTCATTGCCCAGCAGTCATCTGAGGATGTGAGCCTTCAGCTGGGGAAGAAAGTCCTAGTAATGCAACATCTACACTTGACACTAGACAATGCAGTACATGTAGCAGACTTACCTTGAGAGCAAGGTCATTTTTATGTGTCAATAAGAATGCTGCAATGTCATAGTAATCTTTCTGACTTTGACTGATCTGATAGTGCGCTTCTGGCAAGCATTTTGGCAGTGGTTTGTCCATGCTATCCTGGAGTCAGGTATTTCGCTCCTGCATGATATGCAATAGCCATTCATGGTGTTGGTGCCAGGCAATTCCACATGCAAAAGCTATCTTGTTTGTCCTTGAATAGAACTGTTTGACATGCTGATGCTCCAGTTTGCCCTAAAACTCTGATTGAACAAGACTGGACTTTGACCATGGATTTCATTACTTACGACTTGCATGGAGTAGTTATCTGTCATGCCAAAGAGTCTGATAGTATCAACATAATCACCTAGTGCATGTAATTTGTATGTTGCCAAGTTGAAAGAGCATTGCTTGTTCCCCCTGGATACCATACTTCCAATGTTAGAGGCTGTTAGTGATGCTCTCGCCATCTTCGAACCTTGGCAATGAACACATGCTGCTGTTTCATGAGGGAGGTCATATGTCTTGAATGCTGGGCAGCATTCATTGGCAAACTTGCATATGTCGTTCCCCAGCCAAGTTGTACTATTGTCGAAATGAAAAAGAGTTGTCTCCATGTGCATACGAAGTTTTCCAAATGCATGCCACATAGCAAGTTTGAATAAGAGGTTCAAGACCATGCCATTGAATGGTTCTGGGAGTAATCCATCCATGACAGGGATGATGCACTAGTGAAGCAGCATCAGAACAGCTGAAGCAATTGCTTGATAGAACTCACCTGCAAGATATCTTCAAAGTCCCATGCAGCAAGTTTTGTGAGATCTGACACATTACTGCTGAATCTTCATATTGTGCCCCTGCCAAACGTCAGTATTAAATGAAAACTACACATCATTGTCAGCAATTACGAACATAGATGGATATGACACACCACTTGTTGAATTCTTGAATGCAGTCATTGCCCATCTCATAGATGATCCAGATAAGGTGCATCAGGGTTGCCTTCCACACTCCGAGTTCAAACTCATGCATGAAATCTGGCACGAACAATCTGAAGAAGTTGAAACCAAATTTTGCTAGTTTTTCAGAGAAAGTGTTCTATGAATGAAAAGTCAGTGTAATTCAAATCTGTGTGCATTATACTAATACCCAGGTTGGAGTAATTGATAGCATGCCCAAGATATTTTCAACTGCAGTACTGATTACACTACACCCAGGATTGAAAATGGCCTTGCATGCACTTTTGATAGAAAAGTGTCAGTGTTCATTGTTGACTCATTCAGTTTTCTTTCAGATATGGCGATCCCTCTTCACACCAAGATTGAAAATGATGTCCTTTTGAACAAGACAGCATGGGCAAGGTGACCTGCCAAGGAATTTCATCATTGCCAGTAGAGTCCTATGGAAGGATTTTAATAATGTGACATGTTGCAAAAACAGCAGACATACTTTTCTGGATAGTCAGCCGAGTATGTCAATATATGTGGAAAAACCCTCTGGGATACACCATCTGGAAATTTGATGATCATTCCATGTTCATATGCATCAATGAAGTCATCATCAAGTAAGAAATTCCAAATGGCTTGCATGAGTTCTTGCTTGCAGTGAGTGAGCACTGCTGCCATTGCACTAGTTCCAAAAGTCTTTTTGTAGTAATCTTGGATCATGTCTGGCAACTGTGACAATTACATATGTCATGGGGTGATTACACCATTGAATATAGACTTACCTTTGGTATGTATGCCAGGTGGTGAGCAGCAAAGGCGCTTGGTTTGGCACAAACATATTTTGACTGGTTCCCAAGGAAAAGGTATATCGGCCACAGCGCAGCATTTCCAAAACTTGCGAGATGAGTCAAGTCTGACCAAATCATTATTCCTGCAACTATGGTCTCCAGGGTGCAAGTGCGAGGTTGGCCTTTAATCCTCTCATATTCTTTGAGCATGACATTGGCTGTGTAGACTTCCGAAAATACATGTTCCAGAGTTGTATTGTCATCCAGCTGCCAGTAGAGTTTGTAGGGCATCACATTATACTCCTCAGCAGCTGTCTCCATGAATGTGGATTTGATAATGTCAGTGAGCTTGTGATAGTGAAGCCCCTCAACCTGGAACTCTGGCGCATGCTCTTCAGGCATTTTCACTTTTTCACATGGTAACCGAATAGTAACAGATGCTGTATGCCAACAATCTGATGCAAAGATCATTGATTCATCTAGTCATTTCAATTCCCATGAAGCATTGAAGTCTTGGAGGTCTGCACAATTGAAATCCTCAGCAAGGATTACATTGTGCACAAGAGTATTGAGGTCATCTATAGATTTCTGATTAGAGCCACCATAGAACCACCCCATCAGTTGCCAAACTGTCACATTCAGGAATGGTTTGAAGTAATTGTTGCTGACAGCTGTGAGTGATGTACCCAATTGTGGATACCACATACTGTCCTTGCCTTTGCCTCATTTGAAGTTGTGACCATCACAAAGTTGCTCGACATGGGTCAAGCTCTCTGGGTCATATGTAGGGAAATGACCTTGTTGGGATATTAAACTGCCTTTTAGTAGTTCATATTTAGTGCGAAGGTTTGTTGCTTACATAAGCAAAAATGCGTACATACAGTAGAGTAAATTTTCTCCTCCCCTCAGTAGCTTGTTCATACTGAGGAGTAAGTTCCCCTTTTTATTTAGCCTTTACACTTACTGATCACCTGTAGTTAATTATCTGACAGGTACATATTAATATATAGTAGCTTGTTCATACTGAGGATTAATTATCTGACAGACCTTGGTACTCGTGGAACATCCCATATCCATTATGGTCAGTGCAATATTGTGGAGTTTCTTTCTGCCCACACTCATTGTTCTCTGTCATTTCCATCATATCAGCTTCATATGTCGTCCAATCTTCGCCATCTGACTCGTCTGGGACATGGACAATGGGTACTGGCATGGGTGTGATAGGTAACTCATCACGATAATGTTTTGGAAGTCAGTGATTGCACCTTGGCAGACCAGAGGGTCGACATTCGACATTTTCACTCAGATCTGGCCCCTTGAACTGAAAGCCATTTGTGAGTACCAAGCAACTTTTACCTCTGCAACATTGACATTACCCCAAGGTCGGCAAATTCTGTGAGTCACTGCACATGCAAGGCTTCTCGCTCTTCCTCCTCTTGCTGTCATGCAACTTCTTCCTTGTTTTGGAGGTGTCACAACCTCTCCAGTTCAACTTCATTCGCTGCCATCCACTCCCTATACTCACGAAGCAACTTATCATCTCCAGAAATTTTGTTTGGGCACCAGCGTTTTGTATGCATGGATAGTCCACATTCACCATGGACAATTTTACCACAGGAAAGGCAAGGAATATCTGCCATGGCAGTGAGTAGTGTATTCAACTGAATTTGCTCAATGTTCAACATACTAACCATCCCTTTTAGGATGTTTTTGATTGGATTCCTCTGACTCTTTTAAAGATCCTCACTCTCATTTTTCTCTTCTTTTCATCTCCCCCTTCATTGGTTGCCATGGATGCCTCAGCTTCAATCCCCATCAATCCATTTCTACTCACCCTGTACAAAATGTTGGCACCAATGCATAATGCGAATGTGTCACCATGTGATTCATCAGCTCCTATGCACAAAGCCAACACATCTCAGAATGATTCATCAGCTTCTATGCGTAAAGCCAACATGTCTCAGTATGATTAATATGCTGCATACAAGCTTGCTGGAAGAAAAATGGTATGTCTCATTAACCCCAATTTTTCACCTCGCACAGTGCTGAAGGTGGGAGTCATGGATTTGCATGGTCGTTACGAAGACATTCCCATGTAAGGAACTTGTCTTGATGTGTTGCACTTACACTGACTTGGCATGTCCTTATAGGGAGCAGAGTGAAATCAACCAATACCTCAATATCTACCACCTCATGCTGTGGTATGTTCCCTGGCTGGAGGATGAATTGAAGATCATGGATGTGCCCAAGTTTGACAAAGTGGCAAATAAGGTAAATATATGCACATACAGCTGACAACTAGTTGACTGTCATGTCCAGTTAACCAAAGGAATGAGCAAGCAATGCTCAATGGATCTCAGTTCAGTCAAGCATGCCAGTTTAGCCTACATTCCATTTAATATGAACACGACATCTGCACTTGATCCCCCATTGTTGAAAGGTGAAGATAAATCTGACTGTGGGTTCAATCACCCACAGATTGTGTGACTACTTTGCCCATGCAAGAAGCTCCATTTATTTGATGAGGATGAAGCTGGGTAAGTGCACATTTGCTCTGCTTTTGCTTGTGTGTGCTGAAGAATGGTGCAGCACTATTATCGCTCTTCAAACTGGTGCTATTCCTGTCACAACATACAACTGGCCATCATTTTTCTATGAAGATGGTGTATATGATCCACAAAACCAGCACCGAGGCCTCTTCCATGGTCACATTGCTTGGTGGGTGAGTCATTCTGATGTTACCATGTGCTAGCTCACATGCTTTTGCAGTTCTATGTTCACCTCTTTGTCGGACCTTCTGCAGCAGTGAAGGGTGTCATTACCAGCAACACTGCAAAGAGAGCCAAGAATCATGCATGGACCCTTATGGAAGTCACCCCACATATTATCACATATGTCCATGTCATTGTAAGTGCCTCACATGAAGCTCGGGTGCCTATGATCTGATACTGTACCCAATGTAGGCATATTTTACTCTGACTGCCGAACAGAAATGGACAAATACAACTGGGAGTATTGACTTGGCAGAAATGGCATGGACGATTGTTGACATGTTCGAGAATAGAGATGAGTGGATGCATGAGACGTTACACTGGTGGAACACATATGTTTCATTTATAACTACCTACAGGTGATTCATTGATCTCATTAGATGTGCTTTTCCACACCATGCACAAAATGGCTCAAGATCCTTGAAGCGTTGCCTCGAGCCAGAGTCAGATGATGATGTGATGCATATCTGCACAAAGCATGGCTCCACCATTGGCAGCAATGCCTCATCTGCTGGTAGCAGTGGGACATTTGGTAATGATGTCTCCAGCAATCATGCATCATCAGCCAGTGGCTCCTCCAAATTGTCTTCCACAGGTGGCACCAGGTCACCTGTTGATATTGGCTCCAACTCCAATGTGCTCACTACTGGGAACCATGATGGGTCTCCCCTCACCAGTGATGGAGAGGAGGAGCCCCCAGTGCTGGAACCTGTCTGCCACCCAAAGCTGGTGCCCAAAAAATGCAAGAAGGTTGATGAAATGATTTTTGCTACCAACACTGAGGATCCCCCAGTCAGTACAACAGTAGAAACAGCCAAAGCTGCTACCTCCATGACATGTCAACATGGTGGGAAGAAGTGTGCCAATGGTTTCTGATCATTTCCATGTTGGTTTTCATATGTGCACTGGATGCTTTGTACTTGGTATTTATTCTCTCACACACTGTCCCATTTGTCTTATATGCTCCACAGCAGTTGTTATCGCTCGCAATCAGTTTGCCTCTTCATATGTGCCCTGGACACTTCGCATATGCTTCGCTCACAATCACTTTGCCTCTTCATATGTGCACTGGACACTTTACATTCGCTTCGCACCAACACTGGATGCCTCAGTCTGTTTTCTTGCTTGCAGTTGTACTGTCTTTGCATGCTTTTGCAATGTCTGCCCCACTGTATACTATAGTATGTGCTAATAAATGTGGTTCGGTGATCAAAATTAGTCCGAGCAAGGCCTAGTAAGGTAGTAGTAATGGCTGTGAGAGCTAGCAAGCTGTGCAGTGCCTAGCTAGGCCTAGCGAGGCCAGCTTGACATCCATGGACTGGCAAGGCTGCCCAGAAGCTGCTCGGCCTAGTAGAAAGCTGTGAGGCTAGCAGTGCCTAGCCAATGTGGAGTACATCCTTGTTTGGCACTGCTCAGACTAGCAACTTCTACTAGGCCAAGCAAAGCCTAGCAAGGCCTAATAAGGCCTAGTTACATAGTGGCAGTTTCAATGTTTTCACACACTTTAAAGAGTATTTGAAAGCGAAAATGACATATTTTATTATGATTTAAATTACAATGCTCTCACAAGATTATATTCCGAGAAGATTTATAATTTTTATCACCAGTCTATATGGGAAGAAACATTAGATAACTATCCAAAGACAATTGAAAATTATATATTTCATGGATGTCATAAGGTTATTGACAATAATATCTTCCCTATTAAAGGTTGAATAATCTTTAGAGCGTGTGAAAACATTGAAACCGCTGCCATGGAATCTTCAGTGGCATGTGCTGACAGGGCAATGCAGATCCCATGGCAGCGGTTCCAATGTTTTCACACACTTTAAAGATTATTCAACCTTTAATAGGGAAGATATTATTGTCAATAACCTTATGATGTCCATGAAATATATAATTTTCAATTGTCTTTGGATAGTTATCTAATGTTTCTTCCCATATAGACTGGTGATAAAAATTATAAATCTTCTCAGAATATAATCTTGTGAGAGCATTGTAATTTAAATCATAATAAAATATGTCATTTTCGCTTTCAAATACTCTTTAAAGTGTGTGAAAACATTGAAACCACCACTGTGTTAGGCCTTGCTAGGTCTGGACACTTTTGCTGATGGCATACACAGCATCTGGAGATTTGAAACCACAAAGGATAAATGGCAATTGTTTTACCTGTGGCAAGTACAGCCACATGGCATGAGACTGCCAGGCAAACAAGGAGAAGGATGAGGCAAAAGATTCAAAAGGAAAAGGTCACAAGAAGTCCAACAAGAAGGCTGCAGTTGCAAATGACTTGTGCAGCGAGACAAATGATCTCGAGCCTGATGGGGTGTGGCTCACACACACAAGATACTCCAGTGATGACAATGGAATGTCAGACTGGCTGACAGAGATAGATGAAGAAGAAGTTGTGAGTAGAGTGACTGAAGCCAGCTCTGAACTCATGGTGTGCCAGAACTGTGGGCACTGGAGCCCAGCAGCAATAGGGCAGGGAAGCCCAAGCAAGAGTGACACAAGATGCAGGGCAGACACCCATGAAAGGAGGGCAGACACCCACAAAATCAAGCTGAGCGTTGATGAAATCCTCAAAAATGACTGCAAACGAGGCATGCACAGCAAGCGCCCTACTCCCAAAGTCAAGTCTTGAGTTCCAGAGATGAATGTCTATATATCAAGGCATATCCTACCCACAGGATGACAGAAATATACATTTGGGACTATCAGAATGAGTGACAACAAAGTACTGAAGCTATCTGGAGGAGAAGAGGATCAGGACGAAGTTAGAGGTGAAAACATGAGGCAAAACATACCTAAATGCCCCATCCGACCTGTTGAGCACCCCTGCGAGACCATCTCGAGCAGCCACCATGAAAAACGAGAGAAAACAGACCCTAAAAACATTATCAGACAAGGCAGAGATAGGCAGGGAACCTACCAGGGCCATTTCGAGGCCAAATGAACTCTTCGAAGCTGCGAATTGAGCCTGAATCACATCAGACACTGCCTGGGAGACCCTATGAGCATTCTGGGGGAGTCACCATCCAACAAAACGGACCAGGGAGACAGCAACAGCAGCAACAGTGCTGCAGGCATGAGCATGAGCACCTAGCCTTCCCACCCTGTCAGCCTAATTAGGCTCAGTTGTTAGTGGTGTCACTCCCCTTACTTAGGCTTCTTCGCATGATTTCCCAACACCAGCAATAAATATTGCCCCACATACTGGTTGGACTTTGCATGACAGATGCTGTACAGCCACACAGAGGGGGGTGCTATGTCACATGACATGTAACTGGGAGAGGGGTTGACACAGTCACAATAGGGGCCAGTCACATGACATGTCAGGATGCTGTACAGCCCTCTGTGGACCGGCAGATTTGTCATAGCAAGGGGTCCGCGAGCTGAGAAGCCGGCAAGGGGTAGCCTTGTCGGAACCTGAAATTCCCACCCAAAGGGGTTGCTGACACATGCTGACACACCCTTTCAGTGGCAAAAAAACACCCACACTGCCACGATCACATGCCACAAAAGGTCACATTGGGTTGCTTCGGAAGTGGAGTTCGGAAGTCGGCTCGGCGGAGTGCGAAAATGGG
Organism: Pisolithus marmoratus; assembly: GCA_024613145.1. Classification (NCBI taxonomy): domain Eukaryota; kingdom Fungi; phylum Basidiomycota; class Agaricomycetes; order Boletales; family Pisolithaceae; genus Pisolithus; species Pisolithus marmoratus. The sequence goes on from JANFAE010000185.1 coordinate 69,996, forward strand.
TCGATTGGTCAATAGGTTGACCCATCTACCCCTTGCTATGACGATTCTTCCACACAGAGGGGGGTGCTATGTCACATGACATGTAACTGGGAGAGGGGTTGACACAGCCACAATAGGGGGCCAGTCACATGACATGTCAGGATGCTGCACAGCCACACAGAGAGGGGTGCTATGTCACATGACCTGTAACTGGGAGAGGGGTTGACACAGCCACAATGGGGGCAGTCACATGACATGTCAGGGGTATGCACAGCCACACTTAAAATTAAAGTTGTAGCCTGCGCTGAGAGGATCCCGGCAATATCATTATGTCAGCGAGATCTTTATTTTTAGATGAGATATAAGCAAAATACTAAAATTTTCGCAAGTCTTTGAATTTTTTGCACAGCCACACTAAAAACCAAAGTTGTAGCCCGGGTTGAGAGGATCATGGCAATATGCTTACATCAGCAAGATCTCGATTTTTGAATGAGATATTAAAAGAATACTCTCATATGTGCTTATGTAATCAAAAAAGCGGACTAGATACTTGGATTGTTGTTGCTGCACCACTTGTCCCTTCTAACATATGATATTTTATTGCATTACAGTATATTGTTAGGATGTGATCTGTTCATTCCATGCACAATCTGCATCCAATCCAGTGCTTTCTATGGATATAAATAGAAATCAATAGGGGTAAAAATGCGAAATCTGCTCCCATTTGTGCAGTTCTTGACCAGCTGACTTGAAACTTTCACCCCATGTTGGTCTGACATATATCTACCATGTATCAAAATCGCAGATTATCAGTCCCAGCCCTGCTGGAGATATGACCAGTTCTCCTCCTCCCCAGTGTATGTGCTGCAGCCTTTGATAGAGTCCCATTCATGCTTTTATAATACATCATGCTTATGAAGAATACATCATACTATGTCCATGTAAAAGGGCTTGGGAGGCTTCATTGGTGAATGTTATGTGGGGCCACTTTGTTGGTTTTTAGAGGCATGGGTACCATACACCCCCTCTGTGGATGACATGGGACTTAATACCTGGGATGTCTTCTAGACCTATATATCTACCATCCCTCAAAGTTTCAAGTCTGTTCATTGAGAATTGCAAGAGCAGGAAAGAAAATGAGAGCTGGAGAGCGTGGGAAAGTGTGCGAAGATTTTAGGAGATTGAGATAACATTCAAAAACTTGTCATAGCTCACTCCACAGTGGGTCTCATGCCAGGATACTTGGGGGGATTGCATGTGGGATCATCCTTGAATATTCTGGAACCATTAAAGATATAGTATGATCACCCGAATACTCCAAAGTGTGAAAACTGGGGAAAGTGCATTGCATGAATGAACTGCAAGTGTGTAGAAGACACTTGGGAGGTTGACACCATGCACACACACTTGTCAGGTTTTCTGACACAAAATTGCTATAGGACAGTACAGGATGCAAGTGGGAATCCACCCATGCAGTCACATTTATGATTGTTCTACTGTGGAGTGAGCTATGACAAGTTTTTGAATGTTATCTCAATCTCCTAAAATCTTCGCACACTTTCCCACGCTCTCCAGCTCTCATTTTCTTTCCTGCTCTTGCAATTCTCAATGAACAGACTTGAAACTTTGAGGGATGGTAGATATATAGGTCTAGAAGACATCCCAGGTATTAAGTCCCATGTCATCCACAGAGGGGGTGTATGGTACCCATGCCTCTAAAAACCAACAAAGTGGCCCCACATAACATTCACCAATGAAGCCTCCCAAGCCCTTTTACATGGACATAGTATGATGTATTCTTCATAAGCATGATGTATTATAAAAGCATGAATGGGACTCTATCAAAGGCTGCAGCACATACACTGGGGAGGAGGAGAACTGGTCATATCTCCAGCAGGGCTGGGACTGATAATCTGCGATTTTGATACATGGTAGATATATGTCAGACCAACATGGGGTGAAAGTTTCAAGTCAGCTGGTCAAGAACTGCACAAATGGGAGCAGATTTCGCATTTTTACCCCTATTGATTTCTATTTATATCCATAGAAAGCACTGGATTGGATGCAGATTGTGCATGGAATGAACAGATCACATCCTAACAATATACTGTAATGCAATAAAATATCATATGTTAGAAGGGACAAGTGGTGCAGCAACAACAATCCAAGTATCTAGTCCGCTTTTTTGATTACATAAGCACATATGAGAGTATTCTTTTAATATCTCATTCAAAAATCGAGATCTTGCTGATGTAAGCATATTGCCATGATCCTCTCAACCCGGGCTACAACTTTGGTTTTTAGTGTGGCTGTGCAAAAAATTCAAAGACTTGCGAAAATTTTAGTATTTTGCTTATATCTCATCTAAAAATAAAGATCTCGCTGACATAATGATATTGCCGGGATCCTCTCAGCGCAGGCTACAACTTTAATTTTAAGTGTGGCTGTGCATACCCCTGACATGTCATGTGACTGCCCCCATTGTGGCTGTGTCAACCCCTCTCCCAGTTACAGGTCATGTGACATAGCACCCCTCTCTGTGTGGCTGTGCAGCATCCTGACATGTCATGTGACTGGCCCCCTATTGTGGCTGTGTCAACCCCTCTCCCAGTTACATGTCATGTGACATAGCACCCCCCTCTGTGTGGAAGAATCGTCATAGCAAGGGGTAGATGGGTCAACCTATTGACCAATCGACCCATTTTCGCACTCCGCCGAGCCGACTTCTGAACTCCACTTCCGAAGCAACCCAATGCGACCTTTTGTGGCATGTGATCGTGGCAGTGTGGGTGTTTTTTTGCCACTGAAAGGGTGTGTCAGCATGTGTCAGCAACCCCTTTGGGTGGGAATTTCAGGTTCCGACAAGGCTACCCCTTGCCAGCTTCTCGGCTCACGGACCCCTTGCTATGACGAATCTGCCAGTCCACAGAGGGCTGTACAGCATCCTGACATGTCATGTGACTGGCCCCTATTGTGACTGTGTCAACCCCTCTCCCAGTTACATGTCATGTGACATAGCACCCCCCTCTGTGTGGCTGTACAGCATCTGTCATGCAAAGTCCAACCAGTATGTGGGGCAATATTTATTGCTGGTGTTGGGAAATCATGCGAAGAAGCCTAAGTAAGGGGAGTGACACCACTAACAACTGAGCCTAACACAGTGGCAGCTTCAATGTTTTCACACACTCTAAAGAGTATTCGAAAGCGAAAATGACATGTTTTATTATGGTTCAAATTACCACACTCTCACAAGATTTTATTCTGAGAACATTTAGAATTTTTATTACCAGTCTATATTGGGAGAAACATTAGATATCCATCTGAACACAATTGAAAATTATATATTGCATGAATGTCATAAGGTTATTGACAATAATATCTGCCCAATACTCTTTAGAGTGTGAGAAAATATTGAAGCAGCCAATGACAAGCGAGGGTTCAATATTTTCTCATGCTTAAAAGCATATTGGGCAGATATTATTGTCAATAACCTTATGGCATTCATGCAATATATAATTTTCAATTGTGTTTGGATGGATATCTAATGTTTCTCCCAATATAGACTGGTAATAAAAATTATGAATCTTCTCGGAATAAAACCTTCTGAGAGCCCAGTCCCAGTGAGAATTGGACCTAGCGAGACCTAGTCAGATATATGAGGTGACTATTTTTTGTATGCATTGGTATGCGTGACTAGGTGACTATGTGTCACTAGATACACATAGCGGAAAGTGTCCTTCAACAACACTGATTTCACTCATTGAATGATTGACATTTTCAACTATACCGCATTTTGTACAATGCACAATTTATTCATTGAACATTTTCACCTTGTATTGTGCAACACCCTCTTCACAATACATCCATGCCAGGCCAGGATCCCGACCAACTGTGGTGTGTCTGCTGCAAGTACTGCAAGGGAAGATGATGTCAACTGAATACCGCCAATACCTGGCACCGACATCTGCGTGAGGCAGGGGAGGACGAGGTCGATGCAATATGGCTAGCCTCATGTTCAGACGCTTTTTGGTGTAGGGAAGGTATCCTCCCTACCAGGATATTTCATTTATTTCATTGTTTTTACTTACTGATTTGTTTTCTTTTATCTTTTCTTGTCTTTTTATTTAGTGTTTGCACGCATTGTGGCTTATGTAAGCCCACGCAAGTACTTTGAGTGTACGGTACATACTTAGAAGAATAACAGACGAGCTACCCCAGATGAGAAGCCGGAAATAAGATGAAACAGACTTGGAATTTTAGTCCTCCCTCCCCAGACACTCAGTAGACGTTATCTTGGGTTTTATTTGGATTTCAGGGCGCGTTTTTCAGTCTTTTCTGCTTACTCCTTGACTCTACACCAGGCAACTCAAGCCTCCTGGGTCAAATTCACCCCCCCTCTCTCACTAAGAGACCTTTGACCTATTCCTAGGGTCCTTTCCCTCTCATCTTTACATCTGGAGCCCACTGCGAGGAGGCTGTTTTGCTTGGTGACCCCACTTCTCCCCTACCTCTGAGCTTGTGCATGCGTTTTCTCATGACTGGACATGCCAAACCTCTCGCTTTTCAGGATTCTGATTCTACTTGATGAGGCCTTTCAAACAGTGCCTTTTTCATTGCATCTGCTGTAAAGATTGATGATAAAGGAGTGTGGGAGGAGTCTAGAATAGACTCCAGTTGGAAGGGGGGTCCTAGTTCGACCCAGGGAGCTAGAGTTGCCTGGTAGGGAGTCAAAGAGTGGTGTGAAAAGACTGAAAACATGCCCTAAAACCCAAGAGAGACTCAGGAAAACATGTATAGCACATCAGGAATGGAGAAATAACATTCTGAGCCCTCAGGCTCAGAATTCAGTCTGTTTTGTCTCTATAATGCATCTATTGTTTTTCTAAGTATGTACTGTGCCCTCGAAGTGGTCACGTGGGCTTACATAAGCCAAATGCGTGCAAATACGAAGTAAAAAAAAACAAAAGAAAGAAGAGAAAACAAATCAGTAAGTAAAAAACAGTGAAATAAAAGAAATATCCTAGTAGGGAGGATATTCTCCCTACACCGCTTCAGTACTTCTAGAGATATTCTTATTTTTGTGGAGAAAGGCTCTGTAGGACGAAAACTGGAATAACTCAGGACTGGGTGTGCTGTTTTTCATATTTCTTCGTTTGCCCACTTCTCCTCGCCTGCCTTTACCATCTCCCGAAGTTTCATAGAATTCCGTCAAGCAGTTCTTCCCCAACACACTGCCGTCCTCCTCCCCTGCCACAGCATAGCTCCCTGGCACCTCCCCTTCGTGTTTTGAGACATTTTGAGTTGTAGGAAACCCTCCCCCACCATCATAGAGTCAGTAGACGACCCCTTTGAGACGCCATCAGCCCCTTCAAGACCCCAGACGCTTCGAGACTCCCAGACGAACCCCAAGCCCTTCGAGACACACTCATGACACAGACGCTTCGTTAGATGCACCCACTTCGTTCATAGACATAACCAGACATTATATCATCATTTTTCTTGCGCATATTGCAGTCGAGCGAGGCTGCAAGTTTGAGAGTTAAGTGTTTGAGTCGCAACGGTGACTAGCTTCAGTTTTGGTGGTCGAAACCACCTTGAGACATATCATACAAGGTTTCTGCATCCTCCTCCCCCCTTCGTGGTTCGTTGCCACACCCCCAACCCCCCATAGACATTCGAGGTCGCATCGAGGCGACCCCATCTCTTCGTTTTACCCTTCGAGACTGACTGTTGACAGTCGAGGCTCGTGTTTAGCCCTGGTACTGCTGTCAGTTATCAATTACAACATGATATATATTCTTTTGAGCTTTGTATATACTACTCATGATGGAAGAAGCATCCAGACTGTCTCGAGCCCCACTCAAGTCCCCCCCAGAGTTCTTGGGGCAGGCCGAGGACTTGCCACATTACCTCGAGGATGTAGTGGAGTATGGTAAGGCCCAGGGTGCAACAGATACCTCGTCACTCATCCAGTTTGCAATCAACAGAGCACCACCCCACACTGGAAGGCTCTGGAGCTATCTTGTGGCCAGTGCACCAATCTTCGAGCAATGGGAGAACTTCCAGGCGCTTGTGACTCTCCAGTACCCTGAGATTGAGCCAGTCAAGGATGTCCTCAAGTACTTCGAGGAGTTCTATACCTTCCTCGAGGGGACTCGTCGCAGCGAGCTAAGCTCAGTTGCAGCTCTAGGGGACTACCTTCATTGTTTCCAGGTCTTGTTCTTGGCCCTGGTGAGTTGGAATGTCTTGGAGTTGAGCCATCGAGGCCAGCTATTCCTTCGAGGCCTCCCACCACAAGTCGAGCTCGAGGTTTCGAGGAGGCTTGCATCCAGGTACCCCCTGTTTGAGTTGGGCTGCCTGTGGCCTGTCGAGGTCATTGTCTGTGTTACAAAGGAGGTTATTGAGGAGGGGGTAGGCTGCTCACCCCCTCATCTAGTTTCAAAGGATGCCTCATCAGCTCACAAGTTCCCCAAGGAACCCTCACAGCATGTGCACTCACCCTCAATCAGTTCCCCATCAGACACCCCTGCAGAGTACTCTCGGTCTCATTCTAGAAGATGCTCCCAGGGAGAGGCGCACTCGAGCTCGAAGCTTCCCCCTCGTTCCCCCCTCGAGGCATGCCCTCGACCTTTGAAGACTCCCCCTCCTTCCCCTGAGCATGCTTTGGGCAGCTTGTCCCCTCGCTGAGTCACTAATGCAGGCTCATGGCACACTGTGGTTCAGCCATGGCAGTGTGTCCCGGATAAGCAGGCTGGTGAGTTGGCTTCAAACTCACTTCGAGGCTCGAGAGAGGACCAATGGTCACGTCCACGTCGAGTTGACCATTTGGAGAGTACAAAGGTTTTCCCCCCTCATTCCCAGTTCATGTCTACTAGGGCTCGTGACCTCGGTGTTGCCTCGACTCACTCTTATCAACCTTGTGAGTCCTTGAACACCCCCTCAAAAAGCTTGTCCCGTCTCATGCCTCCCTCGAGGCACTCTCCTCATCCTGTCCCTCATTGTGGGTCATGCCTAGGGAACTTGTTCTTGCTTCGAGGGACCCCAGCCTCACTGTCGAACCCTGCCCCTGCGAGTTTTGAGTCCCTTTCGAGAGTGTCAGGTCACTCACTTCCCCTTTGAGAGGCTATGGCTTCGAGCAGGTATCCCTCTGCCTATCGAGAGGTCCCGAGGCACCAAGTTTGGCCTCGAAGATTTGGTTTTTGTTTCTTCTGTGCCCCCTGTAATGCAGAGTTTTTGCCTCGTATCTAGTGGCAGGAAAGTGTGGGGTGGTTCAAGGTCGTGTTGTGCTACCTACAGGTGAGGAGATCCCTTGTGAGGCGCTTGGGCACACATTACAGGCTCATTTGGACTTCTGGGCCCTTGCTCATGGCCCAGGAGGGTTGACTTCTTGGTTACCTTTCCCTCCTTTGAGTTCAGGATCAGTCCCACCCCTTGCCACCTCTCGAGTTCAAACCGAGATGACTCCGAGGAATCCTTTGAGGTTGCGAGCTACCCAGTCCCCTTTGAGGGTCGAGTGGTCCCCTCTGAGCTACCCTCGAGCTCCCCCTGAGCTTCGTTCCCCCTTCGAATCACCCTTGAGTTGCTTTAACTGCATTCCCCCCTTCAGCTGAGTAGTAGTTTTGTTTCTTTTATGTGGTTTGTTTTGTTTTGAGCTCACATTTTCACATTTCTAGCTAGAGTTTTGTTTTGAGGATGATACCCTTGCCTCAGATTATGATACAGCTTGGTAGGTGATGACTGGGGACAGTCATTATTTAAAGCCACCCTCGGATGTAGGGAAAGTATCCTCCCTACCAGGATATTTCATTTATTTCATTGTTTTTACTTACTGATTTGTTTTCTTTTATCTCTTCTTGTCTTTTTACTTAGTGTTTGCACGCGTTGTGGCTTATGTAAGCCCATGCGAGTACTTCGAGTGTACTGTACATACTTAGAATAATAATGGACGTGCTACCTCGGACAGAAAAGTCAGAATCAAGATGAAACAGACTCAGAATATTAGTTCTCCATCTCCAGACATTCTACAGACATTTTCTTGAGTTTCTTCTGGATTTTGGGCACATTTTTCACCTTTTCTGCTTACTCCTTGACTCTACACCAGGCAACTCAAGCCTCCTGGGTCGAATTCACCCCCCTCTCTCTCTAAGAGACCTTTGACCTATTCCTAGGGTCCTTTCACTCATCTTTACCTTGGGAGTTTATCTATGCCTTTGCCAGTTTTTCTGCCAACTCTTCCATTAAGCATCCTCATACATTACCACATAACCCACAGGTAAGTGCAATTGATTATTGGTGCTTATTCTAGTTACAGGAACTAGCTAGACACCCAGGGAGGGTTCCACCACAGGTATGTGACTCGAAAACGTGCTTATCCAGTAGATCCATCTGACAATGGTCTACCAGTGGGCCTGTCCAATGATGATCTGCCAGCTGGACCAGCAGACCATGACCCGCTACCTCCATCCAATGATGACCTGCTAGCAGGACCAGTGGGCAACAACCCACTACATCTACCTGACGACAATTTGCCAGCAGGACCAGTGGACAATGACCTGTTATATCCACCTGACGATGGTCCATTGGCAGATCTGCCTGATGACAACCCTGGACATCTACATAATGATGACCTGTCAGTAGATCCACCCAGCAACGATCTGCCCCCATCTCCCAACCCTCTCTCTAACCTCAACCTGGAGGAGCTCACAAGCATGGCATGCTTACCGAAACTCCAGTGGAGTATGAGTTTCATACAGGCAATCCATGATGTGTCACTTGGCGATGGGATCAGTCTCACCAGTGAAGACCTCGACCAACTTCACAATCCACCTAAGGAACCCCTCCACATGGATGACCGGTACACTGAGCTCGCCCTTTCGATGTTCATCGCCCTAGAACATTCTTCTGAAAGCACATATGAAAAGATTCAGCAGGCTATTCAAAAATGCTTCCCAGATGTCGAGCTTCTGAGTTCTCACCAAACAAAGCGTATCCTAGCCAACCTCAGCGGAGTGACATCCGTAGCCAATAGTATGTGTATCAACTCTTGTGTGGCATATGTAGGCCCTTTCTCCAATCTCGATGCATGCCCAGAGTGCAATGAGCCCTGCTATGACCAAGTCAAGCTGCATAAAAGTGATGGCAAGATCAAGCATCCTTGTGCCATTTTTCACACAATCCCGATTGCACTGCAGCTTCAATCACTCTGGCGACACCCTGAGAGTGCTGAGAAGATGTGCTACTGACAGAAATGCACTCAATGGATTTTTCAGGAACTCCAGAGAAATGATGGCTTGGTGGACACATATGATGACATGTTCTGCAGCTATTCCTATCTGAATGTGGTTGCCCAAAATAAGATCCAGCAAGACAACACCCTTCTTATGCTTTCCATCAATGGCATGCAGTTATATGACAGCAAGGAGTCCAACTGCTGGATCTATATATGGATCATCTTAGAGCTTTCCCCCGACCACCATTACAAAAAGAAGCACATCCTTCCTGGTGCCATTATCCCTGGTCCCAAAAAGCTGAAGATCATCGACTCCTTCCTCTTTCCTGGTTTACATCACCTTTCAGCCATGCAGTGTGAGGGCCTTCGAATCTGGGATGCCTCACACAACCGTAACTTTACCTCGCATCTCTTCTTGTTTCTTGCCTGCACTGACAGACCGGGACTGCTGACATTAAGTAATTTTGTTGGTCACCAGGGAAAGAATGGCTTCCAGATGCTCTGCCCAATGAAAGGCTGTCATAAACCAGGAGCCTCTCAGTATTACCCAGTCTTACTCAAGCCGGACAATTATGATGTCCCAGGATGTGACCATCCTGATGTCAATATTCGTGGAATTGGGCCCAGTAACTCACAGAAGTATATTGAGCAATTAACGTATCTTCTTGGCTCACAAACGCAGTGTATGTATGAGGCGCAATGACTCGAGACCAGCATTGTAGGCCCGAGCATCTTGCTTGGCCTCCAGCTGGACTGATAGCAGACATGTGTTGGGAATGACATGCTGTAACTGCACTTACTGAGTGTTCAAAGAACTCAGAAACTGATGGAAGCCAATGCTGTAAAGTTCCAAGTGTCATTATTGGATTAAATCAGATATAATACATAACTTCCCTGTTTGCATTGTGTAGATCCACCTTCTGCAAGATTAACCTGGAGCTTGCAAACTAAAATGTAACAATGTGAGATTCCTGAATGCTAATATTTATGGTGTAACCCAATCAAATCATGCAACAGATTTGTAGTATGTGCAAGAGGCATAGGAGTTGTCTCACAAGCATTAGAAAAACAATATTGCTGGTGCACATACACATTATGATAAGTTCTGCACTGAATCGTAGTGGGCTGGTACAAGTTATCTAGACATCATCAGTGCAGTTCACAAGCTTCAGTGGCAACGGTGGGAATGCAGAGGACCTGCATGTACAAGAATCTTTGGAACATTCTCATATCCTTCTCCCTCAAACCTGTGATTTCATAACCCCTCAACATGGTTGCAATTTGAGCTAACACCCAAAGCCCACAATCATATTTGTTGGTTTGTATGGCACTGAGCTAAGATGGGAATGGTGAAATTATGTTCCAGAGTCCATCATTGAGAGCTTACCAACACAGGAAAGGCCGTCCAATTCCCAAGTGCTCATCAGGCATCCCCTTTTTCACCACTGCAAACATGGAGACAAGACACAAGTTTCATAATATCCTAGGGAAGTAAATGGGAAGTAAAATTAAGTTAGCAATGAAGGACTAGAATGGTCCCACATGTATCTCTTGTTTCCAGGGCCTTTCCTCCACAAAGCTATCAAACAAGAACAAGCACTATGAGACAAGATTGATTGTGCACATTACCCAGTGACCACATGGTGAAGGCCAATGGATGGGAAGGATCCATGTCAGCTTCTCCCAGTATTTTGTCCAAGACATCATTCACCATAGAATATCATCGGTGGCATTGTACCAGATGTGAGGAAGACCATGTGTCGAAACAAGAGCGATCTCACCATGGTGTATGGGGAGGTAGAGTGAATATAGAATGGCTGCAGATCTGTTGACACACATATCATTGAGTCAGGATTCATCAGATGCCAAAATTTTGATGTCCTTCAGATCAAATGTAAGCTGCGGGAATCCATCTATAGGTGGTCGAACTCATCTAGCTGCATTGCCTTTTACGATTGATGGGCTGGTCGAGATGTCAATGAAGTCAGTTGACAAATTCTGCATGTGAATGTCTCAAAGGTGGTCACAAGGCAAGAATATTAAGACTGGGCCTTACATGTGGAAGTTTCCATAGCAATGTTACATACCACTGGTAATATTGCACTCTAGTCTTCATTTTCACCTTCTTTGTCATTGGCATCACAGCCTTCCAGTATTTCACCAAGCAAAAGTTCCTTGGGTACTGGCAAATCATCTTCAGGAAGATCAATCTCTAAGGTGGTGCTGTCATCCTCATTGTCAACAAGGTCTTCTGATGGCCACGAGCAAATGACCAGCTTGAGAAAATGTACCTCTGTTGTTGGAGCAGCCCCAGAAAGAGACATCGCAGGCGATACTGCCTCACTTGCCTTAGTCATGTAATGGACAGTAGATGCCAGTGGAGTTGGCCATTGCTCCATCAGTTCTCACATAGCCTCATGGCAACTCTGCAAGAGGAGTAAAAATGGGGGGTCTGGAGCTGAATCAGGCAAAGTAGTAAGTAGGGCATGTATTGAATGTACTTTCCATCTGCCACAATGCAAGCTCGACAGCACACATTTCAGTGCCAAACCATTGACACATATTATCAGCTTCCATCCCCAGCCATCATTGTTCTTCAAGGCATCGATCATGCTTCAACAACGCATGGATTCCATCATGCACAGCCATGTCTTCAAGCCATCAAGGCATCTCCTTTACTGTGGGTGTAACCCAGACATCTTGCAGTAAAGTTGGGTCACTACGCAATTCAGTGAGTTTTGTAGGGAGCAGTGAAGGTAAAGGAATTGTGTAAGCAGGGTCATAAAGCTCTTCCAGCTGCTCGCAATACCGGTTGAATCTCCTGATTGCCACCATGAGTGCTGGCTGACATTTTGCAATGGCCTTCTGGGTTTGTTGATGAAGCTTAGTTCCTAGTTAAGAAATGTCAATAGAAATCATCAATTGAAATGGTACAGTCAATGAGAGCCATACCTAAGGTTTTATCTTTTCTGCCAGCAGCTTGATCAAGTTTGTCCCACTCGAAGAAGCTACCCACTGCTCATTTGCGAATATTGATCTTCAGATCTCTGGCCATTAGGAGGATCTGAACAAAGTCCAATCAGACACCATCTAACTCCAGGAACTTGTCTTGGACATTAAGTGAAGTGTACAAGGTTTCGAGCTTGTCTGAAAGCTGGGTATGGCTGGACTCCATACTGTCCAAAATGTCAAGGGTTCTTGTAGACATGTCCTTTAAGTCTTGTTCAATCACTGAATGGGCTGTGAGAAGGGTGTGTTCAGAGGCATCAAGGTCTGCCTGCAATGCAAGTACACTATGAAGCTCCTTCCTAAGTCTCGCAGGGGCATCTTGAGATACAAGTGAGAAATGTGACAAGTAACAACAGTATACACTTATGAGCCCATATTGAGAGTTGAGCTTCTCGTTGTTTGGCCCATTGGCTCTGCAGTTCAGTGACTGGTACATTGCAACTTGCCAGGACTGCCTTAGCTGCGCCCCCTTGTTCTGCAATCCCCTTCTTCATTTGGCATTTGAGCCATGCTCCAAGTTCTTGGCACATCTCATAGCCTACAGCAGCCACCTGATGATCAATGAGCCAGATACGGCACTGGTGCTATTAGGCAGGACCCGAGTGTGAGAAATGAAGAGAAGTAGCTCAATAAAGTAGTTGACTTACTGAGGATGCTTGCTCGATACCTATCAGCTTGATGAAACATGACCATAGCTGCTCTGTCCCCTCACCATCAGACAACCCAAGTCCAGCAGTAAGTCGAGGGTTGTAAGCAAGCTGACATGCCCACTTGTGCCCTTAAGCATGCATGGCTGTCATGGCAAAACATAGGTGTGATGTGATACTGGAGTTGTGAATATCATATTAGCAATAATGAGTGTAAAAGTGATGATAGAAGATGCATGTGTAAATACCTGGTCCAAGGAGTGAGAAAGGATGCAACCAACATCATATAGCATAATGATGTTAGCCTGTGGTGGGAGGAGGGAAAATAAATGTTTGATTAGCACAATGCTATATTTTTGTTGTTTGCCAGGAGTATCAATGTTAGCAAAAAACAGGGGAATGTCATGATGGCAGAGCAGGGCCATTAGGCCTGTATCGTCAAAGCTATCCATCGCAGCTTTCTTCTTTTTGCCATCTGCTGCCTCATATGACGTTTGGCATTGGTCTATTGCTTCGTCCAGGACAGGTGGTTTGTGCTTTCTTGGCTGACACTTATGCACCCTCTCGACTCATCATCCCACAGCATCAACTTGAGATTTGGAGATAAAATAAACTGGGTCATAAAAGGCAGGGCAACCACCTGCTGAGCATCGGTGTCAATGGTGGAAATTACTGCTGGTGGTGATGTGGATGTCACTGCCTTCAGCAAGTGACTGCCCAAAAACATTACCACCAAAGCATGTGGGGCAACATTGCACAAGCAGCACAGCACAGGTGCCTGGAGATTCCACCCACACAGTTTCCTGGTCAATGTGCTCTTGTGAGCTGAGGGCTGTGCTAGATACTGACTTGCATACATGTGAAATGCAGTTGTGACATCTTGTCAATATGGACTCCATCTGACGCTCCACTTCGACCTGGAGAATGTTGAACCACTGAATGGCATGGCTTAAACTACACCTGAAGGGATCTTGAACAGACTTTCCCTGAGCAATAAATTAGTCAATACATAGGAAGAAGGCAGTGATAAGCAGAGAGTAAAATCATATGTCATGGCCAGATATATGAAACCCTCTGCAAATATAGTGTGAGTTCAGCGCTGCTGCCAATGCATTCATCACATCACAAGACCTCTCGAAGAGGGATTGATAAAATGCTAGCAGCTCGACTGAGACTGCCATGTGGGGTTGAGATGGGGAAGCTGGGAATAGCCCATGGTGTAGAAGAACTTGAGGCAATGATGCACATTTGCACGAACACACAGGAATAGAACAGAAGTCTACACATTATCAGTTACAGTCAGAGTCTAATGAGATACACACATGATCAAAGTACAGGCATATGACCACACTGGCCTTGCTTTCACATGCCCGCATGCAGTGAGACATAGTCAAAGGGGGTGTTGAAATGGGTTTGCTCATGGTTCATGTCAAATAGGCAAGGAAAACCTCAACCAGAGTGGGTATTAATGCCTTCCAATTCTGAAATGCAGCTGAGGGGGGTGATTTCTTGGCAGTAGGTGTTGGCGAGCTGATCCCAGGGACATCATAGTCGCTGGACACCTGGAACACAGGTTCATTGACGATTTCCAGTGACTCTAATTGGTCATCCACTGCATCAGACTGGGGATCAGTCATTGCAGCAGGATAATGGGCAATTTCTGATTGAGCCCATTCTGTTGGGTTTAGCAATTCTTTGAGTTGTTCAAGAAGGTATTGTGCAGAGGATTGGGGCTAATGGGCAAAGGCAGAACACTTGCCTTATGCATTTAGTATGTTGTTGGTCTTGTGGTATGTTGAGAGTAGCAGTTCTGAGTGAGAGTAAAGTATAACTGGGTAGTTCACTGAGAGCCCTAGAGGCTCTGTGCCCTGTATATATACATGCTGAGTGTGCATGGACCAGGTGTGTTGCACTGTATCTAAAGACTGCCTAATATATCCTAAGAGCACCTACTTTAAAGAGAGGTCTCTGGTACAGTACTGGAGATAAGGAGATAACAAAAGAACTGGTAATCCCGGTTCATGGAACACTGTAGAATAGTGTGGAACTCACTATCTATAGAATGGTCATGTGATGCCATAACTGGTTCAACAGAAGGTGCTGACATTTGTTGTTGTAGCCCAGGATGCTGACATGTGTTTGTGTTTTTTGTTTGTTCCTGGCTATGTGGGGTGAAGTGAAGTGGTGTCCAAGTCCTGTGGTCATACTAGGAAGTGCTGCATGAGTGCCAGGGCATGAAGCCATGAGTAGGTAGTGCACAGCTGAAGTCTGAAACCTTGTGGAAGTCAGTATCATGCTATGAGATATAGGAACTGATATAAAACACTTCTATGGTAATACAAATCCTAGTGCTCCTCTATCGACACTTGTACCATATATACATATTGTGTAGACTTTCATTTTGGTTATTTCTTTACACATATACATGCATTAATGAATATAAAACCCATACAGAGTATATGAAGGCTGTGAAGTACACAGATCTTCTCGATGACAATGTGGTTAAGTATGAATATCTGTATCCATATCCATATCCATTATTACAGAAAGTCAATACATTCAAAATGTAATGACAATACCTTCAAAAGCTCTGTGGGCAAACCTATGTGAACATTCATGCACACAGATCTCGCATGACACATTCAGGATCTCTCACCAACCTCAAGTCCGAATGCACTGAACATCAATGCATCGAGCAATTGAACATGCTTCTGAACTAAGACTTCAACATGGAACTCCATCATGATGGGTGGACACTCGACAGTAAGGATGTGGTGCTGAGGGATGTGTCAGATGAACTTACTAAGTTGCAGACAATACTAGTGCAGCACTTCACAATGAATGAGGAAGTGTCAGTGACTAGGGAAGTCCCACACCACAACCAACTTTACCCTTCTCAGCTCTGAGCTGGCAGATTGTGGCAGGACACCCAAACACTGGAAGTTGTTCTCACATGTGCATGGCAGGACATCACAGGGCAGGAGTGCACAGCATGCAAGGAGGACGAGATTGATTGATAGTGTAAACTGTACAAGGAGGTACAACATCTGATGCACACATACAAGGGCAGTGACTTGCCCTGCAGTCCACCATACATATGAGGCTCAAATGAAAGGAATTGGAAGAGTGATGTGGAGGGGTGAGTGAGTGTGTTGAGGGGCATGCCAAGCATGTCAGTCATCAACAGTCAGCCTCTCTAAATTGTAGTTCATCGACTCACCTGAGTCTGCTTTGATATGGTTGTGAGGGAGGAAAGGAGGGAAATGGCATGAACTCTTCAGATTGATGAATGAGGGGTATGACAATAGCCAACAAAAAGATAGTAGTCGACATGGATGGCTTGGTAGTAGAAACCATGTGGTGGGTAGTCAGTAGTGGTACTGAAGATGGAGGGGACACTGTCAGATATAAATGACAAGGGCAAGTTGTTCACCTTCCAAATCTCTACACTTGTTCTCATCCTCTAGTACAATGATTTCCAGTGGTGAAGTGGAAGGCTACATCGATGAGCTGACAATGGAAAATGTGTGACCAGAAATTGATAGTGATACTAAAGATGGAGGTGACGCTATCAAATGAGAACTCACATTAGGTTTTGATCATACGAAACGATTTCCTTCACACTGGCATACTGTTCTGTTGACCCTCGCAGAAGGTTTGTGAGTCTGGCCAAAAGTTGATAGTGATACTAAAATGGAGTCAAATGAGAAGAAAAAGTGGCTCACATTAGCTTTTGATCATAAGAAATGATTTCCTTCGTGTTGGCATACTGTTCTGTTGACCCTTGCAGAGGGATCGTGAGTCCATGTTTCATATTGTGGTGGGATTGGGAGTGGCTCGAAGGAGGATCTGAGGAGGCTGTGCAATTGTTATTGATTTGCTACAGATATTGCCAGCATGGGCAGATATTGCCAGTGCAGACGGGTGGCCTCTAAGGTAGGTTTCGACTTACCAAATATCCCACCTAAGAGGGGTCTATTGCTTCTGAAAAGTGGTGCCTTAGGTGGGAACCTGTAGGTAACCTCAGTAGTCTGGCAAGCTACTTTTATTATTAGTATGTACCTGTAGGTAACTACAAGGTACCAATGAGATAGGAATAAACCTAAGGAATGAATGTACTCACCCTCAGTAGTCTGGCAAGCTACTGAGGGACTAGGAAAATTATCTAGTGGTATGTGCGATGCAAAATGATTATGTAAGCTAGCAAACATGCGCCAACAATGGCTGGTTGCATAATACTCCAACATCATTGTCCAGGGCTGACAACGCAAGAGGTGGCCCAGTCTTAGGCAGCCTTTTGTCACAATAAAGGGTCTTCACTGAGACCCTGTGAGCCACTGAGGAGGCAAGTGTTCCTGCTCGAGAGGATATCCTTCTCCAAAGTTCTTCACATTCTGCACAGTACTGTAGTTTTGCAAGAGACCACCGGGTACACTGGAGGAAAGTAATGAAGGATGGTATGTCAAGTAATGGTGCACAAGTGTATAGATTGGACTGACAGTAAGAGTCATAGAATGCCCAGACCCATGGATTGATGCACTGAAAGGAAGAAAGACAGCCATGTTTACATGCAGAGATTAAGCACCCTATGCACTGCAGCTGAAGAAGGAGTTCTTGTATCTTATCATTAGTAATGCATCATTCCCCCATGCATGGTGAGGGGCCAGAAAATGGCTGGAGCGATGTAGCAGTGGCTTCACTGAGGATATTGGTCATGGCCCAATACCTATGGTCAAATTCCTCATCACTAGAAATAGGACCAAGAGGACATTGTGAATTGCAAAGAAGGTTATCCACCTGTTGTGCAAAATCAGAGATGTGGTGGCACTCCTTTTTGAAGGGACACCTGTATTGGGTGAACACCTGGGGACAGCATCACCAAAAGTACATGTAGTCTGCTTGTCTGACATCTCTGAGTTAGTCTGACAAACTTTAATTCAATTCAGTTGAAGTCTTGGCACTCTATTCAGTTGCCTAATGTCAGACATCTGCACTATCTGAATTGTCTGAGTCAACTGATGCAGACTGTTTCAGACAAAGCAGACTACTTGTAGTTTTGCTGATGAGGGATAGAAAGGGGATGGCAGTATGTCATTAGCTGCTCATAACAGAGGTGTTGGGTCAGAAAGAATCTGGAGATGTAAAAGTATAGGGCAGTGATCGGTGGCTCTGATGAAGTCATTGAGTATGGAAATGTCAGCAGAGCAAATGTGGAAAGAGGAATGAACTGCCCTATCAATGATGGACTGACTGTGATTGTTGCTGAAAGTGAAGTGGGTATGGGCATCATTATCACCCTGTGAAAGCCAGTCATCAACACTGTCAGAGGAAGAGAGAAAGGCACAAAAGGCAGATGAAGTGGGTGATGAGAAAGTAGGGGAAGACACCTCCAAGGAACAGAGAGATGTATTCACATCCCTGATAAGTGACCATGACTTGGGTGCTGTTCAACATACAGCAGAAGCTGTTGCCAGAAGGGAGGTTGTATCCTGGGATCCCAAGGGGCATATACACCAATAGCACAGTGGTGGAGATGCCAGACTGAAACCCATGATATGTACTGAGCTGCTCTATGCTACCTCACCCTCGCCACTACAACCACTCAAGACCCCTGCCACCTAGTCACCTGACCCTGCTACTCTCACTCCTACTGCCCCTGGCTCCCCTCTGCATATGCCCCTGCCCCTCCCCATTCCAGTGGGGAATGCCCTGACCTGAGGGAGTGGGTATGATGAGGTTGATGGCCAGGACATGGGCCTGCAGGGCAGGGTAGGGCTCAAGAGAAACCTGTTGGGAGTAAATGGCAGTGGAAATGCCAATAATGACTCCCCATTTTTCTCTGTGAGAGGAAGTGAAAAGCCCCAGGTTTTCAAAAACGTGATAAGAAGAGGTACAAACCTGGGAGGCCATGGGCTGGGGAGACTTAGTTTCTTTGATCAGCCAGACAGTAGGATTGAAGCATGATACCATGTTAGAAATGGAGTGACATTTAACTGGATTGCCAAGACTGTTAGAGTTGATAGACAAAGCAGAAAAAGGAATAGATGATGCCATACTCATATGAACAAAAAGGAAGATAACCACCATGAGTAGAAGAGGATGGGGAGACATACATAAGAGCTGCCAAACAAAAAGTAAAGAAGTAAAAGTATTCAGGCTTGTGGATTCTGGGAGTATTGGTCTCCCTGTAGCTTCTGACCTGTATCATTGTTGTGAGGCCTGCTGTGGACCACTGGGAGTTTGTCATCACCAAAAATTGATGTAGGAGGTACAGTACCACATTCCTCAGTAAGTACAGGTGGACTTGAAACACGACCCACAACTCCAAAGTTACTACACAAATATGGTGCCAGATGGACACCACAAACCAACGAGGATCGAGATGTTGTCGCGGCCTGGAAAACCGCTGACGACGCATGGCATCAATGGACTGCTATGGTCCACCATATCATTATTTCTGGCCTGCCCGACTCAGTCCTAATGCTATGTATGCATATGGATACCCTCACAAAATGTTCGCCTACCTCAAGAATCGCTATGGACAAATTCCGAGCCCGGAGACCCAGGGGATTGTTGACAAAGCTGTACAACAGCATGACATGCCATCCAAACACAGTCCCGCATCGACATCAAATACTTAAAGCGACTGTTGAAAGCGTCAGTATCACTTGTAGGGGGCGAAACGTCTACCATGCCCAAGCGGTCCCCACACGACCACTACAATTGCTCTCGACATCCATGAAACCGTTTGGATACTTTGCGGGGGGGACCTGGATAATAGCCATATGCTATAACGAAGTCAGGCGTGCCAGAAATGTCAAAGCGAAAGGCTGCACTCACCATATGCACAGTGTTGCCATGCGGCCACCACCCGCCTCCCAAGTCAGCACAAAACAGCTGCAGATGTCCATCACATGGTATTGGACAACATATAGGTATGACGGCACAGCGAGCAGCGAGTTCAGCGACTCACACAGCGTCGAAAAAGCACGGATAGCTAACAGCAGCAGTCAGTACCGAAAATTCGAGCCAGAACGATCAAACGGCTGATCTGTGCCGCCAAACGACTTTTCGCACCCTCCTGGGACCCTCAGGGACCTCACCGACGCGGACGGATCAAAAAAAAACCTAAAAACGTTAGTAGATGATCCAAAGTGAGAGGCTGCACCATGCACCTCATACCCTACACCACCATTTCGCCACCTCGCGATGTTGCGACGCACCTCTGGAACACGGCGAATACTTACTGGCGGCAGGGGGTGCCTCCTGGATGGATGCAGAACGATGGTAAACCCGTTATATTCAAAACGGCAGCCCTCGCGATCACGGTACAGGGTCAAGGCGCATGCACACTACGTACATTACCGAAACGGGAAATCGCCATAACGCGGCGTGGCAAACACGACCACACAATGCTCGTGGACTCGAAGCTGCTATTGCAGCAATTATACTCATTTTCATTCAGATATTTGGTATACAATTTCATTATAGTTCTATATTATTCACCCCTACTTATCACACAGTGGAGCTTCAGGGGGTGTGTTAGAGGTAGAATCACCCTAGTGTGATGTATTTTGGTGCGAGTATTTCTTGCTTACATAAGCGCTTACAGCGCACTTAGTAATACACTTTTGGTACTGCTGAGGCTGGGCTACAGCCCTTTTCTATATACTTACTGTACAGATATCTTGTAGTCACCTACAGGGAGACCAATACTCCCAGAATCTACAAGCCTGAATACTACTAAGGTTACTCTCAGATTGCTTTCAATAGGGACAGCATCATGACTGGTTAGGGTGTGACATGTATTGTTTCACAAATCTAACAATAAATGTAACCCTAGTTTCAGTGTTCTGCATTCTTTTTCCAAGTCTGCAGGTTGCACCACTGTGGCTGAGGTTGTTTACAAATGTTTTCGGGCAGCCATCGCTGTGAGTGTGAGGGAAATAAAGTTGTCCTGGGTTTGAATTTCGGACATTGCCACGGAATATGCCAATACTCAGAATGTGCCCTCACACAAGCAGCAGATGGCATGTAGGAGCCTGCAGGCTACCCTAGATCAGGCTCATCTGCTAAAACTTACCACATGTAGGTACTCCTTGATACTCATGTATGATAGAAGGACATGCTGTGTGGGTACCATGGGTATTCAGGTCATTTAATGCCACCATTCTCAGGAATCGCAGCTTGACCTCACCACAGAATATTACATATCATGGTGTGATTCTATAACAGATATAATGGTCACATACCATAAAATATATTCCTAGTCAGTACTGGATACAGATATGTCATATCTACTGGCCATGGGTAATCAACAGGTACTGCCCCTGCAATTGTCTCGCTCAGCCATGCTAATCAGTCATGTCTTTGAAATATGCATCCAAGCACCAACTATCCATTGGATGATATAGATATAACATTACATCAGGAAATTCACAAATTACTATTTTCTACTATCTGTGACTTTTTTTACTCTTTGTACTTTTCCATACTTTTTTTCACTTAATCTAAGTCAAATTGGTTGGGAAATTTCAGAACAACATAGTAGTCAAAAAGGTCATAAAAAGTCACTAGCTGGTCATGCTCAATGAGAAGTGAAACAGTCAAGAAATGTCAACAAATATTCAACAAATAGTACAGAAATAGTACAGAAAAAGTAGATAGGCCTACTATTTGTGACTATTTTGCAATTTTGACTAAGCAGTACAAAATAGTGTAGATAAGTCATCAATAGTACATAAAAAGGTACAAAATAGCAAAGTGAGAATTTCCTGATGTAGTAAGATGGTAATATAGGAAAGCATAATGGTGGTATTAATGATTCTCCACACAACCTATGCTTGAACCATCCTCATCATTTCCTCCCAGCACTGAACTCCTTTCCACCTCTACTGGGGCATCCATGTTACCTTCTTCAACTGGTTGATTTGTCTCAATGTTGGGGATGCTCAGTGTCGCTGTCAACACCAGTCTGCAAAGTTCTGCAGCAATGGAATCTTCAGCCTCACCAGTGGAAGTGTTGCTTGTGGATGGTCTGAAAAGGTTGAGAAGATCTTCATCAGTGGGTGGTGGCCCTGCAGTCTGTGCCAGTTGAGTGCCATGCAAATTTGCCCTCAACATTTCCATTTCATGGGTAAGGGTTGCCATGGTCCACTGGCAATTGGCCAGGTCTTCTTCCATAACTTGCATGTGATCCTGCAGTAGAGCTGCTGTGCAGCAATCGCACCATGCCAACTGTCTCTTGACATCATTGATTTGACCATGGAGTTGGTCCTGCTGGGAGATGATGTTGTCCAATCATTGATGGAATGAGATACTTGACGTGTCAGCTGGGGACAGTCATGGTGGGGTTGGCATGGCAGGGAGGGTATAGGCAGTGCTGGGTGGAATGGGTGGTGCAGGGAGTGGGGTATAGCTGGATGAATCTGGTCAAATTGCAGGAGGCACTGCATAAATCAGGGTCACCTGGGCTGGTGGACAGATGATGAGAGCTGTGTCACATAGTCAGAAACTGCAGTGATATATAATGTTGAGCACTTACTAAGTTGCTCTGGTGGTGCTGATGATGATGAAGTTGCTGCTCTGCTCTGAGAGGCCTGGCCACCCTGAGAGATGCATGCCTTCTTTCAGGGAGGTGGTGCTGGCATGTCATCATCAGCAAGTCAGGCTGGTTGCTTTCACTGATGAGAAGGGTTGTGCCATGTGGGGGTGCTTGGTGTCTTGCGGGGGGCTTTGGTGTATGAGTTGTTGATGGACAGTGGGCATTAGATTTCATGCAGCCTATCTTCCTCTTTCTGCACAGGTCACAGGGTGCATTACTGACCATCCATGTGGATACAACCTTGTGGTTGATACACATCCTGCAGGCATCAGGATTGGGGGGTGGGGCTGTGCAAGCAGCAAGTTGAGCCTGGCCATACTTTGGCTTTGGCAACACTGGAGGATTTAAAGGTGCAGGTGTGCTCTGAGATATCTTTGTCCACCTCCAATTCCATCTCTCCCACCTCACTCTCTCCATCATTGTTCACATCATGCCTACTTGCAACTGTTAAGAATATAGGTTTAGCTCAGGGACAGCTCAGCGGGTGTCGCTAGAGATGGGGCCAAGATCAGGGATAACTCGATAGAGACTCTGTCTCTATCGTCCCTGGCTTTATACACTTGTGTTATCTACATACTACCAGTACATGTACACACATATGACGTCATAGATAAGCTTATCAAGATAAGCCCGCACCACCCCCAGATAACCGATACCGATATTTCCAACAGCAACTTCCCTGGGCATGGCTTCAGGTTCCCCTGGTGTGACTTTCCCCTTACCTTTATCGATGGACACAGCATTGCTTGCCCCCATATCACTTGTTGAGGCAGTAAAGTCAGCAATTGTTGGCCTTGCTACAAGTACCAGCTTTGCTGTGGATGTTTCTTGCCATACCACCAGACCTTGGCAGGTAGCATCATACTACCATTTGACAGTGAGTAACCACGGGTGGCCAGAGATCACATCAAGGGACAGGAAGAGACAATTGTACCAGTCAGGGAAGGGAACATCTTGGGATCTGATGTTGTCCATCCAGTGAATGAACATGTCCATGCCAATTAGCAGATGGGGGACATTATCAGTTCTATTTGCAATACACCTGATGGATTCCTGTATTGGAACAATGTTACATAGCATTCTGCAGTGGTGTGATTCAGTTACTATGCACAAGTTCTCTCCTCATCTGCCTCACTGCTTCTCTCCAAAGCTGACACTTCTCCACTGATTCCATTGAATCTGAGCCAATAACCAACCTGTCATAAATTTCAAGGATACAGTTGATGGTGTCAGTCAGTTGGTCAGAGCTCTCGACAAGCATAGTAGTTTATTGAAGGTAGAGGGGGGTGTAAATTGTGGATTGGCAAGATGCATTGAAGGAAACAAGTAAAAGAAAGTGTTGTGCACAACATGGATGGCCTACATGCCATAACTTATATTTCCCACAGATTGCTGGCATCACTACCTCTGACGGACCAAATTAATGTTGTTCAAGCACTTAACAAGCTGGCTGATTAGTACATGTTCTGTTTATGTCAAAATGTATGTTTATTTCTCCAACCCAACCATTTGTAGTGGGGTAGCCATGCAGATGAACTATGGTTGAACATACTATACTGGTGTGGATCTCTGCCATAGTTCACCCCTTATGTTAGATGGTCAGGTTCATATCGTATACTTACCCAAGGTCTATCCAACCTAAAACAAGCATGGCCATCTGCCCATCCTTGTCAACATTTGCTGTGATAACAGCTCTCCCCTTACTACCTGACATTTGGAGCAGATCATCATGTACATCAGCTGAGTAGTAACCTATACTGTTTATGGGCAGGCAACCAATCCAATGAAACAACTGCTATCCTTGTACATGGACCCTGTCAGTATTGATTAACAGAAGTTCCTGAAGGCATTTGGCCATGAGGTGCGATAACTGCCCCATCAGATCTTTATCAAGGAATTGCATGTGATGGACTGAACTGTCCACAGGTTATGCACTCCTACCTCATATCTTCGACTGACCCATCTGTAAATTGTCTGACCTTCATATCATGGCTGGGCCTGTTCATGAGTTTATGGGTTATGGATTCCTCTTGCTATCTTTGAAAGGCCTGTCCATGCATCATGCAGCATTACTTGCATACCATGACAAGGCCCGTTCAGCAGTTATGGCCTATGTATGAATTGTGTGGTATTCCATGCACATCATGGCCAGGCCCATCCAGTGGTTATGCACTCCTACCTGATACCTTGGTGGTGCCCATCCAGGGGTTATGCACTCCTATCTGATATCTGGGATGGGCCCATCCATAAAATTGCATGGTGTTACCTTCATAGGGCCCATCCATGAATTGTGCAGACTTACCTTCATATCATGGCTGGGCCCACCCAGAGGTTAAGCACTCCTATCTGATATCTTGGACAGGCCCATCCATAAATTGCATGGGCTTACCTTCATATCATGGCTGGGCCCATCCATAAATTGCATGGGCTTATGTACCTTCATATCATTGGCTGGGCCCTTCCATTAATTGCATGGTCCTACCTTCATATGTTCAATGGGCCCATCCATAGAATGGGTGGACTTTCCCTTCATATCCTGGCTGGGCCCCTCCAGGGGTTATGCACTCCTATTTGATATCTCAGACAGGCCCATCCATTAATTGCACAGTCCTACCTTCATATGTTGGACAGGCCCATCCATGAATTGTGCAGACTTTACCTTCATATCATGGCTGGGCCCATCCAGGGGTTATGCACTCCTATCTGATATCTTGGAGGGGCCTGTCCATAATTTGTGTGGTCTTACCTTCATAACATGGCCAGGCCTGTCCAGGGGTTATGTACTCATATCTGATACCTTGCCAGGCCCATCTATTAATTACATGGTCTTACCTTTATATGTTGGATGGGCCTGTCCATGAATTGTGCAGTCTTATTTTCATATCATATCTGGGCCTGTCCATGAGTTATGCCCTCATACCTGTAATCTTTGATGGGCCCATTCATTAGTTGTGTGGTCCCTCCTCATGCCAAGGCAGGGCCCATCCATGAGTTATGCACTCCTATCTGATATCTTCAACAGGCCCATCCATGAGTTACATCCTCCTATTTGATATCTTTGACAGGCCTGCTCATCCCAAGGCAGGGCCCATCCATGAGTTATGCCACCCTATATCACACATCATTGACAGGCCAGACATAAGTTGTGCATCCTTACCTGATATCTTGGTGGGGCCCATCCATGGATTGTGTGGTCTTACCTTCATATCATGGCCAGGCTGGCCCATAAGTTGTGCAGTCCCATCTGCTTTCATGGATGGGCCTGTATATTTGTTATGGTATTTCCATAGCTGTTTCAAACAGGCAGGCCCATATATATGTTGCACATATTCACTCCAACCCTTACTGTTGGGCCCATCCATATGTGGGATTATCCAGCTGCTGTGGGCCTGCTCATGTGCAGTGGCATTCCTCCTGCACCTTTTCATAGGGCCCACTCATTTGTTATTGTCACTTTTGGTACATGGGCCCACCTATTTGTCATGTATTAATTAATTTGATGGGCCCACCATGGGCTCTCCATGAGTGTTGGCATTGTGGCATGCAGGCTACTCATCGCCCAGTTCATGAGGGCCATAATGACTTGTCTTGTGACTATTGTGACTATAGCATGGGGTCAGCTTTCACATGCATTTACTTTTACTTTGTTGCAGCATGGACACCAGAACATGTGATACATAGATGCATAGATAGTACAGTACCACTTTCTTTCTCTCCTTCCTCAGTTCATTATCCAATGACTGAGGTATGCTTATGATATGATATGTATTGTACAGGGACTGATGCAACCTTGATAGTCTCTTCTTGGTTTCTAGGTTTGCAGTCCCTCATGTAGATTAGTTTGTTATCCAATGACTGAGTCTCTTCTTGGTTTCTAGCAAATAGGTTATGAGCCCCAAGCTGACCCTATAAGGAGGGAAGCTCAACTCAATAATGCTTGAGACAGACAAGAGGTTAGATCAAGAGAGCATACACACAAGATAAAGATGCATAGAGGCACATCAGCAACTTGACAAAAGTTCTGATGGTCTGAAAAAAACTGATCTCAGATATTCTCAGGATTTCTCAGGATTTCTCAGACTTTCTCAGACTTTCTCAGAAATTTTCAGTTCATCAGTTTCCCAGACAGTCAGAAATGGACCCTTCTGAGATCAGTCAAGCAAGTTGCTCAGACTGTCAGAAAAGTCAGATTCTGTCAGTTATTTCAAGCCCAACAGTTATTCAGATGTCCAGACCTTCAGTTTATTCGGTATTTCAATCTGACATTTTATCAGACCTGAAGACCCTCAGTTTATCTCAGTTTGGCAGTTTGTCAGACATGAAGACATGCAGATTTTGTCAGTATTATAGTACAGCAGTTTCCCAGACAGCCAGACTTGCAGACATTATCAGTATTTTTAGCACAGTCACATAATTCAGTCAACTATAGGCCAGAAACTGGGACACCTGACATGTACATTTTGGCCTAAAGGTGGGACTAGCAAATGTCAGCTGACTGACCATGACATAGGTTCAGCCAGTTAGACCAGATGCCTGGAATGGGGATAGGCTGACCTCACTAGGGGATGACCCACCACCCTGAAAGTGGGATAGGCCTACACAGCTGGGGATGGCCCACACACCTGAAAGTGGGGTTGGCTGACCTGGCTATGGGATGACCCATGCTTCTGGAAGTGGGATCAGCCTGCACCTAGCTGGGAGATGACCCACCCCCTGCAAGTGGGATAGGTGAATATGGTGGGGGGATGGCCCATGCTCCCAAAGCTAGAACTCATTCCAACACAGAGAGATTTGTCAAAGGAGGATTGGCCAACCTGTTATGCACAGGAATACCTCACCAGCCAAAATCGACTAGTGTTGGCGATGAGGCATGGTGCGTCAATGCTCTTGTGATATTGCCTGGGTTGACCTAGAGGGCTTAATAGTTTTACCCCTCCTATGGCCAAGCGAGCAGTTCTGAGGTAGTGTTTGTCAGAGAGAAGCTAGCCTGGTTGCAAGGTAGCTAAAAGCTAAGGAATACATCCATGTCCCTATGGGTATATATACTACTCAAGGGTGTTTGCATAAGTGTGCGTATACGCATCGAAGATGTGTCACAACATGCTACAAACATGGTAAGATGACTCGAGATGAGTACATGGGCATAGGGTATTCCCTAGGAAAGGAAACAAGTCCATGAAAGGGGATATTGTTACGCATTCGTGTGAAGAACGCTGGACTCGCCAGACTGAGAAACGGTGCCCGATGCCCGATGCCAGTGACAGTGCTTCTGCTTGCTGATGACTAAGCTCTCCTGCTACTGTTCTACTTGGGCTATGGCACTCGGACCCCTGCCACTCGCTGCCACACCCCTACTCTCACTATCCTTCCACCCCACACTTCCCCGTTACATGTGCCCCCCTTTCAAGCAATGCGAACCTCCGGGTTTGCTCTGTCTCCTACTCTCCTCGCCCTCCTTGCTCCTCGTCTTCCTGTCCCACCGCTCCCAATGCTCTCGCCTCTTCCTCCTGCCTCTCTGCTTCCTCCTCTTCCACCGCCTGTTGCATCTCCGCTAACGCTGTTCCATCCCGTGGAACGAACAACCTCAGCCTTCTCGCGTGGACCAACCCGTTAATTGGGAATCCTTCAAGCGTCGTTAGCTTGTACAAGTTGCCTGCCCATCCTATGACCCATCTTGGTGCTGACCATCTTGGTAGCAACTTCCTCGTGCTGGCCACTGTGGTTTCCTGGGTAGTGTCGTGTACCTGTACGAGTTGGCCCTCCTTGAATACTACCTCACCTGTAACAGAGCGTAGCACCCATTTATCGAATGTTGCTTTCCTTTTCGCTGCGTGCAACATAGCCTGAGCCGCCCCATCGAGCCGCTGTTGCTCCATGTATGCTAGCTGTACATCCACCTCCTTTGGGCCTAGCTCTGCTGTTGCCTCTTCGACTGGCGTTCTGGCTGTGTTGACGACCAATCCTAACAACAGCTCCTTTGGTGAGAGTTGGAAGGCTGGTACGACGTGTTCGTTCATCTGTCTGACTGCTTCGTCGAAATAATCCAGCCAAGCCTTGGTTATATTTTCAACCTTGCCCTGACCCTCGTCGTCCTCTCCTAGCTCTGGGCTGCACAACCTCCATAGCCTCCCTAACAGTTTGCCGTTTGCATTCTCCACCAGCCTGTTTATCCACGGTGCGTATGCCGCTACCACGTGTTGTACCGTTCTGTGTGCCTTGCACCATGCTCTCACTTCTCCATTCTTGAAGTGGGAACCACCATCTGTCATGAATGCCTCTGGGGCTCTGAACATGCACGTCACTGTCTTTAGGCCGTCCAAGGTTGTTTTCGCAGTTCCGTGTACCTTGAGCTTGAAGCCCCATACGTACTGTGAGTATGTGTCCAGCATCAGGAGCACGGAATGGTAACCTCCCTTTCCCTTTGGCATGGACAGATAGTCCACAACCATGAGTTCAAAAGGGTGTCATCTCGTGATTGGGTACAACAATGCATGCAGGTGCGTCGACCCAAAGTTCTTGCATTGCACGCACTGCAACAATGCTTGGCGAATGGATTGGTCCAGCCGTGGGCTGTACACTCTGTCCATCAACTGTATCTTCACCAGATCTCTCCCCCAATGCCCATTCATCCTATGTTCCTCCTCCGCCATCGCTGTCGCCTCTTTCTGCATAACGCATTCTACCCTTGGCCTTGCTCATATCGACTTTGTTGTGTACACGTGCCACAGGCGTCCGTCCTCGATGTGGTACCCATCTGCCCTATGTCGAACTCTGCGCTGGTCCCTGTCGCTTGTGGTGTTCCTGAGGTTGTATATTGCCTCAACCACCTCTAAAAACAAAGGTTCGTCAATAAACTGTTCTCTCAACTTGGAGAAAGTTGGGTCCACTTCGACCACAAACAAATCGTTAACAATTCCCCTCGATGATTCCCAGTCTTCGCTGACCGTCCACTCGCTGCCATTGTCCTTCCCTCTTGGTTTGTCTGTGAACATTCGGCTTAGCGTGTCTGCTGCTGCATTGGTTTTGCCCGGCCTGTGGCATACATCCACTATCTGGTATGCCGATGATACAGTGCAGCAGTTCTGGTCGTTGTCCTCCTGGACCGATGATGATGTACATGAGTCCGCATGCGCCCGTATGCTACTGTGCTGACTAAGCCTCCTGACCTCGCCTGCCTATGACTCCCCCTACTCCATGTGCCCCCTTCGAAAAATGACGACGTCCACGTCGTCTACACACCCTTTCTAAGCTCCTCGTCGATGCGGCTCACTCGGTGGTCCCACTGACACACCCTCCTCTTCGTCGCTTGCTCCCCCATCTTTCTCTTTGTCTTGTGCCCCGAGCTTCTTCTCGAACTCCTGTTGGTCTTTGTGTAGTTGTGTCCCTTCCCTTGGTACAAATGCACGCAGACGTCGGGCACTGAACTCGCCCACGATGGGGTCGCCCGATAGCGTTTCCAACCTGTAAGAGTTCCTTAGCCGTGTCGCCACTCTGTACGGCCGAGACCACTTAGGTAGGATTTTCCATTCTGTTTTGAACGTGTAGTCGAGGTCGCTTCGGTATATCTGTACGAGTTGTCCCCTAGTGAAGATAGTTTCAGCCTGATGTCTTTTTAACACACGACGGTCAAACGCTGTTTTTCGTTTGATGGCATGCTTCACGGCTTCATCATATCCATCGAGCCGCTGTTGGGCTGCGTACGCCATGTGGACTGCTGCATCTGTTGATGTTAGTGCTGTCGTGCTATGATCTAGTTCCGTGCGTTTGGTGTCGACTACCAGTCCAAGCAACAGTTCTTTTGGCATGTGCTTGAGGGACGGTAGGATACGGTTATTTAATGCACGGACCGCGTCATCGAGATGGTCTGGCCATGTTCTTGGGAGTTTTCCCCAGTCCTCGTTCGACTCGTTGTCTTCACCGACGCTTGGTGCACAGAGTCGTTTGAGTACGTGCAGTAGCAACTTGTTAGTGCCTTCCACTAGGCCGTTGATCCATGGTGAGTATGCTGCTACGACATGATGATTACAGGACCACTTAGCGCAGTAATCCTTGACCATTTCGTTGTCGAAATGTCGTCCCCCGTCCGTCATGAACGTTTCAGCCAGGTGCAAAGTTGTTGAAGATCATTGCGAGGCTGTCCACGGTAGTTTTCGCCGTTCCAGCCAGTCTTAAACTTCATTACCCACAGGTGCTGTGAGAACATGTCCAAAAACAATCCTAGCGTGTGATAGCTGCCCTTGCCCACTGGCATAGACAGGTAGTCGCCCACTAATAATTCGAATGGGTGTCGCCTTGTCACCGGTTCTAGTAGGGCATTTACTTTCGGAGCGCCGAAGTTCTTGCACTTTGCGCATTCTTGTATCGCTTCCATGATGGAAATATCTAATTTCGGGGAGTAAAACTTGTCAGTGATCGCGATCTTAAGTGCGTCTCTACCCCAATGGCCTCCTGATTCGTGCACGCGCTTGGCTTCTCTCCTTGCTTCCTCTCGCGTGATGCACTCCGTTTTGTGCCTGGGTCTAACGCTTGTGCCGCCGTGTACTCTCCATAATTTGCCTTGGTCGATTAGATACTGTGATGCTCTGTGCCTAGCTCTGCTACGGTCTCGTATGGGAGTGTTAGTGTCCGTATTGAGTATGGCATCGATCACCTCTAAGAACAACGGTTCTTGTTTGAAGCGTTCCCTTAGGATTTGGTCGTCCTTGGAGAGTTTTTCGAGGGTGAACATGTCATTTATTAGACCTGACGATGCCTCGGGGTTGGGATTGACTGTCCATTGGCTGTCCTCGTCAGTTTCGCGGCCGGTGTTATCCCATTGACGGCTTAATCCATCTGCTACAACGTTCAGTCTTCCTGGTACGTGTCGCACTGCTATGATGTTATGCGCCATGATTCCATCTCTCCATCTGGCGTGCACTGCGGATATGTGGTCGTTCGACAGGACGTCCTTTAGCGCTTTGCAGTCCGTCTCTATTTCCACCGGGAATCCCCATATTATATCAGAAAAATGGTCTAATCCGAATTTCAGTGCTGCGAATTCAAGTAGGAACGGTTTATAATTTCGCTCAGCTGTTGATGTTCGTTTCGACGCAAAGGCTATTGGTACTGGTCCTGCTAACGGTCTTGCCACTTGGGGCTTTGGTTTTGATCCGCTGAGTTAGTACGGCTGCCGAAAGCCTTCTTGGCATCCGTCGGTGGTCACTATGAACGGTGTGCCGTCGTACCGTGGCGCGTGTAGTGTAGGTTGGCTAGTTAGCGCGACCTTCAACCTCATGAACGCCTCTGTGTGTTTATGCTCCCATTTTCCTGATAACTTGTGGTTAGCCATCGCTCTACGGTATGTAGGTTTTGAAATGGGCTTAGGTATTTCCACTTCTTTGACTGAGATCTCGTAGTGGTCCTTCCATTTTTGCGTAGCCCTTGATGAGGTCTCTGAAGTGTCCCGTGAGTCCTAGGAACAACAGCAAATTGAGCGCTGTGTCGGGTTTTTTCCAGTTGACTACTGCTGATAGTTTCGCTATGTCTGGTTGGACTCCCTGTGGGCCTACCGTGGCTCCTGCGAACGTTGTCTCCGACATAAAGAGCCTGCACTTGATCAGTGATAGCGATAGTTTGTACTTCTGGCAGCATGTGAAGACTCGCCTTAGTTTTGCTATCATTCCTCCGAACGTGTCATCGCCACACCCTCCATCGTCGACAAAGAGTTCCATTATGTCGCCGGCGAGTATGTCGTGCAGGCATTTGATTGCCGTTGCAGAGAAAATTGTTGGTGCACCTGTCCAGCCCATCGCCATTCTTTTATACCAGAAGTAGCCTCTCCCTTCTACGAAGAATGTGAAATACAGCCGCCATTTCTCTGGTATTTCAATAGCATAGAAACCTGATGCAAAGTCAAACACTGATACGTACTTGTGTCCACTTAGCCGTTGTTGTTTGGCTCTTATATCTCCTTGGAACATTGGGGGTATCTGTGTGACCTTGTTCAGCTCAGCGAAGTTTTGTGTTACTCGCCATTTCGGTGTTTCTCCCGGTATCTGCACCCATTCCTCCAGCTCGAACATATCTGGGTGATCTTGGAACGGGTGCGGTATGTTCGCTTCCACACATTGTTTGTTTAATTCCCGTTGTAGATCTTCGATCGACATGCCCCCACTACTGTCATGTGCCTTCTGAGTGAGTACTGTTGGCGCGACGTGCTTGATGCGTGGTATGTCTGCATGTTCAATTAGGTCTGCATCGAGCATTTGATTGACCCATTTATTCATGAACTGCCTTTGGGGGGGGTTCATCGGTCGTTGGCGTACTGTGGTGCGAAAGGTTATGTCGTCCTTGATGTTCAGGTCGACTTTCGCTCCTGGTATTGGCAGAACTTCGCTGAGCGTGCATGCAAATACATCTGCGAATTCTGTCAGTAGCTTGTTAACCTCTTCCCTTTCACCTGCCGTCAGATCGCTACCGATCGTCACGTTCTGTAGGATGTACTCGACTCGCTTTGGTGCAAACGGGTTCGTTCGCCTAGTGAAGATGTTGCTTGTCTCACTTGTTTGCTGGGCGTCCGTTTCGCTTGTTTCGTACACCTCGTTGTTCTTCACTTCGCCTTTGGAGGGAAGGCTGGTGGGTGTGAATTGGTTCTGCAGCATTGTTGTTATGTTGTCGTCTGAGATTATCACTTCGTCCGTGGCGTAGTTGTGGATTGCCTTGAACACCTTGAGCAATGGTTTTCCAAAGAGGAAGGACCATCCTCCTGCGCTGTCAAAAACTTCGAAGGTTCCGGTGATCTCGGCCCCTTGGATGTTGATTGTACCTGTCCACGTTGCTTCTGATGGGACGACTGCCCCATTTGCCATGCGCAGAGCTTGGTTTGATGGTTGCCATCCCTTTAGGGTGTTTTTGACTTCGTTAAACGTGGACAGTGCCATCGCGCCGGTCATGGCTCCATCGTCGAATAACGCGCATAACTGTACGTTTGTGCCGTCGCTGTTCTTTAGCGTGATTGGGTGCACGAACGGGACAGATTTGCTCGTTGTAGTCGGTATACTGTGTCGCGTCTCTTGCACTGCGGAGTACAGATCGATGATATCTGTTTCAACGCTGTGTACATGCAAGTCGTGAGATGCTACCGTAGATACTTCGAGCTTCGGGGTCGTTGTGCTGTCCTTCACAGCGACCCTGTCTCGTTTCCCTGATCGTCTAGCGCTATGAGTCTGATCTGATACGCGGTGTCCTTATTGAACGGTCCCAACATTCTGTTGCATAACGCCCTCCAAGCTGTTTCGTTGCGGCTCAACCTTGCCGGGTCTCCTTCAGGGATGGGGCAGTTTCTGCTTCCATGCCCGTGCGAACTGCATCTAAAGCATTCCCCTGAACACACTGTTGCCGTTCCTGGTCTCAGGGGGTACGGCGTATGCTCCATGATTCGTGCGGTCTCCCCGTGCCTCGCCGTCCACGCTGCGAGCTGCGCTGCGTATTTCTTCTGGCCCTCTTCATCAGCTTGTTGATGTGGGAACTGTTCCAGCGCTTTTCGCACTGTTTCCTTGGTCTCCTCTGTTGGCGGTGTGCTTGGTGAGCTACGTCGTGGGGTTCGCTGTAGGGAGAATCTTGTTGATGAGGACGTTGCGAGAGGCGTTGTGCGTGGTGCGGTACGGGACACGGCCACCTGGCCTACTGTGAGGCGTTGCAACTGCGCTGTTAGGTCGGCCGTCGTTGCTTGTTTCACCGCCTCCATCCTTTGGAGCAATTTCAAGTCCCTCGCCTCCTCACTCCTTTTCCTCTCTTCTATGTCCTCCCTCTCCTGCTTCAGCTTCGTCGTGTTTATATCTTTCACCGCTTTCGTGAACGTTGCCCAGTCCACATATTCATCGTCCAACTGTTTTCGTACAGCTTTTGGCAATTGTTTCTTCACCTGCCAGATTAACGTCGATCCTTTCTCGATTCCAGCTAGCATTGCCAGCTCCCATGCTTCCTCTGCCCACTTCACGTGTGCCCATACCTTCTGTCGTCCTACTGTTTTAATCGCTCCTACGTCGTCCTCAGCCATTTTGTGACCCAGTAATTCCGCCTGATATTCTTCTGACGTTTGTGTTGCGCTCGGGATGGGTGGCCATCTTGCATTGAACACTGCCGCAAAGTCATTCCATGCGGTTAGTTGTGTTCCCGTTAGGCTTTGGTACCATTTTTCCACTGGTGATCCCGTTCCTAGATAGTTTGACAGCGCAGCTATTTTTTGCGCGTCGGTGGCCTGTGGGTTCGAGAACAATATGTTTCTATTGAACGCTTTCAAAAAGTCGCTGGCGTTCTCTGACGACGATCGTTCACCGTAGAACAGTGGGACCAACTCTGCCATCATCCTTGGGCGTGGTGGGGGTGCGGCTGGTGGCGGTACGGTTATGATCTGTGGCGGCACCGGCGGTCTCGTTATAGTCGGGGAGGGGGGTACCGCTGGCGGAGGTTGGGTTACACCTGATGGGGTCGTGGCGGCGCATTCTCTGCGGTTCTTTGATACCGTTGATACCGGGGGTGTTGGGGGCACCACTGGCTGGTGGACTCTATGGTGGTCCTCCGTTTCAGAGCTCGGTGACGCTGCTCGTGATGGCACGAGTCCTCGTGCTGGAGCGAAGTCTGGGGACGACGTTGGGGACTGTGGTTCCGATGGGAACAGATATTCGGTATCGGTTGGGGTTGTACCCAACGGTGATGGGACTGTCGGTGGGGTAGTGGGATTCGTGGGCAGAAAGCGGCCCCGCGAGTCACACTGCGGGAGTCTGCGAGACAGTTTGTTTAGTGTTACAGGTGTACTGTTCCACGTAGCTTGTTTTTTATCCTGTCTGAGGGTCTGACACGTGTACGGTGCGCGTTGGTTGCGTGTTTCCCTGCTGTTTCGGTTCGGTGTTGCGGTGGGTCGGTGTTGCGGTGGGTCGGTGTGACGGTGCTACGGTGATGCTGTGGTACTTTGCGTGGTACGGAGCCACTCTCGTCACCACGATGATACAGTGCAGCAGTTCTGGTCGTCGTCCTCCTGGACCGATGATGATGTACATGAGTCCGCATGCGCCCGTATGCTACTGTGCTGACTAAGCCTCCTGACCTCGCCTGCCTATGACTCCCCCTACTCCAACAGGACTACCATTGGCAATGCACGTGTCGCTGGTATGCAGACAGCATTGAATATCTCAGACTACCAGGTAAGCTTCGACGCTGAGTGATCTCTGTTTGATCGCGTTGCAGTACACTTTGGCTTTGACGCTCACTTATGTGTAAGCATATTCATGGGGAGTTGAGATGTTTCTATTGAAATCACATAGACCTTACATCGCTATGGGGTTACCTTCAAACCTCATCTTGAAAGTTAGTTCGCCTTTTCGGACTGTGTGTTGTCCCGACCTTTGTATTTTTAACGTGTCGGACCACATCTCATGTTGCCTGCTATGGTTATATCGTGGGGCATAGTTGCTACAATGCAAGGTAGGTGGCACTTGCAGATAAATGTTGTCCTGTAATTACTTTCTGTTTAGGCCTCG
The DNA here is from genome assembly GCA_024613145.1 of Pisolithus marmoratus. Classification (NCBI taxonomy): domain Eukaryota; kingdom Fungi; phylum Basidiomycota; class Agaricomycetes; order Boletales; family Pisolithaceae; genus Pisolithus; species Pisolithus marmoratus. The sequence goes on from JANFAE010000185.1 coordinate 105,981, forward strand.
TCACTAGCTACACTGGACTTCTTTTATGTCGATTGTTTCTGGGCTTGGCAGAAGGTAGAGTCTGAAATGTACGATATATAATTTATGAAAGTCTGATGAATTGCTACGTCTGTGACAGGTGGTCTCTTCCCAGGACTCATCCTTTACCTTTCTTCCTTCTACCCCAGAGAAAGGTTGCAGATCAGGTCAGACTAGGGATCGAGTCACCGCAATGGCCTTGTTCCTGATGTTCTACTCCAGGATAACTGCTTTCTTTGCCTCAGTATCATTAACTGGGGCCTTCTCTGGTTTGCTAGCTGCTGCTATAACGGAAATGAACGGAATTGGTGGAAAACCAGGGTGGGCTTGGATATTCATTCTTGTATGTCCTTTCGTTCCATTTTATGAAACGTGACGTGCATGGAGCTTCCAGGAGGGATCGTTCACCTTCGTATTTGGTATCTTCTCGTTTCTCCTTCTGCCTCGGTCTCCAGAGACTGCGCACTTTTTATCATCGAATGAGAGATGTTATGTTGTCTCGACACTCAAGAGAAGCAGAGCCATCTCCGATGATGACGGAAAGGACGACTTCAGCTGGATGGAGGTGCTGAGAGCAATTCGTTCACCACACGTTTTCATGATCTGTGTTGTCGAAATTTGTAACGGTGCGTCAATTTTCATCTCTGTCTCCTCCCGTGCTACACTGCAGATCCAGGAACAGTGCTGTATGGCCTTGCATTGTTAGTTTCCATGCTTACTGGTATCTAACTGCCCACCTGATTTCAAATGCGCAGCTTTGAACCAACGATCGTTGCTGGCCTCGGGTACTCGGGCAATCAGGCGCAGCTCATGAGTGTTCCCCCTTTTGTCCTTGCATTTTTGGGTACGAATGGGCTGTCTACGGTGCTATGTATATGTTGCTCATTGCCGGTGTATTGCCGACACATAGCCTCCATGATTTCCGCGTATATTTCTGATCGGTACGGCTGCCGTGGTCTTATGGTGCTATTTTTTGCGATCTGGTGCATAGTCGGGTTTTCCATGTTCTATGGTATTGATAAATGTTCCACACTCTGCAACATGCTGACTTGACTCTGCAGCTACCATTTCCCCACACGTCCAGTATGCTTCACTCTTCTTCTCTGTAACAGGTGCATATGCTGGTGCTCCAGCCATCGTCACTTGGATTTCCAACAACAGCGCACCTCACATCCGGCGAGCGAGTAGCATAGCCTTCGCCTTTGTTGCAACCAATGCGGGTGGTATTCTCGCTACCTGGTTACTTGGCTCCCTGTCACCCGCTCCATTTTACACCGCCGCCACGATTATATTCATCGCAATGTCCGTTGGCCAAGTCGTATTCGCAGCTCTAAATATGTTCTATCTCTTTCGCCAGAACCGTGCGAAGGCCGAGTCGAGGTTTTCTATGGCAAAGCACGATGAACCGCAAGAGTTGGGAGATCGCAGCGCATGGTTCGTGTACTCCTTATAGGTGCTGGTGCGAAGGACGAGCATTCAAATGGATGGGCTTCAATGAAAATCAGGATTGTAAGAAGGTTGGTTGAAGTGTTCGCTGAAGATGAAGTCTATGCACCCCCATGTACTCCTAGTAATAGAATATACGTACTGTCCCCTCTGTCATCGTATATTCAAGCCCTTTGCAGACTACCCCGCGTGGTGGTCCATGTTCCAAGAGTGCGTTCCCGCGACATGTCAGAGCTAGTGTCAAATACATGTGCCAAGAGTCGTCATATACTCCCAACAACCCACAACCTTCTACGCACACGTCAGTTCACCCACATGCTCACTCACGATCTCCATATCGATAAGATGAGTATCGCACTCCCATCTCTCCACCTACAGTACCTCAGTTTCATGTTCTCATACGAAACATGTGATTCCAATGACCGTGTGGAATAACTGACCGCTTATCATGATTTCCTTGGCCAGCTCCTTCCACGGTGTGGGTAGTAGGTTGAAGCCGTCGGCGGGCCGGAGGGTTCGAGGAAACGGTCAGGAACTTGCCAGTCACTACGGATGCAGATAGCGTTAGAACGATTTTTCGGAATTCGCGGTGTTATGCGAGGATGGGGTGATATCTTGCTTCACGGCCGCGTCTGCTCTCGCAATAACGTGCGTGATCGAATATCTTCTAAATCAGAAGCACGAGGAAACCTACTTGAGCACTCACTTCCTCGAGCACAATCTTGAATATACCCTCTAGTGTCTCGAAATTAGACTCCGAATGATCGACGACATCAAGAAAAAGTCCTGCGCCATCCGGACACTCTGCCTTTGTTTTCATGGGGTTTGGTCAGTGGTAAATCGATTGACATGGGAAGTCATGTCGATAAGGTTCGCCAGCAATAAGGGATGCACGAAAATGGCAAAGCGAGATGATCGAATGGCGAATAGCACTGGCAAACGGCGAGCCTACACCAAGTGTCAAAAAAGTGGTCTTGTGCGAACGCAAACCGTCGGCTCACTTTCTGGGAAAAGGTGATCATCAGTTTCAACTGAATATCCTTGCGAGTGACGTCCATCGAGTAACAGACACTCTTCCATGATGTTTTCCAGAAAGGAGACTGCCCATACAGAGAGAGTTCCTTCGTTAAGCCGCTGAGAGCCGTTCGTTGGGCAAGCTGACGAGTTGCCAAACAACATCTGACTCGAAGGCTAAGAGTACAAATTCGGATGAAAAGGCATTTTACTTCGATCATACCATTCCAGACCCTTGCAATCCCTGAAGGCACACTTAAAGTGTTGGCGCAAAGAACAGATGCTGTGAGCATTCTTCTGGAACGGAGTAGGGTGTTCCTCCACATCTTCATCGGTTGCCGAAACCGCTCTTGCTCTGGTCCTCATAACTGGGGAGGGAGGGCCGATGAGAGAAGAGAAAGCGAGTATCCACCAAGTTCTGCACCAACCTTCCGGAAAACGTCTCGAAATTAGTGTTGAGTATACAGCGCAGAGCAGCAAGATGATTAAGTTGTAGATGAGAGGAATGAATGACTGGTCTCGTATCAGATTGTCGCTGTCGGTAGTCGCTGCTTTTTCTTTCTATTCGTATTGTTTTTTGTGAACATAGAATGTATGGAGCAGCCACTGACTGTGGGCAGCATCCGCAAAACGGTAGAATTGCGTTCACATTTGCATTGCGCTTAATGGCGAATGGCGCTCTCTGATAACTGGATCTTTCCCCGACTCATCTGCTCTGTCTTTCAACTAGCACGCGTGCCAGACAAGAAAATTCTCGTTGAACCTAGTAACCGCGTGCACGGAGGCTTCTAGAGCTACGAAGGTATGACAGCAAACTCCTGAACTCATTCGACACTCCCATCTGTGCACCACTTCGTCGCCTTGTCAACATCTCTTACCCTCCGACACACGCCCGTAGACACAGGTGAGAGATCAAGGAGAAGAAACGTTGGAAGAGTATTCCCATCCCACAATTGGCGCCATGAATCTCGGATTTTTATTGGAATCAATGATTTCGATATCACTGTCAGGAGGACAACGCCACCTGTTTCTATATGTTAATGACAATCGAGTGCCTGCTCATGGAAGACGACCATGGGTCAGAGGAAGCCGATAACGATGACTCGGAGGGAGAAGACGCAGACTGACGAGGCGAGCGCAGCGGACCAAACTTCCCCGGGGGATGGGGAAGAAGACATCTCAGGCGAAGAGCGACCGCCACCCAAGCAGACCACAAAGCTCACCTCTTCATCTTCACCATTAGCACCACGAGTACAATGTGCACCCTACCCCCACGCCTGAAAGAGCCCAATGACACCGTCCTCCGTATAGCCGAACGTCTTCTCTCGTTCAAGCTTGCAAAGGCATATGCAGAGGATCTGCATGGTCAAGGCATTGGAATCCCGTATGTTTCGTCATTTCACCTCCTTCATTTATTCCTCACCTTGAGTCACGGATTCCACCCTCCAAGTTATTCTGTGTTCGCATAGCACCGGCCAATATTCATATGGTCATCCGCGCACCCCGTCGATCAACCAATCCGGCATGGATTCTTAGTCAATCATTCTCGCCGATTTTGAAGCATTTTTTCGGTTGCATTTTTGGATTTGTCCGCGAACGCTAAGAAGTCGAAGATACCCACAACAACTCCTGGGACGACGGCAAGAAGTCAATGACACTAGGAAATGTTCGGGTGGAGGGTAGCTGGGCTGGAGCGTCGGTCACAGGGAAGCATCAGTCGAATGGGCCGGGCGGAGCGAGCGCGAAAATTGAACCAGGAATCGTTCGTGAAGACGCAGATGAGAACGTCGCCAAACAGGTGAGACTGGTATGTCCTAGGAACACTGTGCACGAAGCGGAAGGTGCACAATGCATGATGAATTTTCAACTCGCCCGCAAAGATGCGATTCACAAAGACGTCTGTCCTCCTTGCCGTTGCTGCATGCGTGCGCGCACGACAACGTACAGTGTGTCTGTATACGGTGGGCGGTCAGACCAACTTATTCGAGGGCAACACTACCTATGGCGCGTGACTACTCACCTTGCATCCTGAAGCCCCCGATCCCTGTCCTGACAGAAACGATGCCACGACCGCCCTCAACGCACTTACACTGTGCGTGGCCCATTTCCCGTGTATGGCAACCTCCAACAATGAGCGAGACAGAACTGGGCATACCTATTCCCGACCTTAGTTAGGGCCCTTGCCGCACAGCACGGCACACTGCTTCGGGTGTGTTTACTGTTAATGGTTGTGATGGAAATAAGCTCTCAACACTTATATATGTGCCTGACCGGCATCTGCAGAGGGAGGTCTGGCAAGCGTAGTACTTGTTGCCCCATCGTCGAAGTCGTTTGCAAATTTGAAAACTTGATACATGGAGACCAATCTCATATACTTGTCGCACATGAAGCCAACACCAGGTGATCCCGCTGCAACTAAGGTATGGTGAGGGTACGATCGGAGATAGAACGGCTTCCATGTTTGGAACATGAATCCCATATAAATATAAATACACCTCCTATCAAATGCACTCTGCCTGTCATATCATAGAAGCAACTCTGATGTTGGCAAGTTTCGTAAGGTCACTGGGCAGCTTTAAATCGACAAGCACGTACGACAGCGACGTGAGCCATGGACGTGTTCCTCCTGGCCGCCAGAACGCTCCTTCTCACCTTCGTTGCCCTAAACTCGAAGTCCACGTCGTGGTGCCTCATTGGTTACAGTGCCGTCGTAGCCGTCCTCGCAGCTGACTTACCATTTGCCCGCACGGGAAATAGAAAGTTCGACTATTTACTTGGTAGCACCATCGGCAGCACCGTGCTGTTACATCAGGAAATTCACAAATTACTATTTTCTACTATCTGTGACTTTTTTTACTCTTTGTACTTTTCCATACTTTTTTTCACTTAATCTAAGTCAAATTGGTTGGGAAATTTCAGAACAACATAGTAGTCAAAAAGGTCATAAAAAGTCACTAGCTGGTCATGCTCAATGAGAAGTGAAACAGTCAAGAAATGTCAACAAATATTTAACAAATAGTACAGAAATAGTACACACCACAGACATGGGCCTAATTGACACCCAGATGCATACCCTATTAATTATGTAACTGCAAGGTCAAGTAAAATATCTGTACATCAGTGGATTTTATATATGGCTGTTCTTGAAGCAGACGCTGAGCTTTTATGCATGCTTTTACTTTAGATAATTTCCAATGATGTGCCACCAGTGAGTACAATGCTATTTTTTGACCTAGTATACCCATTGTCATGTACATAATATTTTGGCCATTATTTGATTGTTGCCTGCTCAGGTAAATTTACTGCCTTTTCCTTTGTTATCCCTTTGTGTTTCTTGCAAGCCAGTACCTGAGTGGGCACCAGCCAAATAATGACCAGAATATTACATACATGACAATGGGTATACTAGGTCAAAAAATAGCATTGTACTCACTGGTAGCACATCATTGGAAATTATCTAAAGTAAAAGCATGCATAAAAGCTCAGCCTCTACTTCAAGTACAGCTATATGTAAAGTCCACTGATGACTACAGATAGTTTACTTGACCTTGCAGTTACATAATTAACAAGGTATCATCTGGGTGTCAATTGAGCCCATGCCTGTGGTGACAGAAAAAGTAGATAGGCCTACTATTTGTGACTATTTTGCAATTTTGACTAAGCAGTACAAAATAGTGTAGATAAGTCATCAATAGTACATAAAAAGGTACAAAATAGCAAAGTGAGAATTTCCTGATGCTAGGCATCCGTTTATTGCTCGTGGTGCGACCTGTGGAGGAATATCGGCATGAGGCGGACGAGGTTCCTGCGTACCGGCTATCGTTCATCCAGCGGTACTTCTGGCTCTTTAATTTGTCCAATTCACCAAGAGGTGTTGGGTGGTCGTTCAAGGTAGGCCTCACCACTTACACTTGCCTCGCCCGTTTTGATCTCGTGTTTTGGAAAGGCTGGGACATCTATCATTCCTGTTAACTCGCGACATGGGACCCGAGCCTCGTTCATAGCGTCGCGGCTACGCTGGTTGTTCTCTCACTACTTGCTTTTGGAAGTCGCGACATTGTATATGCGTTGCAATCCCGTTTTCTTGTCGAAAGCCTCTGTCACTTCACAAGGCTATATCCTCCAATGCCTCAATGTCGCCGTAATTCCTTGCCAGCTTTACGCAGTGCTAACTTGTATACACTGCGTTTTGGCCATCCTCGCAGTTGGCGCAGGCCTCGATGAGCCACGGGCGTGGCCTCAACCCTTTGGACACTGGAAAAATGCATATACTGTTCGCAAATTTTGGGGGTACGTTGAGGACCCGAACAAGGATGCCGGATAAGAACTGCTTCTGATTTACCTTTACACATTCCGGAAAGACGTGGCATCAGTTTGTTCGACACGTGAGTACATGCAATTCCTAGACGGAAATAATTGATTGTACATGTCCCGGCAGGATCTCATTGTCTTTGGCCCCCATCGGCCCAAACGTAATCCCAGGGACCCAGTAGGCGCTGAAGATTCTTCGGCCACTAAGCAGGAGCGTGAACCATGGGCAACCAAGTACCGCAGGCTTTGCTATGCGTTCATTTGCTCTGCCCTCATACACGGTTGTGGAGATGTCGTGCTTCAATTCAGGGAATGGAACGATTTCTCATCTACTAGCGTTTCGGGGACGATGGATGTCCCCAACGTGATCGGCTACTCTGCTCCATTTTTCCTCCTGCAGCCGGTAGGAGTACTCGTGGAAGATGCTGTAGCGGAAGTGGGGAAGCGCATGGGCCTGAAAGAGGGTACATGGTCAAGAATGGTGGGATATGCATGGGTGTGGGTTTTTCTAAGCTTCTCCCTTGTCTTCACAGCGGATGGTTTGAAAAATGCTCTCCAAGCTCGGTATCTAATGGCAGCAGGCATGGAAGCCCAGGCGACGCTGATCGAGATAATAGCCGATCGCGTTTTCGGCATACAACCTGCACTGGTGATGTCGTCATGGCTTTCATGTATGTGAAGGCACTATAGATCAGAACCCGAACCAGTCTCAGGCGTCGAGTTACTCCCTTCCATTTCCCGTACACGACAACATCCTCTAACAACGAGCGAGGCGGGGCTTGGATATAACCTTGGTTATGGACCTTGCCCGAGTAGCAGAGGAACAAATATAGACTGCGTTGAGTATATTTATTGATAAAGGTTGCAATAGAAATAAGCTTTCAACACAACTGGTACACAGGGCGGCTCCGTGAACAACAACACACTCGGTCTCTGTACCAGCACAACGCTTGCGCTTTGCTGTGGGTTGTCCTTCGCCCGCTTGTGTATCATACCTTTCTCTTCTTTCGCAAGCAGATTTGGACTCTGAACCGTCTTGCGATGCACGACCTGGGAGATCTTCATTTGCAACTCATGGTCAAGTACAAGCAGGTCACAGTGTAGTGGTACGTGGTCATCAGAGACCGTAGACTATCAACCTTCAAGTTATTGATGTGAACTCGGACTGTCAAGACCGAGACCAAGACTTCAACACATGGAGGCCCCCCATTGGGAGAACAATGCGCATTTGATGGACTACATGTCGTTTGGACTCTGGTGAGGCACCGGCATGAGCATCGCTGCTACTGATTCTCTTCACTTTGCAGTAATGCCAACGGGACAAGTGAGATCACAATATAATATCCAGAAGTGATGTGACAACGCCGTGTTTGAACACCGCAGATTGGTAAAGGAATGCCTTTACTTCAGCCGCCTGCAGGTGGGACGTTCGGGTTAGCACTGGGTTTCTTAAAGTCGTTTCTTTCTTTACTTTGTTTTTCTTAGTGGTTCGACGTGTATAGACTGTTACAGTGGTGAGTGAGAAGATTGGAAGTGGAGAGGGCGTATATATAAGAGTTTTCGCATGCTTCAGAGAATATTAACTTGTTAGACGGACGATTTCATGTATCTTGAGTGGTATGCATCAACGTACTGACTTATGGCCCATACTCAGTGGGACTGCCACTTTATAAGTACCACATTCACAACAAATACCAAACGTTACATATCGAAGGAGGGCTTACCTCTGTAGGTGACTGGTTGTGGGAATCATCATGCAACCTAGCATGTAGGGTCCGTACAATTACCACAGCCAAATCAACCAGTCGAGTGGAAGGTCAACGTAATGTGACCCGCTGCGTGCTGTTTGATGATCGAATACGTCCGGTTGTGTCGAGTTTCAGTGAGCTCAAAATGCCCTATGTGTCAGAATCGAGTGAATAATGTTGAAGCTGTACACATCCAACCGCAGCCAGACTATCGTACATATCGCGTGCTCCTTGAAACAGGGGTTAGTAGCTCGGTGTCTGAGGCTAGTGCGACCATCTGACCTATGATCCTATCACATCCGTGAAAGCCAAGACGACAACATTGGTGCAAGTTGTACGCCGAAAACGCAATCGGCTATTATCTCGATCAGTGTCACCCGGACTCCCATGCCTTCCCCAGCTCGGGCAGCGTTTTTCAAACCATCCACCGAAATGACAAGGGAGAAGCTTGTGAACACCCACACCCATGCATATCCTACCCTTCTTATCCACGTACCCTCCTTCAGGCCCATGCGCTTCCCCACTTCCGTTGCAGCATCTTCCAGGAGTACTCCCACTGGCTGCAGGAGGAAAAATGGAGCAGAGTAGCCGATCACGTTGGGGACGTCCATCGTCCCGGAAGCGCTAGTAGGTGAGAAATCGGCCCATTCCCTGAACTGAAGCACGATATCTCCACAACAGTGCATGAGGGCGGAGTAGATGAACACCTGACAAAGCCTGCGATACTTGGTTGCCCAAGGTTCATGCTCTACCTGCTTGGTGACCGAAGAATTTTCAGTGCCTGCTGGATTCCAGGGATTACGTTTGGGCCGATAGGGAGCAAAGAGAGTGAGATCCTGCGGGGACATGTGCCACTAAGTAAGCTTTCGGTCTGGGAACCGCATGTACTCACGTGGCGAGCAAACTGATGCCACGTCTTCCTAGAACGTATAAAGATAAATCGGAAGGCATCAGTGCTTATCCAGTATCCTTGTTTGGTTCAGTGACGCACCCCCAAAATTTGCGAATAGTGTACGCATTCTTCCAGTGTCCAAAGGGCTGAGGCCACGCTTGTGGCTCGTCGAAGCCTGCGCCAACTGCTAGGATGGCCAACGCGCTGTGTATACAAATTAGGGCTTCCGAAAGCTGAAAAGGGATTGCAGCGACATTGAGGCATTGGAGGATGTTGCCTTGTGAGGTGACAGAGGCTGTAGACAAGAAAACAGGATTGCAACGCATATACAAGGTTGCAACTTCCATGAGTAAGTAGTGAGAGAACAACCAGCGCAACCGCGACGCTATGAACGACGTGCGTGTCCTATGATGCGGATCAACGAGAACGAGAGATCTCGCCTTTCCAAAGGGCGAGATCAAGACCGGTGGGTGAGGTGAAAGCTTTAAGACCTACCTGGAACGACCACCCGATACCTCTCTGTGAATTGATCATCTTAAAGAGCCAGAAGCATCGCTGGATAAACGGTAATTGGTACGCAGGAACCTTGTCCGCCTCGTGCCGATATTCCTCCAGAGGTCGCAGTAATAACAAGAAACGGACGGCTTGCAGCGCATTAGAGCCTAAGGTAGCACCGAGCAAATAATCGACCTTTCTATTTCCCGTGCAGGTAAGTGGAAAGTCAGCTGCGAGGAGGGAAACGATGAAACTGCAAGCAATGAGGCGCCATGACACCGACTTCAAGTTTAGAGCGATGAAGATGACCAGGAGCGTTCTGGCGGCCAGGAAGAGTACGACCATGGCTCGCTTCGGGCTTGTTGATTGGCTGGAGGAAGACAAGGGTTTAAAGCTGGCCAGTGGCCTCCCGAAACATCCCTATTGAATAGTAAACCATTGGAGTTACATTTACCCATCGGTTATATATACTTTAACCACCGGAACTACTTTAACCAGGGGCAGTCTTCAACGGCAGCCACCTTGTTTACAAGTATGCCAAAGGCACGGGATGATGTCGACATTGCGACCTAGCAAGTACGAAACTAAGTGTCTTTATAACAAGAACTTTTCAAAAGAGAATGACATACATGCATCCCGGTTCCATCACATGTCCTCTTCAACCTCGTCATCCCTCGTGAGACCAATATCTATGCCGTGGAAACCCCAATGGGAGCTGGTGTTTCAAACATCGATATTCGCGGCTGTCGAAATATGACGTGTATCGAGGTTTCGGGCTGGAGTGGCCTTGGTAAACAAGGTGACCGGAACTATCGATGACTACAGTCGAGTTTAACCACCGGAGTTGCTTTCACCTTCGCTTATGTAGACAAGATAGCCCGTGTGCGAACATATGTACATATCTCGTCAGCCCGACGACGCAAGATGCGAAGAGTAACACAGAGAGAACGAGACGAGACTCACATCAATAGGATTTAGAATTCGACGCTTACTGCATTTGTAACTGTAAGGCTCCTGGGCGAGTTGCTGTGCGTACACTTGGGAGTATGTGCACGTGACGAACTTGTGTGCTATCTGATCCACCAACGACGATGGTCCTCCTCGACGAGAAGGCCGTCCCACCACCGCCCTATTCCTCCTCCTCGTCAGCCCCACCTCCGTTTCCGACTCGGACAAGCAGACAGAACATCTGCAGTCTGCCCCCGAATGTGCTCCTCCAGATCATCTACATGACATTCCCACAGACATCCAACGTCGAGAGACAACGGAAGACACTGTACTGGCTAGCCTATCACCTCAGACTCATCAACCGTGCATTTTACATTGGTACGACGTCGTTCTACCTTACTACACTTGTCCACTCATGCGGGTAACAGCGTGCATGCACATCCTAAGGTCGACCTACCTCCCAGCCTACTCTTCTCTCATTCGTCCTCCTTACTCCTCGGATCCATTCCCAATGTCATCCGCGACTTCTTCTGCCCCACTCGACACCGTCCAACGTGAGACACGCGTGTTGGATATCTTCATCGCTATCAAGACCAGGGAAGATCTCTTCACGGACGCATCTGAGCTCCATCTTGGCAGAGACGAACTCTTCAAGGATTTATTCGACCTCATGCAACCTCGCAGCCGTCTCGAGGATCTCGTCCGCCACTATGGCATGCGTGAAGGCGTCGTACACATCACTTCCACCAGCGCAATCGGCTCTTCCTCCACCGCATCCCTCGACAGCGTGAACAGCAGATCTAGTAGGTCGCAGAATCGGACTTCCATCCCGTTTTCTGCCATCTCCGTCTCTTTTTCTCCCAGAAGGGTGGGGCTGACGCTGAATTCTTCGGGGAGGAAACGGACCATCGTAGAAGTTCCGCGAATTCCAAACGAGAAACTGGAGGTTGTTGCCAAGAAACTGGTAAAGCAGCTCAAAGTTTGGCTTAACAGCTCCTAGATATTCGCGTGCGTGTGCCAGCCCATCCTCGACTGCGGATTATGACAGCTAACAGCTCTACAGCACATTTGACCTCATTAACCACGGCTGCATAGGTAGTCTAGCATTCGTTTAACAGCATACTAGTCTCGTAACTTTTGTGGTATGTACCCACACTCTCTGTAATGTCGCTACTCAGTTTGTATCTTGTCATGGAGTGTTCTGTAATGGATTCGGTTTGCCAAATGCCGCCCGTGGCGCTCTTGGCGACAGGCTGCGGATTCGTTGCGAGGCGACAAGCGTGCACGTAGGTGCCATCGCCAGGGGTGGGATCCAAGCTCGAAGTGCTCGCCCCGTAGCCTGAGGTGCACTCTTTAAGAATGGAATATGTAGAAGGTATCAGTGGAAACCAATCAGAATGAATCCAGGACCACTTCTAAATCTGTCCCGTGGCAGTGGTCTGATCAGCTTGCTACTTGTGTCTAACAACCCCTGCGTCCATTCAACTCTATGTCTGCTACTTCATTTTAGTGATACCGTTTTTCATTTCCCCCATTTTTATACATTGGGTGTGCCCTCGCTGCCGACTCATGAACCACACCTACCCCTGCAGTGTGATAGCTCTAAATTTATAGTGCACCCCTTACCTCTTGCTATAGTATGTCTAAACTTAATGAGCTATGAGTCTCAGTGATAAAGGAAGTCACTGACACATGGGAAATTTCAATATTTCGCCGTTTATAGAAGATAATTCAAAAGCCAATTGTAAAATATTATATGCTGCTAAAGTATTATCTGGTTTGTATAATTTTATATTTTGAGGTGTGTCTGAACGTATTTGTAACATATAATATTTTACAATTGTATTCTGAATTATATTCTACACACATCAAAATATTGAAATTTCCAGTGTACGTCCATATTGCCAACTTGGCATGTTTGTGCAACTGCCAATCTGGGCCATATTACTAAATAGTAAACCAACGGTAACCCTAACAATAGCTACATCAGAAATTTTCGGATTTTGCCATGGGTAGAATATAATTCAGAATACAATTGTGAAATATTTTATGTTGCAAACCCATTCAGACCCACCTCAGAATAATAAATTACACAAAACAGATAATACTGTATCAGAATATAATGTTCTACAATTACTTTCTGAATTATCTTCTACCTCTGTCACAATGTTGAAATTTCCCATGTGTGAGGTGCAAAGGAATGTGCTCCAGAATTTACTAGGATGATTACATAAGCAAGAATGCGCAGTATCTACTAAGGTAAACCTGAATATCCAACACTCCCCCTCACTTAGGACAGAGTCCAAGTGCTGAAACAAACTGTTTAGCTTTAGTAGAGGGTAAGGCTTTGGTAAGGGTATCAGCTGTTGGATTATTATGCAACTGGCCATTGTTGGCATGTGTTTGCTAGATTACATAATCACCTTGCATCGCACATAGTACTAGATAATTTTCCTAGTCCCTCAGTAGCTTGCCAGACTACTGAGGGTCAGTACCATTATTACTTAGGTTTATACCTATCTCACTGATACCCTGTAGATACCTACAGGTACATACTAGTATATAGTAGCTTGCCAGACTACTGAGGCTACCTACAGCTCTCCTACAGGTTCCCTCTGCTAAGCAACAACCTCCTTTATCAGCAATCATTTTGGAGGTAGGACAATAAATGAGATGAAAGGAATGGTTTTTGACAGCAAAGTGAATGAAATGGTATCTTATGTCAATGTGTTTGGTATGAGCATGATAACTACCATCCTTTGTGAGAGCAATTGCAGCTTGACTGTCTGAGTGGAGTGGGAGTGGATGTTCAAGTGGGTGGAAGACTTCTCCAATGAGATGGTGGAGCCATAGGCCTTCTTTTGCTGCATGGGTAGCAGCCATGTACTCAGCCTCAGCAGTTGAGAGCATGACGAGCTCTTGTTTGCATGAAGCCCAGCTGACTGCACTGCCATCAAGTAAGTATACATAGCCACTGATGGCATGGCGATGTTCCTGTGTAGCTCCATCAGCATCAGTATAGCCTTTGAGACCACTCTTGATGACACCAAACATCAGGGCTAAGGACTTGGTACCAGCTAGGTACCTATATATCTGTTTTACAGCCTCCCAGTGAGCTAGTCTGGGAGCATTGTTGAATTGTGTGACTGTGGAGACAGCAAATGCAATGTTGGGACAAGTTTCGACTGCTAGGTGCATCAGTGATCCAACAGCAGCACGATAGGGAATAGTTTTCATGCAAGCAGCTTCTGTGACAGTCTTTGGAGACTGGTCATGTGAGAGTTTCAGGCCGGGATCCATTGGGATGGCAGCAGGTTTGGAGTTGGTGAGGTTGTACTTTGCTAGGATAGCTTCTGTGTAGGTCTGCTGCAAGAGAGAGATGGTTTGGGCATGTTGATCGCAGGTTACCTGCATCCCGAGTAGCCAGCTGATTGGTCCTAGATCTGAAATCTTATAACATGTTGAGACCTCCTCTTTAAATGAGCAGATGAGGTCAGGAGAGTTTCTGGTCACCATGCAATCATCAACATGGCTGGCCAGCACAAGTATATCATGCCTGATCTGCCCATAGAAGATCCCCCAGTCTGCATGTGCACAGCTGAGTCTGAGCTTGTTGAGTGACTTACTGAGCTCCTGGTACCACCACAGTGCTCCCTGTTTGGAGCCATAGAGGGCAACATTCAGTTTTCCAACTGGTCAGGTGAACTTTCCATTCGTAGTATAACCCTCCAGGAGCTCCATGTAAATGTCTTCACCATCACCAAGTTTGCCATTGAGGAAGGCAGAGTGGAAGTCAAAGACTTCAACATCCCAGTCATTACAAGCAGCAATAGCAAGGATAGCACATAGGGATGATAATCAGGTGACAGGAGCATAGGTATCTTTGTAGTCAACACCTAGGACCTGCAAATAGCCTTTTGCAACAAGTCATGCTTTATACTTCTCAATTTCACCAGTAGTGTTCTGTTTGATCTTAAAAACCCATTTGCAGCCAATGACGTTCACTCCATCAGGGCACTCGACAACATCCCAGGTATGCACAGCTTCAAGACTCTTCAGTTTGGCATGGATAGCTGCTTCCCAGCTTGGCCAGTCTCCTCGTGCCTTTGCCTCACTCACTGTTGAGGGATCAAGCCTCTTGGCCTCATTTACACCTGCAACCATAGCATAGACATCTTCTAGGTCGTCATCAGCAGTTAGTTCGTCTTCGATTAGAGTGAGGGTGTTCTTGGGTGATTTGGGACTGTTGTGACGACTGTCACTGTCACATAGTTGTCTCATGTAATCCAGTGTGATGTGACTGTCACATGTGCCCTCTCCTGCCCTCAGATGTCTCATATAGTCAGATTTGAAGTGCTGGCAAGTGGAGCGACAAAGTGGAGGTGGAGTTTCGAAGGTTGGACCCAAATGGTCAGTTCTGGGTGTGTGATCAGTCGTTTCTGGGTCCATCGGCTGCGGGACTGCGAGTACAGGTCGGTCTGGAGTCATTTGAGCTGGCAGGAGCGATTCTGGTCGTTCCAAATGGTTTTGCAATCAGGTGTGACCGTTCTGCATGTTCTGTGAGTCCACACTCTCCCCCTCATGCGGAAGGCATTGAAGCGACACAGCAATGTCTCGTTTGGGAAATACAATGCTTCTCTCGACTCCTACTGTCTTCAAATCAGCCCAATACACCCTGTGGCTGTCGCTTTCAGCATCAAAACCCAGCCAGTATCCATCCTGGGCCCTTGCATCAAGTTTCGAGCCACTGGGGTCATGGACTTTGACTCAGCAGCCCCAGACAGGTAAGTTTGATAGATCTGGTGCCCTTTTGTAGAGCATTTCATATGGCATCTTGGTTCCAAGGTGGCATGTTGACAATCTATTTTTCAGCCAGGTTGTGTGCATTATTGCCTCGCCCCAGAGGTTTTTTGGTAGTCTGGGTGCATGTATCATGGCTTGGACACATTTGACAGGTGGGTGGTTGAGTCGTTTGGCCACACCGTTGTGTTCAGGTGTGTCATGCATGGTAACTGTTACGCTCAGTGAACCGTTAAGGCTAAAACAGCCAAAGGTGAGCGAGTGTAACTATGTGAAGACAAACCTTGAAATGAGGATGCTTCATAGGGTACTCTGCAAGTGTGATAGATTGATCTTGCATTAGACTTGAAGTTCATTCAACCTCTAAGACAGAGATGAATGACACTTGAGGAAAAGCTAAGACAGCTAGTTCAAGATAGCAACAAGTCAAAGAGTAGATTCAAACTGAGGGAAGCAGTCCCTCAGCTGCTAGACTATATAGTACAGGGAGTAGATCTACGATGTAAGTATCCTAGAGATCTGTTAACGAGATCCTAAGTACTTGGGAAGAATGGTGTTCTGCAGCAGCTACTCATCTGACTGTGGAAGACTAAAAAGTACAAAACATGTTAACAAAAAAAGGAAAACAAGGATACCATGAATCATAGAAGTCCACTGGGTTACCACAAGGTGCGCAGAGCCCTTACCAAAACCTACCATGGTGATGCACAGAGTTGATGATCTCCCAGATGCTAAGGAACACGGTGGCAGTTACTAAGATAAGAAAAAGACAAAACAAGTAAACACTGCAAGCATTTCACAATTTTTCATCCCAAAATATGCTGAAAAATTTGAAAAAAGAGGTACTCTTTTATTTCAGCTGTTTTCAAAGAAAAAAGGTGAATATAATGTAATGTTTTCTTTGTCTTTTCTGCCAAAAAACATGAATTAATGGTAATGCCCATTAGGTTCTTCACTAATGGGTATTAGCATCAATCAATGTTTTTTAGTAAATCATGCAAAGAAAACAAAGTGTTATTATTGCCTTTTCTCTTTGAAAACATCTGTCAAAAAAGAGTATCTCTTTCTTCAAAATTTTCAGCATGTTTTCTCAAAAAAAATTGTGAAATGCTTGCAGTGAAAAAGCGTTATCATGGGGAAACATCATAGTGGCCCAAAAGCTGACTCCTTGTATAGCTGGTTGCCTAATCCAGGCTTGGTGAGGACATCATGGCGAGGGTTGTAACATCACCCCCCTCTCAAGCTCGACGGGTACCACCACATCGGTCGGGAGTTCAGGGGTCAGGGGCATTAGTGGTGTGGTTCTGATACATAGATCGGGAAGTGGTGGGAGTGGGTGCAGGGGCTCTGGTCATTGTGGGGGAAGGGGAAGAGTGTGGCAACAGCGAGACATGCTTGACCAACGCAGGAGTGGTCCAACGAGAGCCCTCTCCATGATGACAGGACCAATGTCCAGAATACAAACAGTGGAAACAGACCTTGGGGAAGAGGACATGATTTACTGGGCAGGGGATGTGACCTCCAATAATGAGGCGAGTCTGATCATTATCAGGAAGAGGGATGAACTTCTCGGAAGGGAGGGCGGATGTAGTGTTTATAATGTTTGGGATGTTTGTGTCCACTTTACTCCAAACCGCTTCCTCAAATAGATGTATCCACTGAAATTGTGTCATAGTGTCTGCCGAGGCGTCAGCTAGCACTTCAGTGGTTTTATGGAACAGGTACTCCCTTCTTTTTCAGGCTTTTTCTGCATCCCCAAATGTCTTCTCAGGGTCGGATATCCATGTGTCACTAACTCTGTCAGCATCTCATATTCCTTGTCAGTAAGTGGCACTTTCTCTTTCAATGAATTCACCTCCTGAAACCTCTTCCTTGACTGCTTTGGTGCAATTTTGGCACTCACCCAAGAGGGCAGTGGTCGATACTGCATCATACTTATCAAACTCCATTCCCACAACCAGTCTGCAACCTGGAAAGATCTGCTCCAGGAGAGCAAATCGAGTGAGCTCTTGATTCTGTGTGACTCCCTGAAAGGAAGTGACTGCATCGAGAGGCACGAGGTCCAACAGCTGTTGTACAATCTCCTTCTGCACATCTCCTAAGTTGGTGAGTACTTCTCTGACCTTTTTCCCAGCTTTGGTCACATTGTCCAAGGGCATCATAGGAATAGTTTGTTTGAGAAGGTTGGGGATGTGTGAAGCTACTAAGTCTGAGCCTTGGAAGATCTTACACAGCAGCCATACATGCTCAATCTGTTCTTGTGTTGTCCTGCTGAGTGAGTCCCCTCGTTCATACTTCATAAGAACCCAACAAGCATTGATGTAGTCTGCTGGCGAGGGTTCCAGGCTGCAACGACCTTGGACATCAGGGGTGAGATGGATGGGGGAGGAGGGGCGATCAAGCCTGGAGGAGGCAGGGACCCTGGTGTAGCACACTTCGTGTAAGTGGCCAGGTGATACAGTTCTGGTGCA
Source organism: Pisolithus marmoratus (assembly GCA_024613145.1). Taxonomy (NCBI): domain Eukaryota; kingdom Fungi; phylum Basidiomycota; class Agaricomycetes; order Boletales; family Pisolithaceae; genus Pisolithus; species Pisolithus marmoratus. The sequence continues at coordinate 124,124 of JANFAE010000185.1, forward strand.
CTCCACAGGGGAAGCTGAAGGGGAGGCATAGGGCTGAGTTGGTCAGTCAACTCCTGGGGCAACGATTCTTCCTTCAGACTTGTCATCTGTAGACTTTTCAACAGCCTTTCTCTTTCCTTTCACCTTCTTCGACTTGTGGAGTCCTCACTGCGAACGCTCAGGGCCCAAGAGGACTCAGACTGACAAAGATCCGATGGGGGTTCGTCCCCGAAGGGGTTGTGATTCATTACTGCATGGCAGTCTGAGGTATGTGCCCTCGAAGGTAACTGAGGGCTCGTAGGGCAGGTCGATGGGGGCAGATTCTGGGACTGCAAAGAAATCATTGTCAGGGTCGGAGAAGTTCTCCCACTGGCCTCCATAGGCCCAGGCAGGGTCTGAGTAGTCATTCTTGGTGTTGTAGGGGGAAGGCATATGGGCATTTACTGGGTGACAGGGATATGATGGGTGAGTTGATATTGCTCGAGGATTTTGGCAGCATGTTCTTTTATGTTATCCTCAGGTTCCCACGTCACACTGGAATGCGGAAAGCCTTTCCACTTGACTAGATACTCCTTCCCTTGATGACAGCCTTTGCTGCAGTGATTCAGAATTGACTCCACTTCCCACTCAACTTCATCATCTATGAGATCTGGGACAGGGGGTGGCAGCGCTTCTCCATAAGTATCGTTCTCTGTAAAATGAAAGATCCATGAGCTATGGAACACCAAGTGTACCCACCACATTTCGGGTAGCTTTAGACAAACTGCTACTGGTGAAATCAGCTCAGTGACCTCAAACGGGCCAAACCTTCTATGTGTGGTCTTCAGAGATTGCCCTTGAGATCTTAGGTTCCTAGCATCCAGCCACACCCTATCTCCAACTTTAGGAGGCATATAGCTTCCCTTACTGTGGTTTTGCATCACCTCCTGTGCCTTCTTGTGTGATAGTATGGCCATGTCCCTGTTGGCTGCCAGCTGCTCTAGTTGTTTGTCCATGCTAGGGGCCATGGTGACTTGGGCAGCAGGGTATGGTGACAGTTCGAAACCATACAGGAGCGAGAACAGCATCTGTTTATGCATGCTGTGTATCTTGCTGTTGTGGGTGAACTTGGCATCAGGGAGATGTGATGACCAAGAATTCAGGAACTCGGCACAGTAACATTGAAGGTATGTTTCGAGTTCTTGGTTTACCCTCTCGCTTTCACCATTGGTCTGTGGGTGATAAGCAGTCAATAGTTTTTGTTTCACTCTGAGGGCCTTGTAGAGTTCACAGGTGAAAGTGGAGGCAAACTGTGGGCCTCAATCTGAGATAACTGACTCTGGAAGTCCATACCTTTGAAATACATATTTTTGGAACAGCCTCACGAGTCCTTCGGAGTCAATTGTTTTGACAGTTGGAACAAACACAGCCACCTTCATGAGTCCTTGATCTACAATGGTAAGCACTGAGTCATAGCTTCCCAAGACAGGAAGGTTGGTAATAAGATCCATTGAGATCTGCTGAAAAGGGAAAGGGTTCTTGGGTACATTGTGGGGAGTTAGTGGCAGCGTTACTGGGTGAGTGATTACTTTCACCACTTGGCACATGGGACACCCCTTGACATATTCCTGAACCATTTTTTGCATCATTGTGGTTATGCCAGGGTGGCCGGCATGGGGATTGTCATGGTATTCCTGGAGACACTGTTGTCTCACAGAGGGAAGGATATAGAGGCAGTTTTGCATTTGTTTAGTGCCATCTTCAGCATTTTGTACATACTCATTTTTGACTAATGTCGAGTCTTTTGGTGTTTCTTGTACCATGCACTCATATGTTTCCTTCGAAAGAACAAGGACACCTTTCTTTGGTGCATCCCTCGTGGGGCAAGGTTTCTCGTTGTCCTTTGATGTGGCCTTTGTGAGGTAGACTTTGGGCATTTTGTTGGAATTTTGAGCAATGGGGTCAGTTTTTGAGGTGTTTTTGGGAGGGATCACCCCCCTCTCAAGCCACAATGACTCGTTGAGCATGGTGGTGACAGGAGTATCATCAGCACCATAGTCAGTGCGTTGGGAAAGGGCATCTGGAGCGGACATTAGCTGTCCAGGGACATGCAAAAACACAAGGGGGAACCCTTGCAACTTTGCTAACCACCATGCCTGGTGCAGGTTTAACTTCTGTGGATGTTGCCAGTAAGTTAAGTTCTTGTGATCAGTGAAGATCACCATTTGCTCAACAGGTGACAAGAGGTATTGTTGAAAGGCGTCTAACACCCTTATTACTGATAGCATTTCCAAGTTGTACACTTGGTAGTTTTGTTCTGCTCCTTTGAGGGATTCTGAGAGATACTGGCACAGGTGCCACTCTCCATCTTCTTGTTTCTGAGTGAGTACCACTCCTGTTCTGAGTTTCGAGGCATCTGTGAAGACTCCGAAAGGTTTCTTGGGGTTGGGAATGTGTAATACTGGGGTGGACACCAGCAACCCTTGAATCCAGCAGAAGGCCTGCTGCTGACTGGGTCTGAACTCCCATTTAACATTTTTCTTCAACAGTGCATGAAGGGGATGGGCGATGGTGGAAAACTGAGGGATGAACCACCGGTAGAAGTTGCAAAAGCCAAGGAAACTATGAAGTTCCTTACAGCTGTTTTCAAAAGTTTGGGGAAAATCAAAAAATCAAAAAATCAAAACTCGCTGTAAAGATTGATGATAAAGGAGTGTGGGAGGAGACTAGAGAGTCTCCTGTTGGAAGGGGGTCTCAGTTCGACCCAGGGAGCTAGAGTTGCCTGGTAGGGAGTCAAAGAGTGGTGTGAAAAGACTGAAAACGCGCCCTAAAACCCAAGAGAGACTCAGGAAAACATCTATAGCACATCAGGAATGAAGAAATAATATTCCAAGCACTCCGGCTTGGAATTCCGTCTGTTTCGTCTCTATAATGCGTCTATTATTTTTCTAAGTATGTACAGGTGCTCTCGAAGTGGTCGTGCGGGCTTACATAAGCCAAATGCGTGCAAACACAAAGTAAAAAAACAAAAGAAAGAAGAGAAAACAAATCAGTAAGTAAAAACAGTGAAATAAAAGAAATATCCTAGTAGGGAGGATATTCTCCCTACATCGCATGGCGGGGTTTGCTGGTGAGGACCCTGGAGGTAGCCCTAGTTAGAATTTGTAGTCATTAGCAATACCAAATTGTTTCTACTTCGCATCACCATGTTGTCCCCATCTCCAGAGGGCCATGACCCTCCACAATCTTTTTCTATCTTTCTTACTGTCTACTCAAAGATCAGAAAAACTTCTGCCAGAGGGAAGACAACATTGAAAGAGGAAAAGTCAACCAAAATGAAGGAGTTACTGTTCACCACTGACAACTCCAACTACCTCGACTTTCTGCAAGCCATACTCCTCAAGCATGGTCTGGAAAGCTATGAAGTCATGGAGAAAAAGCACTTCCCCCTGAAATATGTTCCACCCAAGGCAAAAGGGTACATCTTTTTTTTCATGGTTGCACTAACCACTGCTAAGTGCTCTACTAGACAATGGGCATCTGACACGATCGATGTCAACAATGCTGCTGATTACAGAGAGATGGTAAAAAAAATATCTGAAGAAAAGCTGGCCATAGTCAAGATCTTCATGGATATGTGACACATTGAAAGGTTGCCCCGTCCCTTGAAGTCCTCTGAGGACGACTCAGAGTTTGCCTCCGACAGTATGAAGGTTCGTCTTTCATATGAAGTTACTGAGTTTAGCCTACATCTATGATTACAGGGAAAGTCTGGCCATGTCAAAAAAGTCGATCTTGACAATCACCTTGCACAATGGCGATTGAAGCTTGAGAAAGCATACAAGAACGAGCAGGATGAAGGGCTCACCTATGTTGGTGTGCTTGGGTCAATCCCTCTGATGCCAGCCATGGTTTGTGACTGGTGTCTGGTGCTGGTAAGGTTTTTATTGGCATGTCTTTGCATAAACTCATATTTGTGTCGCTAGGAGGATGGTCAGGTGACCACCAAACATCGAATCATTCAATATTGCCAACAAAGCCCCCATCCTCCATCCAATGTGCAAGGCTGCCATGCAAGCAGTGCAACCTGCATCTCCTGCAGCTGTGGATCTCAACTCTCTGACTTCAGCCATCTTGTTATGGATGCTCGCACAGTTTGACTCCAGCCTTCATCCACCAACTTCACCTGCCAGCCCTATGCCACAGACTCCTGCTCGGAATCGAGTGAAAGATGGGGACGATAGATCATTGCCACCAGTTCCCTCCCCCGGTAAACTAGTCTGCTATCTCGAGTTTGCTGAATCTCATCTTGGTGTCCACCATGCAATGTCATACAAGTCTGCTCTAGAACTGCATGGAATTGGTCCTGACATCCTTCCAGATGTCAGTGACAAATTACTAGCTGACCTTGGCCTCTCAGCAGGTGATGCAATCTGCCTGAAGAAAGGTAGCACCACTTGGTGGAATGGACCCGACCCAAAGCAAAAGCGAAGCAATGCGTTGACTTCAGGGACTCCCAGTCCAGCTGCAAAGTGCAGCAATACCCAGGATTTGAGGCCAGCTCAAGTATTTTATGAGAAGCAGTTCCACAATGGAGGTGGTGGGCATTTCAGTGCACCACCCATGCGCAAGAATGATGATGATTCCGGTTCCCCTCCAGAACAAGACTTCGACCTATTCTACCACTGTGAGACCCTCAAGCAATGGCTGCCTGTTCTGCATGGTTACTCTGTAGATGAAGATGCAGAAGATTCGGAGGAAGGAGAGTAGTACCTATGTGATGTCATACCAGATATTTTCATGCACATCATAGTTATCTTCCCACATGTATCTCACACTCTAGCACTCAAGAATACATGCCATTCATGACGAGAATACATGCAAATTTTATTTGCCAAGCTTGAATGGATACATGGCAAGAAGACAGCAGTAACAGTAAGTAAGAGTACTACACAATATACCCACTAGCCTTGAAATAGCCTGCTGCCTTGTCTGGCATAATACTCTGGCATGTGTGAACGATCAACATCAGCAGGGAATTGTGAGGGTGGCAGCGGAGATACACTTTGACAGTGGAGAACACTTGTTCAATGGGATTGTAGTCTGGGGAGTACGCAGGGAGGTAGATGAGTTTGCACACTGTAGACACATCAGAAACCAATTCTCAATAAGTAACTGACAAACTTATGATAGTTGTCCTCGACCAGGTGGCGAATGCCATCGCCATGGTGGATACCACAATTATCCATGATGAGCACACTGCAGGGGCTGGGATATGGAGAAGTAAATGGCATCTGTTTCTCATTTGTCTATCAGCGAGACCTGTAAAAAAATATTTGAATATGTACCACCTGTTCTTTGAGGAACTTGAGGAAACGTTCTGTATTGATGGGACCCTCCACAATATCATATGCAATGATGCCATCGAGCATGATAGCTGGAACAATCAAGTACCGCATTCCTCGAATGAATCACCTCTGAACAGAGCAATGGATGCCCCTTCTAGAGTGCCCAAACTTCCTCAATACTGTACATTCATCTTTTGCAGCCTCATCAATGAATATCAGCATGTTGGCATCGTGGACTTCTTCAGCAATCTTATTCATATATAGCGCATGTGATAAGTTGTTCTGTTCATAGGCATGGGCAGAGACAGTCTTGCAGGTTATGCCAAGATGACAGAGAGCACAGGAGAGGGTTGGAAGAGTGGTGTGGATGTTGTGTTTGAGCTGGAGTTCATCCTGTAACTCGTCAAGGTATACAGATGGACAATGACTGACAATAGCAGAAATGAAAGCAAGATCAGTAGGACTAAGTACACGAGGATGGCCCACTACACACAAGTAGGTGTGGGGGTTGGAGGTGCTACCACTGTACTGATAGCAGCTGAGGACTCTGTAGATGGTGGTTTTTTTGATGCCTAGAAGATGACAGATCGTTTTGACAGGTTTCCACTGCTTGAGGAATGGCATCCCAAGCAATATATATTCTTTTCATTTAAGCGGTCCTATGAAGCATTTGATCATGACCATCTTGTCATGTTGCCAAAAGCAAATCTTCAACACACATTTCCACCTAATGGTGTACTGAGCATGGTTGTCAAAAGTTGTTATCTTCCAGGGCTGTTCCACTGGATACATTCTCATCTTGAGTTTCTTCACAAGGTCCTCTGACAGTAAATTGACCTCGGCCCTGCTGTCAATCATCGTAGGCACCCTCACTTTGTATGCTGGAAGTTCAACATACCCCATAGGCGATTTGGCAGACATGTCATACTCAATTCCTATAGAAGTACATTGAGCAGATAGCACATATTTCAATGGCACACCCTGAGGGTGAGATGAACCATCTCTCAAAAATCCTTTTTCCCAATGACCCAGACATCAATCACATCTTCACCTGTCTTGGGTTCCTCAACCTTTCCTTTAATTGCATTAATGTCATCATCGGTCATTTTGATGACAGCTCCAGACATCAGCTGGACATTACAGGCTCTAGGACCCTGCCTCTGATTCATCTTCTTCAGTTTTGGACATACTTGGGCCATGTGCCCAACTTTGTTACAATTATAACACGTAATTTCTCTGACCACTCTGTTCTGTTGGTTTGGTGGTATGTACTTGTGGTCAACGTCCATTGTGTTAGGGTCATTCGTTGGTTGAGGTCAGTAAGGATATCTCGGGCTAAACAAGGCTCTCTTGTTGTCAAAGATGTGCTTGGTCTTGATAGAGGCGAGTGCTTCTCCAGCCTTTTTCACCCATTCCTCCACTGTCTGCAGAGTTTTTCCTTGATTCAGGACCCAGTCTTGAATATCCTTCTTCAGACCTCTTCCAAAAAATATTGCTCCATCAGTGGAGTTCTCTTGGTATCTGGCACAGTTGTACAGGGTGTAGAAGTCCAATACATATTTTTCCAACATCCCACTTCCTTGAGAAAGGTGCATGAGGCGAATAGTTGTGAGGGCCTTTTGATCTCCAGCTTTGAATGTGGCAGTAAGTCTTTCAACAAACTGTTCGAAGCTGTCACGGTAGTAATAGTTGCCTCGCTGGATGTGGGCATTGATATAGTTCTGCACAAAAGAGGAGGCCGATCCTTCTGTCATAAATGAGAGTGCCAATCCTATTTTCACATGATCATCATTGTACATGTGGGCATTAATTGACAAGTAGCCCCTGATCATGGTCAGCCAGGATTGGAAGCAATCATAACTTCTGTTAAAGTTAAAAGGCTTGTTGAGATTAAATTCTCGGCCTCGATTAGGTAAGTCATTTCTTTCTTTGCATGGACCCATCACTGGAATGTATCCTCGCTGCAGCTGTGTCATGTACCAAGCAAGGACTTGTTGGTCAGTGGCATCTGCTGGCAGCATCTGTACTTCTGGTCTCTTTTCTTTGGTCTGACTGGGGGTTCCCGGATTGCTCCCCAGGGATGTTCATGTGCATTTCTTCAGTCATAGCCACTAGTGTGTCTCCAAGCTTCTCTTCTTGTTCAGTGGGGATTACTACGTCTTCTTCTGGCTCAGCTCCTTTGTCACTGGTGTGGTCTCCTAGAAGGTCATTTTCAGTATCGGTGGTTTCTACATGGTGTTCCTGATACGAAACAAAAGCAGGGTTTCTTAGAGAGCTTTCAGGGCGAACAGGGTAAGGGGCTGCCAGGCTAGAATAGAGTTGGGCTTTCGTGATAGTTCTTGGGGGAACTGGCAGCAGTCTTTTTGGCATGACTTCACTTGTCCTTGGTGCAATGCTAGGCTTCAGTGAGGACTTGTCAAAGGGATTAGACAGCTTCTTGTAGGAGAAGGTTATGGGAGATTCCCAAAGTAACTTCTTTCTTGGAAGCAAGGGAGGTTTGTCGTCACCCAGCTTCGACACCTTGGGCAACTCATCAGGGGTAGTGGAAAATGTAGATGGATGCATGCTTGGTGGGGTTTATTCCCTTTAGACAAGAAAGTCTGCTACAGTGAGCAACAAAAACATTGCAATGTTTGCAACATTTTGATTGTGTGTAAGATAGCTTGGGAATGGTTGTGGTTGTGCTAATGCCATAGGGAGGATGATTGTAGCCCTTGGCCCCAGCTTTCTATTGGTGGTCTTTCCAAGCTCAGGAGTGAAGTGGCTGTGATGGGATGGGCCAATTACTAAGGCCTATGCATTGCAATGTTTTTGTTGCTGACATCATGGTGGATGCAATCTACAGTGTGGAGTATGTATTCATGGCAGGAATGCCAGCTATTGCTTACATAATATATCACATGATCAGTCCAATGATTTGTCAGCATGCAAACAAAGCCAAACATTGAACTTGCATCATTTATCCTCTATCCTGTACCACAACTCCAAAAACTGCCTATCTGGCTCATCAGGGTTACTCTCTCAGGGAAATGTCAGCAAAATGTGGTCCTCACAGCACTACCATGAGGAGGATGTATGGCCAGCACCATTTGTTCCTTAAAAAACTCACCCCTGTGCTGTTTCCCCCACTAATGCCTGAGGGGTCCTGATGCTAATCCATACTGGGAAAGCTGAAAATTCCTTGGAGGTCAGTCTGGCACTTCAGGACATGAAGAGTGAACTAATATGCTCCCAACTAACATATTTCTGCCAAAGAGAAGCTGGTACCAAGGTTGGGTTGAGGCATACCCTCCTTTCCACACCAGGTGTCATCAAGGGTCAGCAAGAATATGCTGTATACTGAACTGTGGATGCCTGGCAAAGGAACATTTGGTCATTAGTGACCAATGGAAATACTGAGGGACATATTGCAGCAAGGAATCTGCACCCTGGAAGCCCAGTAGGCTATCCCACCCATGACCACCCAGTCCTTTCCACACTGGGTGGTCATGGGTGGGATAGCCTACTGGGCTTCCAGGGTGCAGATTCCTTGCTGCAATATGTCCCTCAGTATTTCCATTGGTCACTAATGACCAAATGTTCCTTTGCCAGGCATCCACAGTTCAGTATACAGCATATTCTTGCTGACCCTTGATGACACCTGGTGTGGAAAGGAGGGTATGCCTCAACCCAACCTTGGTACCAGCTTCTCTTTGGCAGAAATATGTTAGTTGGGAGCATATTAGTTCACTCTTCATGTCCTGAAGTGCCAGACTGACCTCCAAGGAATTTTCAGCTTTCCCAGTATGGATTAGCATCAGGACCCCTCAGGCATTAGTGGGGGAAACAGCACAGGGGTGAGTTTTTTAAGGAACAAATGGTGCTGGCCATACATCCTCCTCATGGTAGTGCTGTGAGGACCACATTTTGCTGACATTTCCCTGAGAGAGTAACCCTGATGAGCCAGATAGGCAGTTTTTGGAGTTGTGGTACAGGATAGAGGATAAATGATGCAAGTTCAATGTTTGGCTTTGTTTGCATGCTGACAAATCATTGGACTGATCATGTGATATATTATGTAAGCAATAGCTGGCATTCCTGCCATGAATACATACTCCACACTGTAGATTGCATCCACCATGATGTCAGCAACAAAAACATTGCAATGCATAGGCCTTAGTAATTGGCCCATCCCATCACAGCCACTTCACTCATGAGCTTGGAAAGACCACCAATAGAAAGCTGGGGCCAAGGGCTACAATTGTCCTCCCTATGGCATTAGCACGGCCACAACCATTCCCAAGCTATCTTACACACAATCAAAATGTTGCAAACATTGCAACGTTTTTGTTGCTCACTGTACATGCTGGTATGGCTATGTAATTGCTGACTGGTGGGAGAGTTTGAATCTTTTGTTATGCTCAGCGAACCATTAAGGCTAAAACAGCCAAAGGTGAGTGAGTGTAACTATGCAAAGACAAACCTTGAAACAAGGATGCTTTGTAGGGTACTCTGCAAGTGTGATAGATTGATCTTGCATTAGACTTGAAGTTTGTTCAACCTCTAAGACAGAGATGAACGACACTTGAGGAAAAGCTGAGACAGCTAGTTCAAGATAGCAACAAGTCAAAGAGTAGATTCAAACTGAGGGAAGCAGTCCCTCAGCTGCTAGACTATATAGTACAGGGAGTAGATCTACAATGTAAGTATCCTAGAGATCTGTTAACGAGATCCTAAGTACTTGGGAAGAACAGTGTTCCACAGCAGCTACTCATCTGACTGTGGAAGACTAAAAAGTACAAAACGTGTTAACAAAAAAAGGAAAACAAGGATACCATGAATCATAGAAGTCCACTGGGTTACCACGAGGTGGTAGAGCCCTTACCAAAACCTACCATGGCGATGCATGGAGTTGATGATCTCCCAGATGCTAAGGAACACAGTGGCAGTTACTAAGATAAGAAAAAGACAAAACAAGTAAAAAGCATTATCACAGGGAAATGTCATAGCGGCCCAAAAGCTGACTCCTTGTATAGCTGGTTGCCTAATCTGGGCTTGGCAAGGACGTCGCAGTGAGGGTTGTAACAGTAACACACCTTTCTGTGCCTTTCAATTGAAGATATTGATTGAACTCCTTGCTCAGGTACTTGCCACCATGATCAGAATGCAAACATTTGATTTTCGTGTTGAACTGGGTCGACAACCATGCTTCATATGCTTTGTAGGACGAGAAAGTGTCAGCTTTGGATTTCTGTAGGTACAAGGTGGTGTACTGTGTGTGATCATCTGTGAATGAAACATAGTACAGACTATGACCTGGTGTCTGGACAGGGGAAGGTCCCCAGAGGTCTGTGTGGACTTTGTCACCCAGGTTTTCATGTTGCAGTGGGTCACGTTCCTTTCTGATTGGTTTGCAAGTAGTCATGGCATACTCACAGGAGTCACAAGCACCCATGGTAGAGTGTGCCTCATTGAGTGTGATGCCAGTGATGGTGCCATCCTTGAGCATGGCTCGAATGGCTGTAGGGGAAATATGGCCAAGTTGCACATGGATTTCCTCCATTGTGAGTCGGTCAAGAGCCTTTGTGAGACCAGCAAAAACATGACATGAGTGTTTGAGGCAGTATAGACCTTTATTTAGGGGAATTTCACCAAGCTTCTTCTTCCAAGCATCAAAAATTTGGCAACGTTTGTCACAGAAGAGTGCTGCATATCCTGCAACATCCAGCTTACTGATGGACACGAGAGTGATGCCCATTTTTGGTGTGTAGAGCACATCCTTGAGGTGGATGTGAGTCTGACCCTTTTCAGATGGCAGGGAAATTATGAGATCTCCTTTTCCATTGCAAGGAAAGTGTGGTTGTCAGCAGCTATGATTGACTTAGGTATGATGTGTTGAAAAGGGCTGTAGGCAGCCTCAGTAGTGACTCAACTACTAATATATTAAATATACCTGTAGGCAGCTACAAGGTATCAGTAAGTAGTCTACTGTAAGGAATATATGTGCTTACCCTAAGTAGTGACTCAACTACTGAGGAAACAGTACCAAAAACTGTACTAAGTGCGCTCTAAGCGCTTATGTAAGCAAGTAAAAACTCGCACCAAATGTACATCACACTGTGGTGATTCAATCTCCAACATGATGGGCTTGTAATCAAGGAATTGGCTGTGGTAGGAGGACATGTGCCTTGAGGCTCTGGAATCGAAGAGGATCATTTCTTCATGGTTGCTGAGACTTGTGCCAGTGAGAAGGGCATGATCATAGGTCTTGGTAAATGCTTCTTCATTGAGGTCAAGATCTGTGAGGATGGCAGTATCCTCCTTGGCAACTTCTGATAGCTGGTCATCATCTACCTGTGTGAGCCAGACACCTTCTGGTTCAGCATCTGTGTTGGACTGTGTAGTCATGCTTGCTGTGGTGGCAGCGGTAGCAGCCTTCTCACTACCTTTCTTCTTCCCTTTAAACCACTTGGGGGCCTTTCCAGCTCTTCTGCCACCCTCTTGCCAACATTGGTCCTTGTTATGACCTTTCTTTCCACAGTTTTCACAGGTGATTGACTTCTTGTCCTTTGCTGAGTAGGCTGCATCCTCAGTTGTGGTAGAGGTAGTTTTCTTCCAGTGGATCTTGCATCAATCGTACTCATTGAGTAGGATCTTCATAATAAAGTCAGATTCAAGGTCCTTCTGAGAGATGAGAGCTGAGGATGTCATGGCTGTGATGTTGGAGTCATATGAAGTCAGAAGGGAGTTAAGGATGATGGCAGTGAAGTCTTTGTCACTGATTGACTGTCCCAGTGCAGCGAGTTCTTCACACATTGAGTGCAGCTTGTTGAAGTGAGCACAGAGGTCACCTTTCTCAGCACAGCAAATTTCATGTAGCTTGTGACAAAGGTCTATTGCAACAACATGAGAGCAATTCTGGAAGAGGTTTGTGAGTGTATCCCATACATTCTTCACAGTCTCTTCTTTCTGAACATGAAGGAACAGAGATTCTGGGAGTGATGCTGCAATGACTTGTTTGACAGTGCCATCATCTTTGGACCATTCCTTAATTTTGGCAGGATACTCACTGACAAGTTTTTGCTCAGCAGCTGTGGGCTTCCAGGTAGAATCTTTTCCTTTTGAGGGATCTTCTGGTTTTGCATCCAAGCTGCTTAGGTGATCTGTTAGGCCTTTCGAGCCAACAGCCCACTCAACTCGAGCCTTGTAGTAGAGCCAATTGCTACCATCCACATTAAGAGTGGGGACTTGTAGGTAGTCTTCTTTTGCCATGGTAGGTAATGCTTCTGTCCAAGAATTCTTCCGGTATTAGAGCACAGGAGCAGGATTCATAACCTAATGAGCTATGAGTCTCAGTGATAAAGGAAGTCACTTATTATTATCTACCTAATGAGCTATGAGTCTACAGCACATCAGTAGGTAGTAAATGATGGTAGTAAGGGTATGGCTCACCTCAGTGATAAAGGAAGTCACTGAGGTGCAAAGGAATGTGCTCGAAAATTTACTAGGATGATTATGTAAGCAAGAATGCGCAGTATCTACTAAGGTAAACCTGAATATCCAACAAAACTCTCACTGCAAAAGAAAGCAGATATGATTGTCGTTGATAGAAGGTCATCGTCATTGTAATAGCAGACATGATTTCTGGCTATGCACAAATAGCAGTCCTAATAACAGTTCATGACAGTACTGTGATTGCAGCCCTTGTCACTTCTCAAATCTTCTACTTTCCCTCACATGGCCCTGCTTGTGCCCCCATGGTAAAGGATACAAGACATGCCTCCACTTCGCTCTGGCAGTCTTTTGTACTATGGTCATAATGGCCATCAAATTCACATGCTGGAAAATAAGTATCTTTATAGTAGCAATTCGTGGAAGGTAATGACCAAAGTCTCACTTGAAGTCTCATCAATTCCTGTGCCTTTTCTCCAACTTGATAATCTGGCCCTTTGGCTCTGTCCTTGACCTTGTAGAAAAGGGCTGTAGGCAGCCTCAGTAGTGACTCAACTACTATGTATATTAGATGTACCTGTAGGCAGCTACAGGGAATCAGTAAGTAGGAAAACTACTAATAATAAGTAGACTTACCCTCAGTAGTGACTCAACTACTGAGGGAACAGTACCAAAATGTACTCTAAAGTGTATGGTCTAAGTGCTTATGTAATCAATAAAAAGCGTACCAAAATAGACGTCACACAGGGGTGATTCAATCTCCAACACACCCCGTGAAGCTCCACTGTGTGATAAGTAGAAGTGCAGAAAATATAACTCAAGTGAATGTATACCCAAAAATAATTCAGTAAATGAGTGTAGCTTCTTGAGTGGGCTTCGGGTCCGGGTGGTATATGAGTGGTGTTTGGTCATATTTGGTGCACGATGTGGGTGTGATGAACTACTGCACTACCATATTACTGCAGTGTCTGGTGTCCTACCTTCTGCACTTCCGCTGTTATGCCCTGTGCCTCAACCCCCACATCGAACCTGGCCTAGGCAACCAGTTGTACAGGAAGTCAGCTTCTGGGCCACCATGACTTTTCCCTGTGATAACACTTTCTATTTGTTTTGCCTTTTTCTTATGATAGTTACTGCTACCATGTGCCTTAGCATCTGGGAGATTGTTGACTTCATGCATCGCCATGGTAGGTTTTGGTAAGGGCTCTGCCACTTTTCGGTAACCCAATGGACTTCTTTGCCTCGTGTGTCTCCTGTTTTTCCTTTCTTGTGTTTTCACTCTGTACTCTTTAGTCTTCCACAGCTTTGTGAGTAGTTGCTGCAGAACACTGCCCTTTCCCAGTACTTAGGATCTCATGTTGGATCTCTAGGATACTTACATCATAGATTCACTCACTGTACTATATAGTCTTGCAGCTGAGGAGTACTCTCCTCAGTTTGAATCTACTCTTTGACTCATCACTATTTCGAATCAGCTGTCTAGAAGCCTTTCCTCAAATTGCTGTCATCGCTGTCTTAAGAGGTTGAATGGACGACAAGTCTAACATATGACAAGTCTATTATGTGTACAGAGTACCCTATGAAGCAATCTCATTTTGAGGTTTGTCTTCGCATAGTTACTTCAGCTCACCTTTGCCTGTCTTGGGCAATACAGTTTGCTGAGTGTAACAAAAGATTCAAACTTGCCAAATGGATGGTGATTACATAGCTGTGCCAGCATGTAGCAGACTTTTCCTGTCTTAAGGGTATATCACCACCAAGCATGCATGCATCTACTTTCTCTACTACTCCTTTTGAGTTGCCCAAGGTGTTGACACCAGGTGATGACAAACCTCCTTCGCTTCCAGGAAAGAAGTTACTTTGGGACTTTCCCATAACTTTCACTCATCGGAAGCTCCCCAACCCCTTTGAAAAGTCTCAACTGAAGCCTAGCATTGTGCCAAGGACAAGTGAGACCTTGCTGAGAAAACTGCTGCCTGTACCACCACAAACTATCTCGAAAGCTCGACTCTATTCTAGTCTGGCAGCACCTTACCCTACTCATCCAGAAAGCTCCCTATGAAACCCCACTTTCATCTCATATTGGGAGCACCACATAGAAACCACTGATACTGAGAACAACTTACTAGGAGACCTTACTAGTGACGAAGGAGCTGAACCAGAAGAAGATATCGTAGTACCTGCTAAACAAGAAGAGAAGTTCGAGGAAGCTCTAGCAGCAATGGCCAAAGAAATGCATGTGAATGTCCCTGGGGAGCAATCTGGGAACCCCAGCAGGACAGAAGAAAAGAGGCCGGAAGGCCAGATGCCAAGAGTGGATGCTACTGACCAGGAGGTTCTAGCCTGGTACACCATGCAGCTCTGATGGGGATACATTCCCACTATGGGTCCATGCAAAGAAAAGGATAACTTGCCAAACAGAGGCTGCGAGTTTAATCTTAACAAGCCCTTTAACTTTAACGGGAGTTACAATCGCTTCCAATCCTGGCTAACCATGATCAGGGGCTATCTGTCAATTAATGCCCATGTGTACAATGATGATCATGTAAAGATAGGATTGGTGCTCTCGTTTATGATGGAAGGGTCAGCCTCCTCCTTTGCACAGAACTATATAAATGGCCACATCCAAAGAGGTGACTACTACTATCGCAACAGCTTTGAACAGTTCATCGAAAGACTTACTGCTACTTTCGAAGCTGGAGACCAAAAAGCTCTCGCAACCATTCGCCTCACTCACCTGTCCCAAGGGAGTGGCACGTTGGAAAAATATGTATCGGACTTCTATGCCTTGTATAACCGAGCCAGATATCAGGAAAACTCCACTGATGGTGTGATAATTTTCAGATGAGGTCTGAAGAAGGAAATCAGAGACTGGGTCCTGAATCAAGGAAAAACTCCACAGACAGTAGAGGAATGGGTGAAGAAGGCAGGAGAAGTGCTTGCATCTATTGAGACCAAGCATATCTTTGACAACAAGAAAACCTCATTTACCCCAAGGTACCCATACAGGCCTCAACCCTCGAAGGACCCCAATGCCATGGATGTTGACTGCAAGTATGTACCCCCAAACCAATGGAATAGAGCAGTCAGGGAAGTAATGTGTTACAACTGTAATGAGATCAGACACATGGCCCATGTATGTCCAAAACCAAAGAAGACAAATCAGAGGCAGGGTCCTAGAGTCCATAATGTCTGGCTGACATCTGGAGCTGTCATCGAAATGACAGATGATGACATAAATGCAATCAAAGGAAAGGTCGAGGAACCCAAGATGGGTGAAGATGTAATTAATGTCCAGGACATTGGTAAAAAGATTTTTGATAGACGGCTCATCTTGCCCTCAGTGTGTGCCGTCGAAATATGTGCTGTCTGCTCAATGTACTTCTATAGGAATTGAATACAATATGTCTGCCAACTCTCCTATGGGATATGTTGAACTACCGGCTTACAAAGTGAGGGTACCCATGACGATCGACAGTGGTGCTGAGGTCAATCTACTATCAGAAGACCTCATAAAGAAACTCAAGATGAGGATGTATCCAGTGGAACAGCCCTGGAAGATAACAATGTTCGATAATCATGCTCAGTACACCGTTAGGCGGAAATGTGTGTTGAAAATCCACTTCTGGCAACATGATAAAATGGTCACAATCAATTGCTTCATAGGACTGCTTAAACGAAAAGAATATATATTGCTTGGGATGCCATTTCTTAAGCAGTGGAAACCTGTCATCAATTGGACAACTGGTCGCATCGAGACTTGGGGTGACTCCCCCGAACAGTTGATGAAGAAGGAAGATGCTAGACATGAGGACAAGACTGCCTCTGTAAAGTGCACTACTTTATCAATGGAATTGGAGATACAAGCCTCCAAGTCGAAGGAAGATGTTTGGGTGCCCCCTGAATACCAAGATTTTTCAAAAGTCTTCTCTGAAGAAGACATACCCTTGCCAAGACATCATGGCCCCCTCGATCACCAGATAAACACTGTACTGGAGTTTACAAAAGAAAACACCAAGCTCATGAAATGAGCACCTCTCTACCCTATGAGTCAAGATGAACTCAAAGCCTTAGATGAGTTCATTGACGAAAATTACAAGTGCAGAAAGATAGTGGACTCCAAGTCACTGGTCGCTGCACCTGTATTCTTTGTCAAGAAAAAGGATGGAAAGAAACTCTTGATACAAGACTATCGGTACCTAAATTCGCATACAATCCAAGATTCATACCCATTTACCCAATGTCCAGCAACTTGTGGACAACCTCACTGAGTCAAGATATTATGCAAAGTTCGACGTGAGATGGGGCTTCATGAATATCAGAGTAAAAGAAGAAGATCAGTGGAAAGGCACCTTCATAATGTCATGTGGACTTTTTGAACCAATGGTTATGTTCTTCAGGCAGTGTAATTCACTGCTGACCTTCCAACATTACATGGACAAGACCTTCGAAGAAGAAATTCTTCAAAAATGAGAGGTGATCTACATGGATGACATTGTATGTCATTTGAAGACCAAGGAAGGGTTAAAAGAAAATGTCTGCCAGTTCCTGAAAATTGCTGAAAAAGAAGACCTTCGCCTCAAGTTGCAGAAATGCACCTTCAAAACAACAGAGGTGGAGTTTCTGGGAATGGTGATAGGCAATGGGGAGGTGAAAACTATGAGCACGAAGACTGATGCCATTAGGGATTGGCCTGAACCCAAAACTCTGAAGGAACTTCATAGTTTCCTTGGGTTCTGCAATTTCTATCGCAGGTTTATCCTGCAGTTTTTGGCAATCACTTGTCCCCTCCATGCCCTCTCAAAGAAGAACGTGAAGTGGGAGTTTGGACCCGAACAACAAAAGGCCTTCTGCCAGATTCAAGGGTTGTTAGTGTCCCCTCTGGTGTTATGAATCCCCGACCCCAGAAAACCTTTTGGAGTTTTCACTGATGCTTCGAAACTTGGAACTGGAGCTGTACTGGCTCAAAAACAAGAAGATGGAGAGTGGCATCCCTGCCAGTATCTCTCTGAGTCGCTCAAAGGAGCCAAACAAAACTACCAAGTCTACGACTTGGAAATGTTATCAGTCATATGTGCATTGGATGCCTTCTGACAATATCTTTTGTTGCCTGTCGAGCGAATGGTGATCTTCACTGATCACAAGAACTTGACTTACTGGTGACACCCACAGAAATTAAATCTGTGTCAGGCACACTGGCTCACTAAGTTACAAGGGTTTCCCCTTGTGTTTTCTCATGTCCCGGGATGGTTAATGTCTGCCCCAGATGCTCTCTCCCATCATGCCAATTATGGCGCTGATGATAATCCAGTTGCCACCATTCTCAACAAGTTGTTGTGGCTTGAGAGGGGGGTGATCCCTCCTGAAAACACGTCAAGAACCGAAAATGCAGCCCAAAAGTCCAATGAGATGCCAAAAGTCCGCCTCATGAAGGTCATGTCAAAGGATGATGCAAAACCCTGCCCCACAAGGGATGTGTCAAAGAAGGGTGTTTTGGTCCTCATGAAGGAAACTTATGAATGCATGGTGCAAGAAACTCCGAAGGACTCGACTCTGGTTGAAAATGAATATATACAAAATGCTGAAGACAGTACAAAACAAATGAGAAACCACCTCTATATCCCTCCCTCTGTGAGACACCAGTGTCTCAAAGAATATCATGACGATCCCTGAGCTGGCCACCCTGGCATAACTGCAATGATGCGGAAAATGCAAGTGGATGTATGGTGGCCAGGGATGCGAAAGATGGTTCAGGAATATGTCAAAGGATGCCCCACTTGCCAAGCAGCAAAAGTAGTCATGCATCCAGTAATGCCACTGGTAACTCCTCACAATGTCCCCAAGAACCCCTTCCCCTTTCAACAGATCTCGATGGACCTGATCACCAATCTTCCACCCTCAGGAAGTTATGATTTGGTGCTGACTATCATAGATCAAGGACTCACAAAGGTGGCTGTGTTCGTTCCAACTGTCAAAACTGTTGACTCTGAAGGACTCGCAAGGTTGTTCCAGAAATACATATTTCAAAGGTATGGACTCCCTGAGTCAGTCATCTCAGATCGAGGTCCACAGTTCGCCTCAGCCTTCACCTGAGAACTCTACAAAGCTCTCAGGGTGAAACAAAAACTGTCCACCACCTATCACCCTCAAACCAACGGTGAAAGCGAGAGAGTTAATCAAGAACTCGAAACGTACCTTCATTGTTACTGTGCCAAGTTCCCAAACTTGTGGTCATCTAAACTCCCTGATGCAGAGTTCGCTCACAATAGCAAAGTGCATAGCATTCACAAACAAACACCGTTCTCGCTCCTGTATGGCTATGAACCATCACCCTACCCAGCTGTTAGGGTCACCGCAGCACCCAGTGTAGATGAGAGGCTCGAACGGTTGGCTGCCAATAGGGACACAGCTATATTAGCACACAAGAGGGCACAGGAAGTGATGCGAAACCAAAGTAAAGGGAACTACACACCACCAAAGATTGGAGACAAGGTGTGGCTGGATGCCAGAAACTTACGATCTCAAGGGCAATCTCTGAAGGTTACACATAGAAGGTTCAGTCCATTTGAAGTCACTGAGCTGGTTTTGCCAGTGGCAGTGCACTTGAGACTGCCCGAAATGTGGTGAGTACATCCAGTGTTCCACATGTCACGGATATTCCCTTTTATGGAAAATGATACCTATGGAGAAGCCCTGCCACCTGCTGTCCCAGATCTGATAGATGATGAGGTCGAGTGGGAGGTGGAGTCAATCTTAAATCACCGCAGTAAAGGTTGTTGTCAGGGAAGGGAGTACCTCATCAAGTGGAAGGGGTTCCCACATTCCAGTGCAACGTGGGAGCTGGAAAACAACATAAAAGAACATGCATCGGAAATACTCAAGCAATATCAACTTGCCTGCCAAATCCCTGTTGCACAGTAAATGCCCACATGCCTTCCCCCTACAACACTGAGAATGACTACTCAGACCCTGCCTGGGCCTATGGAGGCCAGTGGGAGAACTTCTCCAACCCCGACAACGATTTCTTTGCAGTCCCAGAATCTGCCCCCATCAATCCATTCGACGAGCCCTTGGTTACCTTCGAGGGCACGTACCTCTGACTGCCATGCAACAATGACCAACAACCCCTTCGAGGGCGGACCCCTGTCAGATCCCTCTCTGTCTGAGTACTCTCGGGCCCCGAGTCTTCACAGCGAGAACTCTGAAAGTCAAAGAAGGCAAAAGGAAAGAGAAAAGCTGTTGAGAAGTCTTCAGATGATGAGCCTGAGGGAAGAATTGTTGCCCCAGGAGTTAACAAGTCAACCCAACCCTACGCCTCCCCTTCAACTTCCCCTGTGGAGTGCCCCCAAGCTGTATCACCTGGCCACTTACACAAAGCATGCTACACCGGGGTCCCCGCCTCCTCCAGGCTTGATAAACCCTCCTCCCCCATCCATCTCACCCCTGATGTCGAAGGTCATCACCATGTGGAACCCTTGCCAACAGACTACATCAATGCTTCTTGGGTTCTTATGAAGTACAAATGAGGGGACACACTCAGTGGGACAACACAAGAACAGAATGAGCATGTATGGCTGCTGTGTAAGATCTTCTGAAGCTCAGACCTAGTCGCCTCACACATCCCCGATCTCCTCAAACAGACTATTTACATGACACCCTCAGACAATGTCACGAAGGTGGAGAAAAAGGTTGGTGAGATACTCACCAACCTAGGAGATGTTCAAAGGGAGATCATGCACCAGTTGTGGGATCTCGTACCCCTCAATGCCATTACCTCCTTTTGGGGAGTCGCTCAAAGTTGAGAGCTCGCTCAATTTGCTCTCCTGGAGTGGATCTTTCCAGGTCATGGACCGGTTGTGGGAATGGAGTTTGATAAGTACGATGCAGTATCAACAGCCACCCTCTTGGGTGGGTGCCAAAACTGTGCCAAGAAAGTTAAGGAAGAGGTTCTGGGAGCCGAATTCGCTGACAGAGAGAGCGCAGCTTACCGATGAGGAGTACAGGATGCTGACAGAGTTAGCGACATGTGGATATCCGACCCTGAAAAAAAAAACATTTGGGGATGCAGAAAAAGCCCAAAAAAGACAGGAACACCTTTTCAGTAAAACAGCTGAAGTCCTAGCCAACGCCTTGGCAGGGACTATGACTCAATTCCAATGGGTTCACCTGTTTGAGGAAGTGATCTGGTCCAAAGCAGATGCAAATATCCCAAAGCTATATATGTGACCTGTTCGTTCCCCTCTGAAAAGTTTATCCCACTCCCCAATAACAATCAAACACATTTTATTATCAGGGGATGCATCCCTTGTCCTGTTGATCATGTCCTCTTCTCAAAGGTCTGTTACCACTGTTCCTACTTGGGACATTGGTCCTGTCACCATGGAGAGGGCTCTCATTGGACCACTCCCATGTTGGTCGAGCATGTCTTGTTGTTGCCACACTCTTCCCCTACCCCTGCAATGTCCAGAACCCCTGTGCCTGCTCCCTCCACTCCCCGACCTGTGTATTGACGTCATCCTGCAAATGCCCCCACTCCCTGAACTTGTGACTGATGTGATGGTACCCATTGAGCTTGAGAGGGGGGTGATGTTATGCCCCATGCCTCAACCCCCATGTCAAACCCAGCCTAGGCAACCAGTCATACAGGAAGTCAGCTTCTGGGCCACCATGACTTTTCCCTGTGATAACACTTTCTATTTGTTTTGCCTTTTTCTTATGATAGTTACCACTACTGTGTGCCTTAGCATCTGGGAGATCGTTGACTCCATGCATCACCATGGTAGGTTTTGGTAAGGGCTCTGCCACTTTTCGGTAACCCAATGGACTTCTTTGCCTCATGTGTCTCCTGTTTTTCCTTTCTTGTGTTTTCACTCTGTACTCTTTAGTCTTCTGCAGCTTTGCGAGTAGTCACTGCAGAACACCGCCCTTTCCCAGTACTTAGGATCTTGTGTTGGATCTCTAGGATACTTACATCATAGATTCACTCACTGTACTATATAGTCTTGCAGCTGAGGAGTACTCTCCTCAGTTTGAATCTACTCTTTGACTCATCACTATTTCAAATCAGCTGTCTAGAAGCCTTTCCTCGAATTGCCATCATCGCTGTCTTAAGCAGTTGAATGGACAACAAGTCTAATGTATGACAAGTCTATTACGCATACAGAGTACCCTACAAAGCAATCTCATTTTGAGGTTTGTCTTTGCATAGTTACTTTGGCTCACCTTTGCCTGTCTTAGGCAATATGGTTCGCTGAGTGTAACATCCGCCATACTGCCAAAAAACTTCCCAAATTCTGCCATGCCGAAGTATGATTGTCCAGCTTTCCATATGACATCATTAAAAGGACTGTATATATGAAGCATCACAGGAAAGATGACACCGGAGGTGCACTGGATAGTCGTTTCATAGACACAGTGGTACATCATGGCAGATGAACCACCCCTAAACATCTTCACACAGTCTCCATTCGCAAGCACAAGAAAACCAAATACCATAGTAGCAGACATCTGCATCAGTGGCAAGAAATAGACAGAGAACAGGGCAAATCACAGCAGGAGGTGAAAAATATATGGAGTCATACCCCTAACAGTGGTATTGCCAAACATGGCCACTATGCCTGAACAGCAAGATTGGGGGTGTCACGCCATATGACATCACCTCATCAAATAGCAATCAACATTGACACAATGAACAACACCTACATAGCGAGATAGGCATAAAAAGAGAAACATCATATACAGCATGATGACACAAACACACTACACCAGCAACACCCAGGAGGAGCAGAATCCCAAAAAGCTCAGAACCAAACAACTGGGCACAGATACATGTCATATGGATAATATAGTAGTAATCAGAAACACACTGAAAGTTGTTTCTATACTTGTATGCCAATCTGCTAAAGATAAGCGGGGTTTACCCGCTTCGGCAATTCTCCTCGACGAGAAAATCGGTCGCGCAAAGGCGATCCTGAGCGCGCGAACAGTTCTAAGGACTGCCGGTGATGTGGATCGGGCGCGTAGTTTCGCCAGGATGTTAGAGGGTGCGTATCATAGGCGGTCCTTGTGACACACTTCATCCACCGAACGACCTACGACCCTTGGTCACCTTTGGCGCTGGGAAATAAATCGATGTCCATGTGGATCTTGATAACCTTGCGTTTCAGTCCATCGAGCCATGTGCGATCGTCGATCGTTCAGAGAATACGCGTGCAGATAATTTGTTGCCTGTACTCATGCCAATCGCACCTCTTCGTCGTCGTGTTTAGGAGACTTACCATCGGACGATACAACTTCAAAATGCCATATGGCCATGCAGATCAGCAACACTATTCCTACAACCACTTTTTTCCCTCCGAGTGCGCACCACCGGAGACACACATCCCCAGGAGGGAGCTTCAAACCTAGTATGGGTTAAAGTACTTTGTATTGGCATAACATGAGTTGGGATAATCGTCGCTGATCCAATTGAAATATTTGTGATGGTGGCTGGAAAACTCATCGCTGCGGGTCTAAGAGGCGGACATACGATCGGGATCGGGGGGTTTGTAGAGGAAGGAGAGTCGAATGATGAAGGATGGCGTTCAAGTTAGTAGGTATTCGCTCATAGGATATTGCTAATGCGGCATGCAAGGCGGAGAATTTGGTGATTGTGGAGGATGTTCGTGCGTGAATGTATGGAGGACTCGCTTGCCTTGACCTAGTCGGCTAGGATCAACTGGTATACCGGCGGCGTACTTCTTGCAGAACATGGACATAATGGTGAGTTCCCATCAAATGAACGATCAGCCGAGATTTCATCGAGTTGTTGGGGCAACGCAACGAGTCCGAACTTAGCAAGGTGTCACGGTCCACCGTTAAGGATCTTTGGTGACACGGGGTGTCCCAAATTCGTTGCCTGCATCCACATGCAGTGCAGGCTGGTGGGGCGTTGGCAGGGTAGGAGAAAGACCGTCCGTCCTATCTTCCTCCTCGGATCCCCTGCATGTCAAGCAGTCCATGACCCAGTTAGCCTGTACATGCGAGAACTAGTGGCCATCTGCCCTACATGCCATAGATCACACGTTAGCGTGCCGATACACCAACGCCTTCTACACTTACATAGCATGACATCGTTCTGCACGTTGAACCGGGATGCGCCTCCACAGTTCCCAGGTACTACCATTGGAATGTGACTGTACAAGCCACCCGCCTGTGCATCATCAGGTCCGAAGACGGCGTGTAGGAAGGTGGGAACAGTGGATGGTAGTGATATGGTGGCGATACCTGTCGAAGGCCTGTAAGTCGGAAACATGTCAGCCAAAACGCGACCAACCACTTGCTGCTGCCAACGTCGTGTCCAGACCTTCAGCCCAACAATCAATTTCGCTGGACATCCGCCGGACTACCTGATCTTAACCCTTCCCAGCACCGAGATGAGTTGCATCGTAACATCCAGCGGGAGGATACTCCAATGGCCATCGCTTTTATCACTTGTTCATGGTTTCATGAAGGTGAGGGGTTACAGATTAGTGAGTGAAGACGGTGGATGGGTCAAGTTCAACGCTGACAGAGATGAGTGCCAAAGAAGTGCGTCAG
Source organism: Pisolithus marmoratus (assembly GCA_024613145.1). Classification (NCBI taxonomy): domain Eukaryota; kingdom Fungi; phylum Basidiomycota; class Agaricomycetes; order Boletales; family Pisolithaceae; genus Pisolithus; species Pisolithus marmoratus. The sequence goes on from JANFAE010000185.1 coordinate 148,438, forward strand.
TAAGAAAGAGTAGGAACAGGACAAGGGCATTTGAATGAGATGGCCAGTAGAAAACACAGGGGAATACGCACTAGTGCTGGTCCGTGCACCACCTGCAACGTGGTGATGGCGTCTAATTTCGAACACCACTTCCTCGTTTACACCCTCAACCTCAAACCAAAGTTCAAACCTGTGATAGATCCATTTCTCAATGGCTGTAATATCGTCGAAGAAACGTCGTCTTTTGGGACTTGTGAAGATATCTAACTCAGCGGCCGGCCTTTCTACCGTGCGTAACGGATGCTTCACCAAGATGTACTTACCGACCTACAAAAAAATTAGTCGCCAGGACGGTCTGAGGCTCGAGCGGGGAATGTTGCCTCTACTCCTGAAATATGCGTGGCCTCACCGAGTGGGCTCGCCAGAATGAAGCGATTCCTCAAGCGATCGCATCGAGGCCCGCCCTCTTCTACCGTGACAAAAGTCGCTGATACAACCACCGGTGGAGGAGCTCAGCAGCATCAGAAGCAGACTCAACCAGCTCTGGATCACAATGTACGCAATCTACCCCATCCAATTCACCTGATGATGATGAATTAATGATCCATTGAACAGGTTACCACAACCGGTGCCATTGGCGGGACACAGGAGCAACAAGAGCAACCCCACCAAGTTCCGGCCAAGGACGTATGTGATATGTGATGTTCAGCTACTGGATGATTCAGTGATTGTGTTGGACAGGCTGAAAAGTTAATCGCCAAACCTGAACCAGAACCCACGCCAGCATCGGCTGGTAAGGACATCGATGCTGCAGCTAAGGAATTTGGCGGCATTCATTCCATCTCGTGTATCGCACAAGGTGCTGTAGATGCCGTCGACAAGGCCAATACTACATTCTCCGGTATTCAAAATTTGAGCGATACGTATCTCAAGCCTTTCAAAGTTTTCAATCAAGTGGTTTCCACTCTTTCCAATGTAAGTAAGTCATACGTGTATCAACACAGTGACCGCATGCATGCACCAGGTCCACCCTTATGCCCAGGCAGCGCTAGGAATCTTAACTGCTGCTTCTCAGGTTCGTTTCTGTTTACCACTGGCATTTTCATATCGTATCTCATAGGGGCATCTATAGCTGGTTATCAATCAAGCGAATGTAGACCATGCGGTGTCCGATCTCCTCGACAAGGTGCAAAGCGTATACGAATTTCTTACGGAAGATGAGAGCATCGACAATATCGATAAAATGAAAGATACCCTCGCAAAGATTGCACGAGCGATAAGCGGCTCTGCGCGGTTCATCAACAGCTATTCCGCAACGAAAAGCTTCTGTAGGTTATGTATGCTCTATTTTCGGCTTCCACGTCTTGACACAACATGTCCTAAGGGAAAAGAGCGGGAATGAATATTTTCTCCGAGAAGCAGACGGTCGTCGATGGTTACGTGAAGGCTCTAGACAACTTGATGCAACAATACCGTGACCGTGCTGTTCGAGGTATTCAGGTTGACACACACCGCATATCGGAAGACTTGAATTCCATAAGTGAAGACTTGAACCGCATATCTGAAGACTTGAATCGCATATCTGAGCAGCTTAATCTCGATGGCATGGCCTATGCGGATGGCGCGGGCCTCATCCGGAAGAAGAAATGCCTTGACAGTACGAGGACGGAGTGTCTACGGGAGATCATGAACTGGATTCACGATCCTGACGTCAACGCTCCACGCATCCTGTGGCTTCACGGACAGGCCGGAAGGGGAAAATCGGCGATTGCTCATACAATTGCATCATGGGTCGAAGACGTGGGAGGAATTTGGTCTTTCTTTTGTTTTGCTCGTGACCGGCAAACTGAACGTCGGGAGGAGAAAATTCTGACGACAGTTGCTCGTGATTTGGCTGACCGAGAGCCAGCATTTCGGCGCGCACTAGCGGCCATCATCGCAAACAACCGCTCTCTCAAGACCACACCTGACGTGGCGCAACAGTGGCAGCGACTCATTTTGGAGCCGTTGTCCAAGGTTGACGGAATGGTCGTTGGGAATGTGGTGGTGGTAATAGATGCCCTGGATGAAAGTGGGCCGTATACCTCACGGGAGGACATCCTAACTCTACTCGCATCGTCCCACTTGCCCTCAAACTTCCGCATCCTTTTAACATCTAGACTACTCCCCGACATCGAACGTGTCCTGAGTACTGCTGTGCACGTGAAGGCCACCTCGTTGGATGACATTTCAGCAGTATCGGCGGAACGCGACATCGAACTCTATGTTTCTACCGAGCTTCACCGTCATCGAGAGATTGGAGTCACAGAAGTCAAGAGCATTGCTCAGAAATCCGCTGGTCTATTTGAGTGGGCTCGTCTAGCCTGCAGCTTCATTAAGCCCAATACGCCAGGTCGAACGGTTATGGAGCGCTACAAGGAGATCATGCTACCTCGTTCCGGAGGTGGGGGAGCTTTGTTAGACGTCATGTACAAAACAATCCTGCAGGACACAGTGCCGCAGGAACATACTACGCTCGGACGATTTTGCTCTGTGATGCAGCAGATCATGTCGACGTCTGTACCTCTCGAGTTGGATGCCTTAAATGACATGCGAAGACATTTCCCCCCGGAGGAAGATCACTTCGACATCATTATCGTTCTGGAATTCATGGCACCACTTTTAAGTGGGATTGCAGACCGGTGTTCTGTTGTCCGACCTCTCCATGCATCCTTCTATGACTTCCTAACTGATCAGAAGCGGAGTGGGGTGTACTTTGTTGGTGTGCCTAGCATGCACAGACCGATTGCCTTTGCGTCATTGCACACGCTTTGCAACGAGCTCAAATTCAACATATGCGGATTGGAGAGTTCCTACTGCAGCAACTCTGAGGTTGTTGATTTTCAGGATAGAGTCAACAAACACATCTCCCCCAACTTATCTTACTCGTGTCAATACTGGGCCCACCATCTGCAAAGAATGGAATTTGACTCAATGCTAGCAAGACTGGTAGAGGGTATCATTGGATATGAAAAGCTTCTCTTTTGGTTTGAGATGCTGAGCCTTCTCGGTGCACTCGGACATGCTACAAGCTCTCTGGAGTCCACTATAACATGGCTAAAGGTGGGTGGACATAGTGATATTTTATCTTATCTAATGTTGAGTCCAAGGGCCAGCATGGTTTTGATAATGCCTTGACATTTGCACAAGATGGTATCAAATTTGTGCAGAATTTTGGTAGTATAATCTCACACAGCACACCTCATCTTTACATTTCTGCACTGCCATTTACACCATCAAACACAGTGCTTTCAAGATTGTGTATGGGAAAATTCTGCTGTCTTGTTAGAGTGTCAGTAGGGGGGCTTAAGGAATGGCCAGCTGCTCAGCTTGCATTGTTGGGGCACACTGGTTGGGTCACATCAGTTGGGTTCTCCCCTGATGGCAAGAGGATAGTGTCAGGGTCCTTTGACAACACAGTGAGGATCTGGGATGCAGAGAGAGGGGTGCAGATGGGAGGTGCTCTGGAGGGGCACACCTTTTGGGTCACATCAGTTGGGTTCTCCCCTGATGGCAAGAGGATGGTGTCAGGGTCTAGTGATAAGACAGTGAGGATCTGGGATGCAGAGAGAGGGGTGCAGATGGGAGGTGCTCTGGAGGGGCACACCTTTGGGGTCACATCAGTTGGGTTCTCCCCTGATGGCAAGAGGATAGTGTCAGGGTCTTATGACAAGACAGTGAGGATCTGGGATGCAGAGAGAGGGGTGCAGATGGGAGGTGCTCTGGAGGGGCACACCTTTGGGGTCACATCAATTGGGTTCTCCCCTGATGGCAAGAGGATAGTGTCAGGGTCTTATGACAAGACAGTGAGGATCTGGGATGCAGAGAGAGGGGTGCAGATGGGAGGTGCTCTGGAGGGGCACACCTTTGGGGTCACATCAGTTGGGTTCTCCCCTGATGGCAAGAGGATAGTGTCAGGGTCTGATGACAACACAGTGAGGATCTGGGATGCAGAGAGAGGAGTGCAGATGGGAGGTGCTCTGGAGGGGCACACCTTTTGGGTCACATCAGTTGGGTTCTCCCCTGATGGCAAGAGGATAGTGTCAGGGACTTATGACAAGGTGAGGATCTGGGATGCAGAGAGAGGGGTGCAGATGGGAGGTGCTCTGGAGGGGCACACTAGTCCAGTCAGCTCAGTTGGGTTCTCCCCTGATGGCAAGAGGATAGTGTCAGGGTCTGATGACAAGACAGTGAGGATCTGGGATGCAGAGAGAGGGGTGCAGATGGGAGGTGCTCTAGAGGGGCACACCTTTGGGGTCACATCAGTTGGGTTCTCCCCTGATGGCAAGAGGGTAGTGTCAGGGTCTGATGACAGGACAGTGAGGATCTGGGATGCAGAGAGAGGGGTGCAGATGGGAGATGCTCTGGAGGGGCACACTGGTGGGCTCAGATTAGTTGGGTTCTCCCCTGATGGCAAGAGGATAGTGTCAGGGTCTAGTGACAAGACAGTGAGGATCTGGGATGCAGAGAGAGGGGTGCAGATGGGAGGTGCTCTGGAGGGGCACACCTTTGGGGTCACATCAGTTGGGTTCTCCCCTGATGGCAAGAGGATAGTGTCAGGGTCTGATGACAAGACAGTGAGGATCTGGGATGCAGAGAGAGGGGTGCAGATGGGAGGTGCTCTGGAGGGGCACACCTTTGGGGTCACATCAGTTGGGTTCTCCCCTGATGGCAAGAGGATAGTGTCAGGGTCTGATGACAGGACAGTGAGGATCTGGGATGCAGAGAGAGGGGTGCAGATGGGAGGTGCTCTGGAGGGGCACACTGATGTGGTCAGATCAGTTGGGTTCTCCCCTGATGGCAAGAGGATAGTGTCAGGGTCTAGTGATGAGACAGTGAGGATCTGGGATGCAGAGAGAGGGGTGCAGATGGGAGGTGCTCTGGAGGGGCACACTGATGAGGTCACATCAGTTGGGTTCTCCCCTGATGGCAAGAGGATAGTGTCAGGGTCTAGTGATAAGACAGTGAGGATCTGGGATGCAGAGAGAGGGGTGCAGATGGGAGGTGCTCTGGAGGGGCACACCTTTCGTGTCACATCAGTTGGGTTCTCCCCTGATGGCAAGAGGATAGTGTCAGGGTCCATTGACAAGACAGTGAGGATCTGGGAAGCAGAGAGAGGGGTACAGATGGGTGAGTCTTGCCCTCTTGTCATGTATTCTGACTAACTTAGATTTATTATAGCCTTCTCAATCTGCTTTTCATCCGTCCCTTCACAGGCACTGCATGACAGTCAACAGCTCCTTGATGGCATCCAGCAGGATGATGTGAATGTGTGGCATGAACCAGTCAAGCTTTTCAATGATGGCTGGATCAGAGGTCCAAAGGGGAGATTGTTGCTCTGGATACCTCCAACATTCTGGCAGCCATTCTATTCTATGTGGACCACAATGGTCATTCCCAAAGGCAGGTGTGTGCAGCTGGATATGAGCCAGATGGTTCATGGGGCCCAGTGGGATGAATGTTCTAAGCCAGTTGTTTAGCTTCAGTGTGACCTTCATAAATTTGTATTATACAATGAATTCAGAATTCTGTGAGATTTGAAATTATAAATGTCTGATGATTTACTGGGCCCATGCCAGGGGCAATCCAAGTCCCCACCATCCAGATCAATATCTTGCATTCCTTATTCCCTCCATCAGCAAAAACCATTTTGGCTGTAGAGCCATTACAGCATGCTACATGTGACAGGTAGGCCCCCCCACTGTACAGTGACTCACAACTTATTGATGACTACATTTGAGACCAAAATATATATCTGTCTAAACATATGAATCATAAACATGGGTTTCATACATTAGAATGCCATAGACACAGTGATATATGCCATGGAATGGCTTATCTCAGAGGGAAAATGTTGGGTGTCCCAGCTTTGGGACTGTCAGTACATCAGGAAAGCTAGAAGCAGTCTAACTCATCTGTGCTTGTCTGCAGCAGACTTATCCATTGAAAAAGCAGCAAAGTCATAGTTATCTTGCTAAACCATGCTAGGGTCAGGCTCAAACCCTTTCAGACTGGAGCAACCAAGCCATGCTTGGCTTGCAAGCACCATTGGGAAACCACCAGGCACCCAGGTCACCCAAAAACAGGGTCAGATCCAGCAGATATGCATCAGTAAATCACTTTTGTTCTGGACAGTACTGGACGGAGCCCTGGAGAGCCACAGAGCCCCCAGGGTGGTCCATTCTGGACAGTTCTGTCCAGACTGTGATTTTCTGGGCAGCCCACCACAGAACACACCAGATGTACCCAGCCACCCCTAGTTTATCTATACTACTACATCAGAAAAACAGACCCCCTCTGTGCAGATCTGTACAGACCACAGACCCACAGACAGGTCCCCCTCTGTACAGACTTCCCCCAAGACAGTTTCAGTATACAGATTCCCACACTCAACTTAGCATGTAGTCAGCTAATAATTGACTTATATTATTCTAAAATTAATTTAATTACAATGGTACAGGGACTACATATCTATGCTAAGTAGGCACAGCCTCACAGGGAACCTACCCCCTCCCTCTGCCACCCCCCCTGGTGGATCATCAGAGGGAGGGATGCTGACAACAAGAGTAATGGTAATGGAAAGAGTTGTGGTGTCAGAGTGAGCAGGTTTATATACTTCTGTTTGCTTACCTCAGCAACTTTCAAAGCCAGCTGTGGCACACCCCCACAAATTTCTATTGGAGTTTGAATTTGCCACAGCACATTGGTGCAGACTTGGAAGTCAAAAAATATACTATATGGAGTAATTGTACAGCCACAATGTCATAATGAAAGTTGTAGCCTATGATCATAGGACCATGGGAATATGCTTACCTTAGCAATATCTGCTTTTTTGGGTGAGATATTTGCAAAGTTCTGCCAGAGACCCAGCACATCAAAAAATAAAAGTTGCTAATGAAATATGTACACAACACTGTGTAGTAAAGTTCACTTTTTTGGCTACCAATTAAGTGTAGTGTTTATTAATAAGTGTTGTGTACACTTTTGATTGCCCAAAGTGTAGTAAAGTTCACTTTTTTGACTACCAACTAAGTGTAGTGTTTATTAGGGTACACAACACTTTGCTAATCAAACACTAATAAACACTACACTTAGTATGAAAGTCAAAAAAGCAAAATTTGCTACACTTTTGGTAATGAAAATGTACACAACACTTTGCTAATCAAATACTAATCAACACTACACTCAGTTGGTAGTCAAAAATGCAAACTTTACTACACTTTGTTAATCAAATCCTAATAAACACTACACCAAGTTGGTAGTCAAAAAAGCGAAATTTACTATACTTTTGGTCATGAAAAGTGTACACAACACTTTGCTAATCAAATCCTAATAAACACTACACTAAGTTGGTAGTCAAAAATGCGAAATTCACTACATTTTTGGTAATGAAAAGTGTACACAACACTTTGCTAATCAAATCCTAATAAACACCACACTTAGTTGGGAGTCAAAAATGCAAAATTTGTGTACACTATTAGTGCTATGTAGTCTACATTTTTCAATACCAAATGTATGTGCTGTTAGGTGGTGTTGTGTAGTCTACTATTTGTTTAGTGTTTGTTGTGTGCTGATTTTACTGAAATATCTGTGGCACTGGGGCTCTCTGGGTACCCTGGGATGACATGTAGTACTGTAGCTTACAGTGACATGAAATTGCTGTGGCACTGAGACACACTGGGGCTCTGGGGTGCTGTATGGCACTGTGGGATACTGTGACATTACAAAAATATGTGATACTCTGGGGCATTTTTGGTGATTTGCTGATGTGGGTGAGAAGTACATAGTGTTTTTGCAGCCTGGCTTGGCCTGAAAGCCAGGGCTTGGGCCTTGCCTATGAGGGCTCAAGGCCTAGAAAAACACAAGCTGGGCCCTGAGCCCCATAAAGCCGACACTTAGGGCTCAGCCTGGCCCCAGGCCCTATACTGAGGGCTTGGCCCAGCTTCAGGCCAGGGCTCACACTTACAAGAGATAAATATATGTACATAGACACTGTAGGAAAATTGGATTGCAAGATTGTGAATGTGTCAATACAACATTGAATGACAACAAGTAAATATTGAAAAATGGCACAAAAGGATCATCGGAGTCATCACCATTGTTGTTGTTGCTGCCATCATCATCTTCTTCATCCAATTCCCCATGTAGGTTGGCAGCACTGGTAGATGCTGTGGACTCTGACTCCATCAAGTGGACCTCTGAGGCAACAGAAGGGTCTTCACAAAAGAGCATCAGCAAACCAGCCTTTCTCATTAGCCGAGAACCCAGCACTCGCTATGACTCAGCCAAGCACCAAGACTGGCACAGCCTAGCCTGGACCCACACAACCTGTACAGCTTCTCCTGGGTTCACACTGACTCAGTCATTCAGGATCACAACATGTATAGTATGCAATGTATCAACAATGTAGTAGTTAGTACCAACTTCAGTCTACTTGTGTGTGCATGCATAGTCACAGTGCTCATTGAGTCATCATCACTTGATTTCAGGCACAAGAAAAAGCAGAATAAAATTTGTAGTACAGATGAATACTACAAGACATGCCTTCGCTCTACCATGAACTTGCTGCATCAAAGTAATACATGCATGCCACTAATCTAAGATGACATCAAAACTGGTGGTAGACACAGGTGGATCTGCATGGCATCATCCTGCTATCAATGCAAGAAGTAAATAATTTGAAAAAATAAGAAACTTGCCATTTTCTGAACCACACAGCCAAGATTCCTGCATTGTGTAAACTGGCACCACTGGATGACCACTGTCTGATGGTCAAGTGAATGTGGCTGACATGCTCATCCACCATATGTAGGTCTCCCTCTGCCTGCTCAAGTACAATGTGATTAAGTTGTAAGGTGATGGTGTTGCAATGAACAATCTCATAGGTGAGGTCCTTCTGCTTGAGCGATATTTGACGATCACTTTGAGCAACCTCTAGAACCTGTAGGAGGAGGTAGGCTTCCATGCTGTCACATGGAGGAGGAACAATACAGTGACATATATATGAACTCATTGCTTGCTCAGACTACTGGGGGTTAGTACATGATACAACAAGGAAGTGGTTGGCTGACCTTTGCATCTGACAATTCAGATTGTGTGCTAAGTTTGGCTGGTGATGAAGGGTGTTGAGATTTCTCGGAAGACAAAAGGTCTGGGCAAAATGGCCAGTAGACCAGTGAAATCATTTTTTTGTGGAGTTCAGCAAGTGGAGAAAAGTGGAAGAGATCATCAGAGCCTCCAGGTTGCCAGTGGTCATGACAACATCTGCTACGAGCATTGAGGTTTGTGGGAGTTTTTGAGGTATTCATGTAGTGAGTACATGAGTCAGCTTGGGCAACTTCAGATCACTGATCAAAATCAGTTGGTTACTTGTATTCACTTGGTCGCCACATGTTAGTCACTTAGTAACCCTCTTTGACTTGACTTGTCTTTGTCATTCACTGCAGAAACATGTTTTTTATCACATCTGGAGATAGTCGGATTATTGGTCATAGATAGTATCACCATATCCCGAGGTCATGCAGTTCCAATAGTATCTCGGATTATAGTAGCTAAGTGTTCTCAAATCAGACTCTATTCTGGTCGGATTCACAAACCTATCCCTATGATATTACAGAACTTCTAGTTAATATTTGCATCGGATTACAGTCAGATTATAGGTCATTAGCTCTGAGTGGCATTGTATTAATGTCCCAATTCCCCTTGACCTTGCCCAGGCTTTTCAGAATAATCAGATCATATTACATTCAGATTATATACTTGCTATGACATCCCCATGGTATGAAAATGCCCTCACCTCGAGGCCCCTACAGCTACAAAGCATGCATGGCTCCTCTCTCAGCCATGTGATCCACTTCACCTGACTCCACTTGCACCCTCACAAGTGCAGTGCATCTCACTGTGAGGTACTGAACCCCACTTGCCCTTGGGGATGCTCCAATGCTGGCAGTAGCATGCTTCATACCATGAGGAAGCAAGGATTTGGACCATGAGGATGAGCAAGCAGAGTACTGCATAGTCAACCAGGGTCCATCTTGACAAGATAAGAGCCTTGAGTGCCAAGAGGGGCAACTGGCCATTCATTAGCACATGAGGGGCCTCGATCAGCCATCTGCATGGCAAAAGCCCAGAGTCAGGGGATGCAACCTTGCATACTGTGGACAGCAGAAAGGTTACAGCAATGAGGGGCACTAACAGCAAACCAGTCAAGGCACCATTGTCCAGGCATGGCCTGTACAAAACACCATCACAAAAATGGTTGGGAATAAGGTTCACAGCCTGACCAGAAGTTCTTTGGCATGCTCATCCACACAAATCCAGGATGAAGCTTCATTAATGGGGTAGATATGCCACTGTTCCACTTTCCTTCCCAAGGTTCCATCCAAGGTGACAGTGGTCTACTAGCGCAAGTGGTCAATGCAAGTGAGAGACAAGTGATGCTGGGAATAACATGCACAGCCACATACCTTTCTTGTCAGTCAACAGATCGAGTCCTCAAGTTTCAGAGGTGACTGCATGGTCTTCTTCCATGCCAGACCCACACTGCTCACTGGCATGTGAGCATGAGGTTCATTCATGCATAGGTCAACAGGTTACACTCACTGGCCCAATTGGAAGTTGTGCCATTGGTGTCTTGTGGCCATCAGGCTCAAAACTTAGATATAATTTCCATGCACTGTCATTACCACCTTGCATATAGTCACCATGCATACCAGGTGGCAGGGTGGCTATGGGATTGGACTACTTTGGATTGGCATGTTGCACATCTAATTAGTACTGTTGAGCTCCATAGAGGGGAGAATGCACTTATGACATTGTTGATGTTGCCAGTGCCCACAGGTGAGGATGTAGCTGGGATTGCAATACCTCATGTATGTGCACAAGTACTCCATAGCAGCTGTGTGCCCTGCAGTTGCATTTATGGAACCCCATTGAGATGATGCAAAGGGATGATCAGTGAGTAGTTGGAGGGTAAGGAGGATGGTGTACCATAGCAGGTGGCTTCATGCTTGTTCATGGTATGTGTGGTGAACTAGTGAGCCTATTGGATTATGCTACAAAGACTGACTACTTAATTTGACAAGTCAGATTTTGCTACAAATATTGCCTATTAGACATCTGAGGTTGGATTATTTCAACTCAGACCCTCAGATTTGTTGGAGATTGAATCACCTCTGTGTGATGTACATTTTAGTGTGAGTATTTGGTTGATTACATAAGCACTTAGAGTGCACATAGAGTACACTTTTGGTACTACTCCCTCAGTAGTTGAGTCACTACTGAGGGTGAGTCTACTATTTACCTAGTATTTCCATACTTACTGATTCCCTGTAGCTGCCTACAGGTACATCTAATACATAGTAGTTGAGTCACTACTGAGGCTGCCTACAGCCCTTTTCTACAGGATTATCCCTCCTCTAAAAATCTCATTTCCACTGTAGGGAGCCTATACTCCCTGAGGCTACAGAGCTCCCTTAGCAGCCTTTCTCATTCTCAGTAGTTGCTCACTCATGCATTATGACACTCCCTTGGCTAGAAACATTGCCGCATATGCTAACATCACTCCTTCCATCACATCATGTACTTGTGCCAGCAACATTGCCACTGACTCACCAGTTACCATATTAGGTTTGTCCTCTGTTGACATATCCCCTTGGCGGCTATATCCACTCTACAAGTGCCGAGGCTGTCACCTGCTTAGTAACACCACCCACCACATCCCAGACCCGTTGAAGAAATCACTGCCTCCCCCTACAATGTACACTCGCTACCCAGGCATGTTGTCTGTATGCTTTCCACTTTTACTTACCTTTGTTTTTATGGACTTTACTTGTTTTATCTTTGTCTATGTCGCTGCTGTGCATGTGATTGTCCATGCATCGGTCTTTATCTTTTCTCTTATTACTTTTGACATATGACAGATCTGAAATATTCCGATTTTACCTTAGAAACCACTGTCCTTATGCTACAAAAAGTCTGCTGTACATAGAAAAATAACCACCCACCTTTTGGCATCATTTTGTGTGTATCTGAGAGTCCCCAGAGTCGTCTTCTGAGTATCTTTGAGTCTTCAGAGTGTTCCCAGAGTCCCCCCAGCTTCTGTCTCATTGCCTATTCACCATCCTCAAGTATCCCTGTGCTAGAAAAATTGCCACCAGTTCTTAAATTTGGTCTCCCTGTGCCTACAAGAATTTCCCTCTCATCTTTGAGGGTTGGTTTATTCTTCATGTCATGAAGTGTCAGGCTGACCTCCATGGCATTTTCACTTTTTCAGTACTGATTAGTGTCAGGACCCCTTAGTCATTGGTAGATGAAACAGTGATAAGATGACTCCTAGCAGCTTTTTTAAGGGATTGATGGTACTGGGCCCACACCCTACTCATGGTGGTGTGGTACAACGTAAATGCCTGAATTTGCCAATATTCACCTGAGAGACCAAGTTTGATAAGCCAGACAAATGATTTCTTGAGTTGCAATGCAGAACAGGGAAAAATGACATATTATTCAATGTTTGGCATTGTTTGCATGCTGACAGAACATTAAATTGATCATGTGATATATTATGTAAGCACTAGCAGGCATTACTGACCAAACTACATGTTGTATGCTGTAGATTGCATCCACTGCAACAAAAGGTGCAAAACTGTTGCAATGCATAGGCCTCAGTAATCAGCCCATAAAGTCACAGCCACTACACTCCTGAACTCATGAAGACTATCAATGGAAAGCCAGGACCAAGGGCTACAAATGTCTCCCCTACAACATTTGCACAGCCACACCCATTTCCAAGCTATACCCCACACAATCAAATTGTTGCAAACATTGCAACTGTTTTGTTCCTCACTGTATGACTGAGGCAGTGACAAACAAAGCAGGTTTCATTGTACAATGGGTGAGAACAGGTGAGCACCCTGAGTTTGGTGTCTATGGCAGTGCAAGGGTGGCTTCAGATAGCAGGAGGTTGATGGGCCTCCTCAGTTTGGCTGAGGAGTTCAGTGACCTGTTCTCCTGAGAGGCCAAATGCCTCTTGAGGGTCTACCATGTTCGGGGATGTGGATGATGACAGGGAGGACAGGGACAAACAGCAGGCATGGGGGCAAACCCTTTGCAGGGAGGACGATGACTGTGGGGAGTGGGACGAGGACAAGGATGACAAGTTTCTATATTGGGATGGGGGGCAAGCAGTGATGGGAGCAGTACACTGACAGACATTGTGGATAAGGTCAGCCCCTCTGAGCACATCGAAGAGGCAGAGGATCAATGGAATCTGTTCTCTCGAGATTTCCTCGAGGACAGTGTGGGTGAAGCTGAGGTGGGGGCCCTGTCTTTCAACATAGCAGGCAACATTTTTGATTCTGAACCCTTGAAGGGCAATGTGGTAGACTAAGTCAAGGGGGGAATCTGTATCAACCTCCCACATAATGGGGTTGTAGGAGGAGGGATCAGCGAGGAACACCTGATAGGTGTTGAGCATCCCTTCTTCAGCAGGGATGCGCAAGTGGCGGGTGAAGGGGGCAGGGTGGCGAGTAGCAGGAGAGGCATGATGGGCAACAGGGACAGAGGAGTGACAAGGAGGCATGACTGCAACAAGAGAGACATTTCTAGTGGTTCAAGTAGGCAAGGGTTTCTGAGGAGGGAAGTCCTTTGGGAAGTGTTTTTTATATGCTGTCAGAGTGTCAGCCACATGTTCGAGGTGTTTGGCAGTTTGCCAAGAGTTTTCAGAAGAGGGGTATCCCTTCCATTTGATAAGGAACGCATGTCCACGGCCTAGCTGTTTATGGCTGACAACCACTTCCACTTCATATTCTTCCTCTTCATTTATGACATTGGGGGGTGGAGAGGGGAAGTTTGGCCTGTGAATGGCATTTTTGCGATAGGGTGATAAGAGGCAGGCATGGAACACATTGTGAATCTTCCATCGTGTGGGAATATCGAGGCAATAAGTGATAGGGGAAAGGGCTTCTGAGATAATGAAGGGTCCTTCTCGTTTTGGTGCGAACTTTCTGTTTTTGTAGGAGCATTTCAGGTTTCAGGATTCTAGCCACACCTTATCCCCTTTCTGGAATGGGGTAAAGGGTTTAGCAAAGCAGTCCTTCATTGCCTTTTGGGCGAGATCATGGGCCACAAGGGCTTCTTCTCGTGCCTTATGGAGTTCAGCTATTCTTGTTTCGGCAGCTGGGACCTTTGACTCAATGATAAGGGATGGTAGGGGTTTTGGCTCATAGCCATACATGAGGTAGAATGGGGATTGACCAGTGATGGAGTGGGGTCGGTGGTTGTGAGTGAACTCAGCCATTGGTAGATGCTGGACCCACAAGGATGGTTCATTCTGGCAGAAGATTTGGAGGTAAGTTTCGACCTCCTGGTTAACACATTTGGTTTCTCCATCGGTCTGAGGGTGATATGCTGTGGACAGTCCTAGGGAGTACCTGAGGAGTTTAGCCAGCTCCTTGGCAAGTGCAGAGGTGAACTGTGGGCCTCGGTCAGATATTAATTTTTCATACAAACCAAACCTGGAAAAGACCCTTTTGAAAATCAGGGTTGCAACTTCAAGGGCAGAGGTGTTTTTTGTGGTTGGGATAAGGATTACCCCCTTCATAAGCCCATGGTCTACCATGACCAAAAGGGAATCAAATCCAGAGTTTGTCGGGAGATCTGTTGGAAGGGTTGGGTTGCAGCAGAGGGTACTGGAGTGAGGGGTGGGGTGGTGGGGTGTGTGTTGACCTTGTTTTGTTGGCAAACTGTGCATCCTTCGACATAGTTGCAGACAAACATGGCCATTCCAGGCCACCAGTACTCTGTAGAGAGTAACTGTCTGGTTTTAAGGACTCCAGGGTGTCCAGCAGAGGGGTGGTTGTGATGGTGAGCAATGATCTGTTGGTGGAGGGTGGGGTTCTCAGGGACAAAGGCCTGGTCCTTATAAAAGAGAATTCCTTCATTAAAGCACCAGTCTGAGAGGTTTGACTTGAAGGGGAGGGGCATGTCTACTCCTTCAATAGCTTGTAGTGCAGTGAGAACCACTGGGTCTTGGGCAGATGACTCTGCAAGTTTCAAGGAGAGAGTAGTGTCGATGATTTTCACAAACAGGGTCTGGGATAGGAGCATGACCCCTTCATTATCAGCCTCCTCATTGGGGACATGATCAGGGTGGTGGGAGAGTGCATCAGGTGCACAAAGTTCCTTTCCTGGTACATGTGTGAAGGAAAGGTTGAAGTCAGCAAGGTCAAGGAGCCAGCATGCCTGGCAACAGTTCAGGTTGTGAGGTTGTCGAAAGTAGGTCAGGTTCTTGTGATCAGTGAGAACCTGTACAGGGGTGGGGGTTCCTTGGAGGTAGTGTCTCCAAGTCTTAAGGGCACAGATGACCCCTAATAACTCTCTGTCATATATATCATAGTTTCTCTCAGCAGGATTGAACAACTGAGAGATAAACGTGCATGGGCAGCATTGTCTGTTCAGGTCTTCTTGCATAAGAATGCCTCCAGTGGCATATTTGCAGGCGTTGGTAGAGATCGCAAATGGTTTCGAGGGGTCAGGCATGAGTAAGACTGGTTCTTTCATGAAAACCTTCTTCAAGGTTTGGAAAGCAGTCTCAGCTTTTTTTGACCAGTCCCAGGCCACATTTTTCTTCATGAGGTCAATAAGGGGTCGGGCAATGTCAGAGTAGTATGGGACAAATCTTCAGTAGAAGTTTGCAAACCCCAAGAAAGAGTGAACATCCTTGACCTTTGTGGGGGTAGGCCAATCTGCGATTCCTTGGACCTTGATGGGGTCCATTGCAACAGTGTTCTGTTTGATGATCATTCCCAGGTATTCCACCTTGGAGAGATCAAACTGGCACTTTTCTAACTTTAGTGGCAGCAAAAGTTCCTTCATTCTTTGGAGGACTCGTAGAGTCCTTTTTTGGTGTTCTTCCAGATTGCCCGAGAAGATCAGGAGGTCATCCATATAGACAACCAACCATCCCTCAGCTATGATGTCTCAGAAGGAGTCATTCATGAATCATTGGAAGGTTGCAGGAGAGTTGCATAAACCAAAGAACATTACAGTCGGTTCAAAGAGTCCTTTGTGCATGATAAATGCTGCCTTCCATTGGTCCCCTTCTTTGATCCAGACATTGTTATATCCCAATCTGACAACCATTTTGGTGAAGATGGATGCTCCCTTTAGCTTGTCCACCAGATCAGAGATCAATGGTAATGGGTAGGCATCCTTGACCATATGTTTGTTCAGATAGTGATAATCTTGACATGGCCTGAGGCTACCATCTTTCTTTCCCACAAAGAAGAAGGGTGCTGCTTGTGGGGAGTTTGAGGGTCTAATCTTTCCCTCTCAGAGGTTTTCTTTGACAAACTTTTCAGCAGCAAGTTGTTTGGAAGGAGTTAAAGGGTAGGAGTCTTCAACCAGGTTAATTGGGTGGTCATAGGGTTGTATTGGGGGAAGAGTTCCATCAGAAGGTTTTTCAAACACAGAGGCAAACTCTGTGAACTCTGGGGGAAGAGTGGCCTTCAGTTTATTCCTTTCTTCCTTTTGTGCAAGCTCTGTTGCCAGGTTTAGTTTTCTTACCCACTTGTTGTTTGGGGCAATCAAGGCTGTGGCCTTCACAAAACAGTTTATGAACATACAGTTGTATGCTTGGGTCGTGAAGGTGTCAGGTTCTTCATGGTCGAGGTAAATGTTGACTCCTTTTCTTTCCTGAGGTTCAAGGAGAGATCTTTCAGGGAACTCCTCAGGTGGGGGAGTAGGGGTTTGGAGTACTGCAACATTGGTTGATTCGTCGATGGTTAACATCCCATTCCACCAGTTTATGGTGGGATTGTTTTTCTGTAACCATGGGATGCCAAGAATGGCATTTTCTGACCCACAGTTCATCATGTAGAATTTCTCTTTGTGGGTTATTCCCTGTATTTTGATGAACAGGGTGGCAGTGAACAGGATGCGTCCCTTCTCATTTGGGGATCCATTGGTGTTGGTGACCAAAACAGGTCTGGGGAGTTGTTCGGTGGGCAGTCTGTTCTTCCGGATGAATGACCAGTCGATGCAAGATGTTTCTGCCCCAGAATCTACTAAGGTAGTGGTGTTGACAACTTGTTCTCCAGTGGCTCTCATGAAAATGGAAATGGGGATTTTCATAACTCTCTCAGGGAGAGAAGATACTTTTACAGGAGAGGCCACATACAAGATACATTGTTCAGGGAGGTGTCAACTCTGGTTCCCCATTCAAAAACCCTTTCCAAGAAACTTGGTCAGTTTGACCAGGGCCACAGAGGCCTCATCTTCAATCAGTTTCCTCTTTCTTTACCTGCTTAACCTTTTTAGCAGGGGTCTTGTTTCAGCTGGGGCAATCTCAGGACATGTGTCCCTTTTCTCCACATCTGAAACATAAGCCATTTTTGAGGTGGCAATCTCTTTCCTCTTTTGAGAGCTTGACCACATCAACATCCATAGCATTGGGGTCCCTCTCTTCTTGTCATTGGAATCGGGGTCAAGGGTAGGTCTTTCCTTTTCCCTTGTTATCAATTCTTCCCATGATGGCATGAGCTTTCTGCCATTGGTTTTCAAAGTGCATAGCCTTCTCATACCATTCTTCGATTTTAGTGGCCACCTTGTCCATTCTGTAGATTTGGTGAACAAGTGTGGGTTTGAGCCCTGTGGCGAAGAACTCCACAAGGGCTGCATCTTCCTTGATGCCACTGCGAGCAGCAGCAGTGCTGAACTTGGAAATATACTCTTCAATGGATCCCTTTTGTTTCAGGGTCCTGATCTTGGCAATGGCAGCACCAGCAGTGTCAGCTGGGGTGAACGCTGCTTTGAAATCCTTTTCAAAGTTGTTCATGGTCCCAAAACTGGGGTTCTGTTTCTCCAGGGCAGCCTGGTAGAAGGTCATTGCCCATGCTTGGGCTACCCCTTTCTTCATATGAGAGAGGGCATATGCAACACATTTATCATCATTGTTGTAGATGTCTTGGTTGATCAAAAGATATGCCTTGACTGAGTATAGCCAAGACATGGCAGTTTCGTGGCTGCCATCATATTTGAATGGTGTGCCAATCTTTAATTTGGTGGGTCTAGCTGGAGCAGTGAGGGCTCCACCCTTCGATGATCCTAGGCCAAGGCCACCAGATCCAGATCCTGACATAGTGAATGGGCTTCCAGGTTTAAGGCAAGGTTGAGAGGTAAGGGGATGGAGGGGTCCTAAAGAGGATAGTACATTATGGAGGGTGTTCTGTAAGAAGCCAGTATTATCCTCAGATGGTGAGGGGTTCAGGTCAGTTGGGATATGCACTTTGGTGGTGCTGTATTCAGTGTCAGAGCTCGATGGCTCAGGTTCGGGTTCACATGGTTTGAGTGGGCTTGCCCACAATCTATTCCTTCGAGGGAAAATGGTGTCTTGCTGAACAGCAGATGATTGGGCATGACAGCTGGGATATAGACTAGAGCTTTGGTTACACTAAGACTGAAGTCTGTAATGTAGGTCAAGCCCAAGTAGTCATTCTACAACATGATGGTTGTAACCTTCTGTCTGAAGGATTTATCATAGTTCTGATGGTGAGCTGAGAGGCTCAAGTTCAAAGTTCTGAGGAACTAGCCAGTAAATTGGGCAGCTCTAGTCTGAGGGTCTACTCAAGACTAGAGGCAACTATATATAGTACAGGGGAAGAGGCCTCAAGGCAACCTCATGTAGCTAGAGAGATAAAGGCCATTGGCCAGAGTCCCACATGAGTTGAACATGTGTCAAGAGAAGATATCACTATTGGCCAGGCCAAAGCACAAGTCAAAGGAACAGAAAGGAAATGCATAGAACAAAGCCAACAGTACCAAACAGTCAAAAGGAGAAAGAAAGTCCCATGGTGACACATGAACCATAACACTCTAGATGTTCATGTGCAACTCCAGAGGGAGTCAATGGTAGTCTAGCAGCCTGCTTCCCTCTTTTTTACTTAGTTAGCATGCTCTGCTTGTAGTCCTACATAGGGTATGCCCACCCCACCAAGGGACTTTAAAAGGAAAAAAAAAAAAAGCATCTATCAGAAAGTGATCCAGCACATCAAAGGTGAAGGCAGTTTTGGGCTTGGAAATGCTGGCTGGGAAGAGTCTTTGTCTGAGCAAGTCAAAGTGCCAGTCACTAGGATTGGAGCCAGGGCAATTGCACACAGACACCTCATGAGAAAAAATCCCCTGGGTGTGCACAATGGTCATATGGAACCTGGAAGACTTCCTGATGGCAAGGTCATCATAAGGCCCTCCCCAATAAATGCCACTGACCTGTGATTGGGAGGCCCCTCCCCAGTTACATAGCCTGACTCCTCTGGATCAGGATCTGACCAATTATGGGGCAGGGATCCCCCCCATGGCCTATGTGCCACAAGAAGCCAAGCTCCATCAAGGAGGTAGGCTGGTAGTGAGTACCATTCCACTGTTGGACCTTGTGAAAGGGGAGATCCCTGTGAGCTTTGACAGCACAGGGGCCACACCAGGCATGGACACCAGTGCAGGACATGCACTGGACACTTCCTTCTGCCTCTTCACACTGCTCACAAATCCCCCCCTTATCCAGCTGCTCCCCTTCCAAAATGACATTGAGATATTCTGCTTGCCAAGGCAGCCACTCTCTGATAAAGTCATTTTGACTCTGCAGGGGATTTTTAATGATGAACCATTCCAAAATGAGAGTACCAACCTTGGTGTGCCTTCTGGACTGGGGAGCATCATCTGCATCATTCCAGTTAGAGTTAGGGATGTCCAGAGAGTCAGGGAAGTCTGAGAAGTTGAGATTTTGGGAGGATGCCATGGTTCTTGGAGTTCTTGGAGTGGAAGGCTGACTGCCAGATGGGAGGTATCGGTGCCTAGCATCCACTTCTTTATGTGTGAGCTTTCCTCTTCTGGTCTTGGTGGGCTGGAAAGTGTACAAAGAACCTCTACCAGACATTTTTTGGAGGAGTTTGGACCTTCTTCACTGCATGTTCAACAGGATTGATATGTAACATGAGGAATGCTCTGGATGTACAATTTTCACTTGGAAACTCTGATTGACATCAGCTAAGAGGCTTGGCTAGGTATCTACACTAAGTCTGTAAAAATTTCCCCAAGAGATGCTTCTGTTGGGTGAAAGCTGGCCTGGCCAGCCCAAATCTGTTATGGACAGCATCCTTCATGTAATGAGCAAGTGCTATCCTTTCCCCTTTCTCCCACTTTGGGACAGAGTGGGTGAGGAGTTTGCCAGCAAGGAAAACCATGGTTCCTGGCTGATAATGGAATATGGTGCCTAATTCAGATATATGAAATTGGGCATCATGAGTTCCCAGGCTCACTACCAAGTTGAGCAGAGATGGTGCAGAAGCTTGGTCAAGGTGGGGAGGAGTCTCTTGGTTGACTATGACATCTATGCCAAGATAGATGGAAGGCCACCTAATGGGGCAAGGGGGTTGGGTGATGACCCAGTCTGCCTTGGCAGAGATAGCATCCCTGCCAACTTGGGCAAGATCAGGGAGGACAATATCAGCAATGGTGTTCCAGAACTCCTCTGCATAGGAAATATCTTTTAGCCATTGCCTTACTACCTGCTTTTTTAGAGAGGAACTTTCATAGACCTTGTCCTCCAATCTCTGAGGATCAATTAGCCTCCAAAAATGCTCCCAGAGGACATGGGGGATTACATTATGAGCCTGCTGGAAAGTGGCTGGAGAATTCATAAACCTGCCATGACCAAATTTCTCATTGCCATCTTCCTCTGGCACATGTCTATGGCCAAACCTCCTTTGAGACTGACCACCAGCCTTGGAGCATTTCACCAAGCTGTCTTTCAATGGGAGATGTATCTCATTGAGACATTCCTACTGAATACTCAATACAAGATGGATGGAGGGGGAAGAGAGAGGATCACCACTCTTGCAAGAGGCATGATGCCTGGGAGATACCAAACCAACACCCTGCCATGGACATCCAAAAAAGTGGCAGGGTCAGAGATGTACCCCCACTGGGGATATGGGAAATATTTTGTCTTGTCTGTGACATTCCTCATGGAATTGGCAAACCTATCAATGTCCCATTCTGTTACATCTTCTCCTAGACTTCAGGGCATGGACTTTGATTTCTCATCAATAAGGACTCACAAGGGTAGAGGATTGCATGGGACATGACCAGGGCAGTCAGCTTGAGTTCAGAGGAGGAAATGGAAACTGGGGGAAAGAGTTCCTCTGCCATATCCCTCTGGAGGTTGGTCAACTGGGACCTAACTCTGAGTCTATTACAGGATGTCAAGCAGGGTGTTGGGTACATGGGGAAATTGCTGCTGTTACCTTGGCTTCTGGAGGTCAGATCTTTGTAGTACCACAGATGGAGAGAGTCTGGAACCCCCAAGTACAGATGATAGGGTGTGATCCACCAAGGCAGAGAGGGGTTGATCAGTGACTGGGGAAGGATTCATCATGGAATGTGGGGTAATGACATATGGGCCCTGGTAGGAGAGACCTTGGACCACATAAAATTTTAAGCTGGGAAACTTTGGACAGCTATATAAGGTATTGTGGGTGAGACCTGAGATATTAATTACACAAATAATTAGGGTTAGGGTTAGGAACCCATAGAGATAACAAATCATGGGAGAACACAACATCAAGTTGACATTTTCAAGTAAAATTACAAGGTACAAATTCTCATATGTGATTACAACAAGTACCAACAAAGAGTTCAAAGTTCCAAGTGGAAGGAGTCCTTCCAAATCTAGGAGGGGCCCAGGCTCCTACACAACCCTTCTGCTGGGAGTGTAAGGGCATATTCTGAGTGCCAGGGTATTCTGAGGCAATGTCCGAGTTTCAAACTCAGTACAACTTTATTTCCCTAACACTCCCAGCAGGGGCTGCAAGAAAACATTTGTAATCAGTGTCAGCCACAGTGGTGCAACCTGTGGACTTGGAAAAAAATACAGAACACCGAAACTAGGGTTACATTTATTGTTAGATTTGTGCAGCAATATATGTCACACCTAACCATTCATGATGTTGTCCCTATTGAAAGCAATCTGGGGGTAACCTTATCAGTGTTCAGGATTCTGGGAGTATTGGTCTCCCTGTAGGTAACTACAAGATATCAGTATAGAAAGTATACCATGGCAGAGTGTGTGCTCAGTAAGTCTTAGTGAACAAAATGTACCACTACTGTACGCTCTAAGTGCTTATGTAAGCAATATAACTTCGCACCTAATTCAAGTAAAGCATGGGGGGGTATGGATCACTGGGGACAAAAACAAATGTTTTGTAAATAAGACATTGAAAAAAGCAGATACTATGTTTCAAAATACAAAGAGAACATGGTAAAATCATTCAATCTTCATAACATAGTATCTGTTTCTTTCATGTTCTTTCAATGTTTGCAACTCAAAAATTAGATAATGCCTCCAGTGGATGCAGTGCATACAATGAGGGTACACTATGGAGAGGTCAGGAGTTCCAGGAAATCTCAACAAAGCAGGTACATGAACTATGGTGATCATAGACATATCAGTGCCACCATATGGCCACTTCAACAAGTCTTGGCATGCTTGAAACCTCTAAGAAACATAGCCTGTACTTACTGGAGGAATGGAGTGCCTCCAACACCAATTTTTTGTGATGACAAACTCTCAGTGGTCCATGGCAGGCCTCACAACAATGGTACAGGACAGAAACATGCATGCACTGTAGGTATTGCCAAAATGGGAATCACCATATAACACACAATCCCATGGACTCAAAGCTACATTTGCAGAAAGGCAGCACTTGTTTCATTGTGGTATCCAACACAAATGTGCCTTAATTTATGTACCTCTATATGATCACATGTTTGAGGAAATGTATGGGCAATTAAATCCCCCCTCCCCCCCATGCTTTACTTGAATTAGGTGCGAGGTTACATTGCTTACATACACACTTAGAGCATACAGTAGTGGTACATTTTGTTCACTAAGACTTACTGAGCACACACTCTGCCATGGTATACTTTCTGTACTGATATCTTGTAGTTACCTACAGGGAGACCAATACTCTCCTGAACACTGATAAGGTTACCCCAATAGGGACAACATCATGAATGGTTAGGTGTGACATATATTGCTGCACAAATCTAACAATAAATGTAACCCTAGTTTCGGTGTTCTGTATTTTTTTTCCAAGTCTGCAGGTTGTGCCACTGTGGCTGATGCTGTTTACAAATGTTTTCTTGCAGCCCCCACTGGGAGTGTTAGGGAAATAAAGTTGTACTGAGTTTGAAACTTGGACATTGTCTCAGAATACCCCAGCACTCAGAATATGCCCTTACACTCCCAGCAGAAGGGCTGTGTAGGAGCCTGGGAGGGGCCCTCCCCCAGACAAGGACAGGTGCTCAAGAAGAAAACTGAAGTCCAATGAAGAAAAGAAAGCTCATGAGAACTGCATATCAGCTTAAGATTTATACTTAGCCACTGCATTAAATTTCATCAAAAAACTTACTGAACAACAAATTTGGATGCTGCAAATGTTGTCAGATTTGAAATGTACAAGTAACATGGCAGATTTACCTCTGAAAACCAACACCCACTGACATGGCACCAACATCAGAGAAGCACCCCAGATATGGAGGCATGGACTAAGGTCATAGAAGCACAGTTGGTTGCTGGCCCACACTAATGAGCTATGAGTCTCAGTGATAAAGGAAGTCACTGATTATTATCTACCTAATGAGCTATGAGTCTACAGCATATCAGTAGGTAGTAAAGATAGTAGCAAGGGTATGGCTCACCTCAGTGATAAAGGAAGTCACTGAGGTGCAAAGGAATGTGCTCAAAAATTTACTAGGATGATTAGGTAAGCAAGAACCACAGTATCCACCTTTTGTAGCATAGTCAGCTGAATTCATCCCATCCCATCCTACTAAGGTAAACCTGAATAACCAACACCCCCCCTCACTTAGGACAGAGTCCAAGTGCTGAAACAAACTGTTTAGCTTTAGTAGAGGGTAAGGCTTTGGTAAGGGTATCAGCAATCATTTCAGAGGTAGGACAATAAATGAGATGAAAAGAATGGTTTTCAAAAGCAAAATGAATGAAATGGTATCTTATGTCAATGTGTTTGGTACAAGCATGATAACTACCATCCTTTGTGAGAGCAATTGCAGCTTGACTGTCTGAGTGGAGTGGGAGTGGATGTTTGAGTGGGCAGAAGACTTCTCCAATGAGACAGTGGAGCCATGATAGGCCTTCTTTTGCTGCATGGGTAGCAGCCACATACTCGGCCTCAGCAGTTGAGAGCATGACAAACTCTTGTTTGTGTGAAGCCCAGCTGACTGCACCACCATCGAGTAAGTATACATAGCCACTGATGGCATGGCAATGTTCCTGCATAGCTCCATCAGGATCAGTATAGCCTTCGAGACCACTCTCAACAACACCAAACATCAGGGCTAAGGACTTGGTACCAGCTAGATACCTATATATCTGTTTTACAGCCTCCCAGTGAGCTAGTCTGGGTGCATTGTTGAATTGTGTAACTGTGGAGACAGAAAATGCGATGTCAGGGCGGGTTCCGACAGCCAACTGCATCAGTGATCCAACAGCAGCACAATAAGGAATATTTTTCATGTGTGCAGCTTCTGTAACGGTCTTTGGAGACTGGTCACATGAGAGTTTCAGGCCAGGATCCATTGGGATGGCAGCAGGTTTGGAGTTGGTGAGGTTGTACTTCACTAGGATAGCTTCTGTGTAGGTCTGCTGTGAGAGAGAGATAGTTCAGGCATGTCAATTGCAGGTTACCTGCATCCCAAGTAGCCAGCTGATTGGTCCTAGATCTGAAATCTTATAGCACACCGAGACCTCCTCTTTAAACGAGTGGATGAGGTCAGGAGAGTTTCCAGTCACCAGGTGAACTTCCCATTCATAGTATAACCCTCCAGAGCTCCATGTAAATATCTTCACCATCACCAAGTTTGCCATTGAGGAAGGCAGAGTGGAAGTCAAAGACTTCAATGTCCCAGTCATTATGAGCAGCAATAGCAAGGATAGCACATAGGGATGATAATCGGGTGACAGGAGCATAGGTATCTTCATAGTCAACTCCTTGGACCTGCGAATAGCCTTTCACAACAAGTCATGCTTTATACTTCTCAATTTCGCCAGTAGCATTCCATTTGATCTTAAAGACCCACTTGCAGCCAATGACGTTCGCTCCATTGGGACACTCAACAACATCCCAGGTGCATGCAGCTTCGAGACTCTTCAATTTGGCATGGATTGCTGCTTCCCAGCTTGGCCAGTCTCCTCATGCCCTTGCCTCACTCACTGTTGAGGGATCAAGCCTCTTGGCCTCATTTACACCTGCAACCATAGCATAGACATCCTCTAAGTCATCATCAGCAGTTAGTTCATCTTTGATTAGAGCAAGGGTTGCATTCTCAGGTGATTTGGGACTGTTGTGATGACTGTCACTGTCATGTAGTTGTTTCATGTAATCCAGTGTGATGCAACCATCACGTGTGCCCTCTCCTGCCCTCAGATGTCTCATATAGTTGGATTCGAAGTGCTGGCGAGCGGAGCGACGAAGTGGAGGCGGAGTTTCGAAGGTTGGACCCAAATGGTCAGTTCTGGGTGTGTGATCAGTTGTTTCTGGGTCCATTGGCTGCGGGACTGCGAGTACAGGTCGATCTGGAGTCATTTGACCTGGCAGGAGCGATTCTGGTCATTCTGAATGGTTTTGCAATCAGGCATGACCATTCTGCATGTTTTGTGAGTCCACACTCTCCCCCTCATGTGGAAGGCATTGAAGTGACACAGCGATGTCTCATTTGGGAAATACAACGCTTCTCTCGACTCCTACTGTCTTCGAATCAGCCCAATACACCCTGTGGCCATCGCTTTCAGCATCAAAACCCAGCCAGTATCCATCCCGGGCCCTTGCATCAAGTTTTGAGCCACTGGGGTCATGAACCTTGACTTGGCAGCCCCAGACAGGTAAGTTTGATAGGTCTGGTGCCTTTTTGTAGAGCATTTCATATGGCATCTTGGTTCCAAGGCAGCACATTGACAATCTATTTTTCAGCCAGGTCATGTGCATTATTGCCTCACCCCAGAGGTTTTTCGGTAGTCTGGATGTGTGTAACATGGCTCGGACATGTTCGACTAGCATGTGGTTGAGTCGTTTGGCCACACCATTGTGTTTGGGTGTGTCATGCATGGTAACATGCCTTTCTGTGCCTTTTGATTGGAGATATTGATTAAACTCCTTGCTCAGGTACTCGCTGCCACGATTGGAATGCAAATGTTTGATTTTTGTGTTGAACTGGGTTGACAACCATGCTTCATATGCTTTGTAGGACAAGAAAGTGTCAGCTTTGGATTTCTGTAGGTACAACATGGTGTACCATGTGTGATCATCCATGAATGAAACATAGTACAGACTATGACCTGGTGTCTGGACAGGGGAAGGTCCCCAGAGGTCTGTGTGGACTTCATCACCCAGATTTTCATGTTGTGGTGGGTCACATTCCTTTCTGATTGGTTTGTGAGTAGTCTTGGCATATTCACAGGAGTCACAAGCACCCATGGTAGAGTGTGCCTCATCAAGTGTGATGCCAGTGATGGTGCCATCCTTGAGCATGGCTCGAATGGCTGTAGGGGAAATATGGCCAAGTCATACATGAATTTCCTCCATTGTGAGTGGGTTGGGAGCCTTTGTGAGACCAGTGAAAACATGACATGAGTGTTTGAGGCAGTATAGACCTTTATTTAGGGGCATTTCACCGAGCTTCTTCTTCTGAGCATCGAAAATTTGGCAGTGTTTGTCATGGAAGAGTGCTGCATATCCTGCGATGTCCAGCTTGCTGACGGACATGAGAGTGATGCCCATTTTTGGTGCATAGAGCATGTCCTTGAGGCAGATGCAAGTCTGACCTTTTTCAGATGGTAGGGAAATCATGAGATCTCCTTTTCCAATTGCAAGGAAAGTGTGGTTGTCAGCAGCTGTGATCAACTTAGGTATGATGGGCTTTTAATTGAGGAATTGGCTGTGGTAGGAGGACATGTGCCTTGAGGCTCCAGAATCGAAGAGGATCATTTCTTCATGGTTGCTGAGACTTGTGCCAGTGAGAAGGGCATGATCATAGGTCTTGGTAAATGCTTCTTCATTGAGGTTGAGATCTGTCAGGATGGCAGTACCCTCCTTGGCAACTTCTGATAGCTGGTTGTCATCTACCCATGCGAGCCAGACACCCTCTGGTTCAGCATCTGTGCTGGACTGTGTAGTTGTGCTTGCTGTGGTGGCAGTGGTAGCAGCCTTCTCACTACCTTTCTTCTTCCCTTTAAACCACTTGGGGGCCTTTCCAGCTCTTCTACTGCCCTCTTGCCAACATTGGTCCTTGTTATGACCTTTCTTTCTGCAGTTTTTGCAGGTGATCAACTTCTTGTCCTTTGCTGAGTAGGCTGCATCCTCAGTTGTGGTAGAGGTAGTTTTCTTCCAGTGGATCTTGCATTGATCATACTCATTGAGTAGGATCTTCATAATAAAGTCAGATTCAAGGTCCTTCTGAGAGATGAGAGCTGAGGATGTCATGGCGGCAATGTTGGAGTCATACAAAGTTGGAAGGGAGTTAAGGATGATGGCAGTGAAGTCTTCATCACTGATTGACTGTCCCAGTGCAGCAAGTTCTTCACACATTGAGTGCAGCTTGTCAAAGTGAGCACAGAGGTCACCTTTCTTGGCACAGCGAATTTTGTGTAGCTTGTGACGTAGGTCTATTGCAACAACACGAGAGTGATTCTGGAAGAGGTTTGTGAGTTATCCCATACATTCTTTGCAGTCTCTTCTTTCTGAATGCAAAGGAACAGAGATTCTGGGAGTGATGCTGCAATGACTTGTTTGACAGCACCATCATCTTTGGACCATTCCTTAATTTTGGTGGGATACTCACTGACAAGTTTTTGCTCAGCAGTTGTGGGCTCCCAGGTAGAATCTTTCCCTTTTGAGGGATCTTCTGGTTTTGCATCCAAACCACTTAGGTGATCTGTTAGGCCTTTCGAGCCAACAGCCCACTCAACTCAAGTCTTGTAGTAGAGCCAATTACTACCATCCACATTAAGAGTAGGGACTTGTAGGTAGTCTTCTTTTGCCATAGTAGGTAATGCTTCTGTCTGAGAATTCTTCCAGTATTAGAGCACAGGAGCAGGGCTCATAACCTAATGAGCTATGAGTCTCAGTGATAAAGGAAGTCACTGATTATTATCTACCTAATGAGCTATGAGTCTACAGCATATCAGTAGGTAGTAAAGATAGTAGCAAGGGTATGGCTCACCTCAGTGATAAAGGAAGTCACTGAGGTGCAAAGGAATGTGCTCGAAAATTTACTAGGATGATTAGGTAAGCGAGAATGTGCAGTATCTACTAAGGTAAACCTGAATAACCAACAGGTGGGACCAACCTCTGATCAAGTACATGACAACACCCACTCCCAGATCAGCACCCCATGCATCCATGGTCCCCACTTTCAGGAGGATGAGGCACCCCCACACATGTTGACAACCCAGACAACCCAAAGAACATTCAGGCTGTATTCCACCACAGCCCATGCACTGATATTCTGAAGTTGGTGTAACCTACCTCAAATTTGGCACATCCAACCCCCAGGCATATCAACCTATCCCACTTTCAGGGGGGTGACCTGACTTTCAGAGTGACCTAGTTGCCCACAGCAATCCATTGGCCTCTTGACAAATGTCTCTGTGTTGGAATGAGCTCTAGCTTTGGGAGGATGGGCCACCCCCAAGCCATGTTGGCCTATCCCACTTGTGGGGGGTGGATCATCTCCCAGCTAGGTCAGGCAATGCCCCACAGGAGGGTGGGCCATCCCCCTGCTGGGTTGGCCTATCACACTTTCAAGTACATGGGTCATCCCCCCAGCTAGGTTGGCTAATCCTCCTTTGACAAATCTCTCTGTGTTGGAATGAGTTCTAGCTCTGGGAGCATGGGCCATCCCCCTGCCATATTCATCTATCCCACTTGCAGGGGGTGGGTCATCTCCCAGCTAGGTGCAGTCTGATCCCACTTCCAGAAGCATGGGTCATCCCATAGCCAGGTCAGCCAACCCCACTTTCAGGTGTGTGGGCCATGCCCCAGCTGGGTAGGCCTATCCCACTTTCAGGGTGGTGGGCCATCCTCCAGCTGGGTTGGCCTATCACACTTTCAAGTACATGGGCATCCCCCCAACTAGGTTGTGATATGCCATTTACTCTTTTCGCCTAACCGACCAGGTCTCTCACACATGTGGACTTTCTATTCCTTTTCTCTTTCTCCCAAATGTACTTGAGACACGTCTCCAGATGCTTACTCAATTATGTTTCCCTTTATAGACACTTACTATATGCCATCCTTTATATGGCTTCCCCTTCCCTCGATCGACGCGACTTGATGCTTCTCATTTCATATTTCCCCACATCGAGTCACTTTCCCCTTTTGGACTACAATGGGATCGCATTGCACGTTGTAACGGGGAAGTGTGGGGCGGAAGGATAGTGAGAGTAGGGGCATGGCAGCGAGTGGCAGGGGTCCGAGTGCCATAGCCCAAGTAGAACAGTAGCAGGAGAGCTTAGTCATCAGCAAGCAGAAGCACTGTCACTGGCATCGGGCATCGGGCACCGTTTCTCAGTCTGGCGAGTCCATCTGGTGACGAGAGGGGAATAGGAACCCCAGGAATGCAGTTATGGGCAACGTCGCTATCACTACAACAGGTAGCACGACTACAAGGAATAAACACGCAGGCAGAAGAAGCAGAGTCAGGCAGTGGCACGATCACTACGGAAAGCAGTTTGTCGACAGTGGAGGGAGACGACTCAGAGCTATATACCCCATGCAGACCAACAACGGCGAACCCGTATCTCCGTGCCAGAGGCAAACAGAGAAGTACAAGCATGTCAGCCAGCGCACAGAACTACCACCTGCGGCCAGCAATATTCCCCAGTGAAACGCTCTTTTCGGCCAGGCTGAAAGCAGAACAACGAGCAATGCCAACTCCAAACCCGTTCCCGGCAATGCCAAACCCACAGCCAACGACATCGGGCAGACCAGCACAACCACAACCAGCAGCTCAAACAATGTCGTACCAGATTGTCAATGTCAACGAAGTGGCAAAAGTCGTCCCACTGTTTCGAGGGGACTACTCGAACAAGGAGGAACCATCAGACTGGTTCGCAGAATTCCAGCTATCACTCCCGATGACCTGGACAGAGGCGATGAAAGTAGACCGGTTCAGCCTGCAGTTAGCAGCAGGAAGCTACACAGAAGAGTGGTTCACGGACCTACCGTCCAGAGACAAGGTGGACATGGTAACACTCAAGGCCACATTTCTGAAAAGGTGGCCGCCAACCAAAAGGCCGAAATGGACAAAGTCGCAACAGAGGGAATGAGTTAAAGCCCTAGTGCTGAAAGAGGAGGAGATTGGAAGGTGGATCGACACAGAGGGAGGAGGAGATTACGGGCACATAATATGGGCAACAAAGGTGATGTGGTTGGCATTAAGCATGGGAGACAAGGAGGGCAAGCTAATTGAGTACGCGATCAAGGCAGCACCAGAAAGCTTGAGAAACGAGCTAGAGGACGAGTACAAAGAGTGGGATGAGTTCATAGAGGTGGTGAGAAGAGTCAAGGTGAAAAAGCTGTTGAGAAACCAGGAGACAAAGAAGGGCGAGCAGTCACTGAAGGGCGAGGTGGCAGAACTACGACAACAAATCAGCCAACTCATGGTATGGCACATCGCACAGACCTACCCAGCAAGGACAATAGTGTGGGCAGAGGGAGAAGGAGTACCGCAAAGCTACGCTGGGCAGTATGCAAGGGCAGGCATACCCGCAGTGGCAGCAAACAGGAATGTGGTAGTGCCAAGGATTCCACTCACGAGGGCCCAGATCTTGGAAAAGGCACTAGCAGTACCACACCGAGCGAACATGGATGTGGGCAGGAGACTGTATGAGGCGGATGTGCAGGCTTGGCACCGGGCATTCAGGGAAGAAACAATGCCAGCGCTCGAATGACTGTACCCTCTGAAACCAGGAACAGCCATGGCAGGGTCAGGGGAATGTTTCAGTTGCGGGCTGGTCACTGACCCACCACATGTCGGAAACACATGCACAGCCAAGGAGACTCTGCGATTACACGAGACGAGGTGGCAACAGCTAGTCGTGGGCATGCTGCGAAGAATGACACAGCTCAGGCCCAACGCAGCCCCAGTCCAGTACATTTGGCTGATGGCACAGCAAGCCGAGTTCAGCGGAGAACCAGCAGAACCTCAGGTGTACATGATAGCGACAGGAGAAGGATGGCAGGTAGGCAATGCGGGGCAGGCAGAGCAGCACGAAGGGCAGTGGGACTGGACGGTGGAGGGAAACTACTAGGGGCTGCAGAAAGCGGCAGACCAACATCAGCCCCAGGTCACTGTCTGTCCAGTTTGGAGGAAGAGAAGTTGAAAATGGAGGATTTGCCTGCAAGCATGCTAGAGCCAGTCATGGGGAGCGTTCAGGAGGGTTCAGGAGAAAAGAGGGTAGGGTCAGAACAACAGGAGGAAAGCGCAAGTAACATACAGGACACTGAGAATAGAATCACTGACGTTTATGCGTTGGATGTGGCAAGCCAGCGGGCCAGGACTCAGGTCGGCCAGCCATTCATGGCGGTAGCGAGCTTAATGGGACCAAGAGGGGAAAGAGTCAGGTTTCTCACAATCGTGGATAACGGCACAATGATAAATGCCATCGACACGGGCACGTACCGCAAAGTGCAGACGAGGTTGTGCCAACTGGATGCGTCAAAGCAGGTGCTAAGGATGGCAGACAGGTCGCTGGTACCATCCACAGGCACTTGGACGGGCACCCTACAGTGGGGAGTGGCGAAGGCGCAAACAACGTTTGAGGTGTTCCCAAGCAAGGGCTTGTGGAAGATGTTGATAGGCAAACCGCTGCTGGATCAACTAAGGGCCATACATGATTATGGAAAGGACTCCATATTGCTACCATGGGGAGACGAGTACATCAAAATCAAAAACTGCGCTAAATGGGGAATACGAAACGATGTACTACCCACTGAAGCCAGACCAAAAGCAGCAGGGCAGCAAGAGAAGGAGAGAGAGGTGGAGATGCTGGTAGAGGGTGACGAGGCAGAGGTGAGGCACATGGAGACAGAGAGCCAAGAAGGAGGGATGGACGACGACGAAGACATGACGAAGGACTGTGAAGTGGGGAAGTCAGCAGGGGAGAAGAAGATAGAAAGCATGTTTACAAGGCTGAAGGCGGAGGGGCCATTCTACCCACCCAGGGTAGAAGAAGTATGGAAGGCGATCAGATGTGGACCACTGCCACCAGACAAGCTGAAGCAGGTGAAGGACAAAATAGCCAAATTTGCAGACACCTTCGCATTGTCAGTAAAGGAGGTAAAACCGGTACTGTTCATGAAATTCCGGTTGAATATATCAAACGATGCTAAGTTCCCACTGAAAGTCAATCAAAAGCCACTGATGCAGGCACAGAGGGAATGGTACCTACCAGTCTTGGAGGACTTCAACGAGGCGGGGATACTACGGGACATCAGGTCGGACGAGGTGAAGGTGGTCCACCCAACGGTGCTAGCGCAAAAGGCACATGGAGCACCAGGTCTCACAATGGAAGAGATCAGAAGATTGGTCGAGGAGCAAAGCGTGGGAGGGACCACTCAACTAACGGTAGACTGACCAGAGAAACACATGAGCCAAGGGAGCAGCAGCAGGAAGCCGAAATGGCGGGTATGCCAGAACTTCCAGGTCCTCAACAAAGTCACGGAGGTAGCACCGATGCCACAAGGGGACATCAGGTCGAAGCAACAACACCTAGCTGGGCACCAATACTGTGCATCATGGACCTAGTGTCGGGGTTTTACGCAATAGAAGTAGAGGACCAGTATCAGCCATACCTGTGCATCTACACAGAGGGCAGGGGCTATCAGTGCTACACGCGTATGCCCATGGGTCTACTAGGCGCACCATCGTGTTTCGCAGACATGACGGCAGTTGCGTTCAAAGGGCTAGCGGCGCAAATAGGGCTGGAAACATTTGTGGACGACAACGGGATAGCGGGAGACGAGTTCCAGGAGTTACTAGCAAGGTTGCACGTCTTCCTGGTAAGGTGTCGGGAACGGGACATATCGCTTTCACCACAAAAAATGCAGCTATTCATGTCGGAGGTGGTGTTTGGGGGCGCAAGAGTCGGGCGGGAAGGAATCAAACCAGACGTGGCGAAGCTGGAGGCAGTGGCTAAGTGGCCAACACCAACATCGCTACTAGAGCTGATGAGGTTTCTGGGCTTAACAGGGTACTTCCGGTCGCTCGTCAAGGATTACGCACGGGTAGCAGCACCACTAACGGACCTGCAACGAAACCTAGACTTCCCAGGCCCGGATACCAAGACAAGCAAATGGAAGTACCGGCAATACCTCAGAGACAGGTCACTCGAACGGTATTGGACACCGAGACAGACGCGAGCATTCATAAAATTGAAGCAGGTGCTAACATCTGAGCCGGTGCTGAGAGCACCCAAGTTTGATGGAACGCCGTTCATACTAAAACAGACGGATGCAAAGACGGCTTTGGAGCGGTGTTATCCCAGAGGTTCGACACGACACTGGAGAGGGGAAAAAGGTGAGCGGTTCACCGATAGGCTTGCGTCTAAACGAACATCAAGCACAGAGGAACGGTACAAGCCATATATACTGGAATTTGCGGCATTGAAGTTCGGAATTGACCATTTCAGCGATACCATATGGGGCTTCCCTGTGGAACTGGAGACAGATTGCATAGCACTATGGGACATGCTGTGCAATGACAAGTTGTCACTAGTACATGCCAGATGGTGAGACGGTATTTCGGCATACCAGATAGTGGATGTGCCACAGGCCAGGCAAAACCAATGCAGCAGCAGACACGCTAAGCCGAATGTTCCGGACAAACCAAGAGGGAAGGACGATGGCAGCGAGTGGACGGTCAGCGAAGACTGGGAATCATCGAGGGGAATTGTTAACGATTTGTTTGCGGTCGAAGCTGACCCGACTTTCTCCAAGTTGAGAGAACGGTTTATTGACGAACCTTTGTTTTTAGAGGTGGTCGAGGCAATATACAACCTCAGGAACACCACGAGCGACAGGGACCGGCGACAGAGCTGACATAGGGCAGAAGGGTACCACTGAGGATGGATGCCTGTGGCGTGTACACAACAAAGTCGATACGAGCAAGGCCAAGGGTAGAATGCGTTACACAGAAAGAGGCGACAGCGATGGCGGAGGAGGAACATAGGACAAATGGGCATTGGGGGAGAGATCTGGTGAAGATACGGTTGATGGACAGAGTGTACAGCCCATGGCTGGACCAATCCATTTGCCAAGCATTGTTGCAGTGCGCGCAATGCAAGAACTTTGGGTCGACGCACCTGCACGCATTGTTGTACCCAATCACGAGACGACACCCTTTTGAACTCATGGTTGCGGACTATCTGTCCATGCCAAAGGGAAAGGGAGGTTACCATTCCATGCTCCTGATGCTGGACACATACTCACAGTACGTATGGGGCTTCAAGCTCAAGGTACACGGAACTGTGAAAACAACCTTGGACGGCCTAAAGACGGTGACGGCATGTTCAGAGCCCCAGAGGCATTCATGACAGACGGTGGTTCCCACTTCAAGAACGGAGAAGTGAGAGCATGGTGCGAGGCACATGGAACGGTACAACACGTGGTAGCGGCATACGCACCATGGATAAACGGGCTGGTTGTTGGAGATTGAATCACCACAGGTGATGTATATTTTGGTGCGAGTTTTCACTTGCTTACATAAGCGCTTAGAGCGCACTTTGTAGTACATTTTGGTACTGTATCCTCAGTAGTTGAGTCACTACTGAGGGTAAGCACATACATCCTTATAGTAGACTACTTACTGATTCCCTGTAGCTGCCTACAGGTACATCTAATATACATAGTAGTTGAGTCACTACTGAGGCTGCCTACAGCCCTTTTTCTACAGGTTATGAGCCCTGCATAGCACGGAAGAAAATTTTATTGTAGGAGACTCGTGGTCGACTCGAACAGAAGACTACTCAACAAAGCCAACTAATACTGTCTCTACTCTCTCGAAGGCTATTGGATCACCGATGGACGACCTACCTGAGCTCGCAGACAATGGGCATAACTGGCCAACTTACGGCAGTTGGGTCTTACATGCCATTGCAGACGAAGGCTTGATGGGGCTCCTAGTGGGGTCTGAAACACGACCTGTACATCCGGCACAGCTGAGAGGTCTTGGTGAAGACTGGGCACCACAGACTGATGAAGAACGAGATGAAGTCGCGGCATGGAGGACCGCCGACGAAAGCTGGCAGCGACAGAATGCGACGGTCAATCTATTGATTACCTATGGCATTTCGGACTACATATTCTCATTCATACTTCTCTTGAAAACGCCACTTGAGAAGTTTACTTTCCTCGAAAAGCGCTTCGGTCTGATTCCAAGACCCGACAGCTGGCTAGCAGCAGAGCAGAGGAAGGCACACAACAGAGTGACCCACAACATGAGCAGATCACGGCTGGGAAACCACTCAGAGTGCCAACAGCCACAATGAACCAGAGAATCCGCCTAGGGAAGAAGAGGGCTCTCTAGACAGCTCAAACGACTGCACTGAGACGAAGCCTGGGTACCTGACACTCGAGGCCGAGGTCGTAGACGTGCAGCAGGTGGAGAATAACCTACCAGCAGATGAGGCTCAGTTGGTAGATGGAAATGGCTGGGCAAATGCGCAAACATACTCGAAGCACCTGACAAAGGCAGTCAGCATGCAAGCAACAAGATCAAGGAGAGCCAGGACTTACCAGGGTTGAGCTCGAAGGCTCTCGAACCCGAAGGTGACCTACCATTCACTACAAGCAAATGCGCCGAGACCCAGACTGGGCACACAAAGCCCAAGACTGAAGTTGTAGACACGCGGCAGGTGGTGGATGTCCTACCCATGCTTGGGGGGGGACAGCAGGTCGAACATGGCATGACAAACATGTGAAGGAACACGAAGCAACTGACAAGAAGGGTCAGTGCACGGAGGATGAGCTTGTGGAGAACCGAGATTCACCTGGGTGGAGGTCTGAGGCATCCGAGCCTGCAGACAACTCCACCAGCCAGGGCTGCAGACACATCCTACTGAAAATGGACCACAAACGTTTGTTGAACACAACGAGTGCATCCGGATGAACAGTGAAACGATCGCTGATGTACCAAATCCCCCAGGGATACATGCCGAGCTCCCCGACCCATATGTCGAATGTTCTATGTTACAGGATAAGCTGTTGACACAAATGAATAGTGCTACGAGCACAGAACTCGAACAACATGGTACTGCAGTGATACCACAGGTCTTACCAATGGAAGCTGGCAGGTGGGGTGACAGCGGTAGTGATGATGCAACAAGCAGCAATGCCGTCTGCTCGCACGGAGCAGAGAAAAGGCTGCTGGCTGACAGCAGAGGTCAGCACAGCGGGCGTGGGGTGAAACGGCAGGACGGCTTACCTGCACCGCCCGAACCACCTCCAGCAGGCATCGTCGAGCACCTTCCTCGACTCTACAAGGTCACCCCGGGCACCCGTCAACATGCAAGAATCAAAACGAGAGCTGAAACTGTCAGTAACGTTCGTATGAGGCGAAACACCTACTGTACCCATGCGCCCACCATGCGCCCACCTCGGTTCATCCCGATGTCCACAGAACTCTTCAAGACTGTTATGGAGGTGACCTGGATGGGGAGAGTGCACTATGATCTGGTCAGAAGCACTGAAAACGCTCAAACGAGAGGTTACACACACCATGCACCCGGTATCGCCATACGGTCATTTCGACACCTCTCGAAGCCCACCAAACACTCCAGAAATGTTGCAGTGGGGTCCTACATCATAGGCGTGTCCTATAACGAAGCCAGCAGCGTCAGAAACGCTTGTAGCAAGTGGCACACGCACTGGGGTTGTGCCATCACCATACAGTCACTGCGGCTCCCCTCGACCCCTGCCAAACCATCCATAATCATTGTGGGGGGGTCCCACATGGTAGGCGTACGCTATAACGAAGTCAGCGGCGCCAGAACCGTCCAAACGAGAGGGCATACGCACCCTGGTGAGCACACACGGCTTGTGCTACCATACAGCCATCTGGCAGACCCAGGAAACGCCGGAAACCCCCCTGGGGTCTTCCATACACTTAAGCGGCAGGGGGTGCCTCCCAGACGCACTCGGAACCACGGCGATCCTTCCGACAGTCAAAACAGCGGCCTTACGATCATGGTACAAGGCAGGAGCGCGCGCACTACACAAGCATTTCCGAAACGGAAGTTGCCACAACGCGGCGCGTCAACCACCAAACAACACTCGTTACACACACGGACTCGAAGCTCATTTGCAGCAGAATAAACACTCGTTTTATTGAATTATTTGGTATACATTCATTTGAGTTATATGTTCTGCTCTTCTACTTATCACACAGTGGAGCTTGGGGGTGTGTTGGAGATTGAATCACCACAGTGTGATGTATATTTTGGTGCGAGTTTTCACTTGCTTACATAAGCGCTTAGAGCACACTTTGTAGTACATTTTGGTACTGTATCCTCAGTAGTTGAGTCACTACTGAGGGTAAGCACATACATTCCTTATAGTAGACTACTTACTGATTCCCTGTAGCTGCCTACAGGTACATCTAATATACATAGTAGTTGAGTCACCACTGAGGCTGCCTACAGCCCTTTCTACACTGGTGGAGAATGCAAACAGCAAACTGTTAGGGAGGCTACGGAGGTTGTGCAGCCCAGAGCTAGGAGAGGACGACGAGGGTCAGGGCAAGGTTGAAAATATAACCAAGGCTTGGCCGGATTATTTTGACGAAGCGGTCAGACAGATGAACGAACACGTCGTACCAGCCTTCCAACTCTCACCAAAGGAGCTGTTGTTAGGATTGGTCATCAACACAGCCAGAACGCCAGTCGAAGAGGCAACAGCGGAGCTAGGCCCAAAGGAGGTGGACGTACAGCTAGCATACATGGAGCAACAGCGGCTCAATGGGGCGGCTCAGGCTATGTTGCACGCAGCGAAAAGGAAAGCAACATTTGATAAACAGGTGCTATGCTCTGTTACAGGTGAGGTAGTATTCAAGGAGGGCCAACTCGTACAGGTACACAACGCTACCCAGGAAACCACAGTGGCCAGCACGAGGAAGTTGCTACCAAGATGGTCAGCACCAAGACGGATCATAGGGGGCGGGCAACTCGTACAAGCTAACGACACTTGAAGGATTCCCAATTAACAGGTTGGTCCATGCGAGAAGGCTGAGGTTTTGTTCCACGGGATGGAACAGCGTTAGTGGAGATGCAACAGGCAGTGGAGAGGAGAGGAGGAAGCAGAGAGGCAGGAGGAAGAGGCGAGAGCATTGGGAGTGGTGGGACAGGAAGACGAGGAGCAAGGAGGGCAAGGAGAGTAGGAGACAGAGTGAACCCGGAGGTTCGCATTGCTTGAAAGGGGGGCACATGTAACAGGGAAGTGTGGGGCAGAAGGATAGTGAGAGTAGGGGCGGGGCGTGGCAGCGAGTGGCAGGGGTCTGAGTGCCATAGCCCAAGTAGAACAGTAGCAGGAGAGCTTAGTCATCAGCAAGCAGAAGCACTGTCACTGGCATCGGGCATCGGGCACCGTTTCTCAGTCTGGCGAGTCCAATGGGTGGCACAACAAGCAGCATACCCTGCAACTCAAAACAAGCTGAAACGAGACTGCTAGCTGAAGACGAGGCTGGTCAGCAACAACAGCAGCAGCTTAAGCTGAGGGACGTACCTGGATCACCCACAAGACTCCGAGAGGGTTCCTATGAGGCTGCCAGACCGAAGCGTCGACGTGAACGAGTCGAAATCAAATCTAGAAAGGTCAGCAAGCTGCAGAAGGGCGAGAACATGTACCAGGGACATGATAATGCGATTATGCGCCCATGAGAGGGCATCGGAACATGCCACGACCTTACTGTCAAGTTCAGGAACCTTACCATCGACTTTACGAAGCAGACCAATCACCAATAACATGCCAGAAACAGTGGGGATGGGCTGATGGCCCCCAAGCGTTGCAATTAAGAAAGAGACGATGCGCTGATCACGCACACCATGTGACTTACCAAATCGGGCAATCGCGCTCAACTTTCGAAACTCTGGTGTTGCAAGCACAAACTGTGCACCTGGAACTTGGAGTTTTAATCACACATTGGACTATACAGTTGGTATATTTCATTTCATGTTTTTGGATTATGTTTTACCTTAGAATTACCCACCACCACTTGAGGGGAGTGTTGGAGTTAGACAACTGGTGTGGTATTGCATAGCCACTGATTACATAAGTGCATAGCATGCACTTACAATTTAGTATTACTGTAGTTTCTACTTAGTGACTACTAAGTGTTCTACAGGTACAGTAGCTTTGCTACTAATTTATACAGTGGCTACTAAGTATTCTACAGATTCTACTTCTACAGTATGTACTTACATTCAGTATGCTCCCTGGTCTCACTGGCAACCAGTACCCTCATTGTATGTACTTGCAATTGCTATTCACACTGATCTCACTGACAACCAGTGTAGAAAAGGGCTGTAGGCAGCCTCAGTAGTGACTCAACTACTAAATATATTAGTGTACCTGTAGGCAGCTACAGGTCATCAGTAAGTAAGTACTGGTAATGAATGTGTAGACATACCCTCAGTAGTGACTCAACTACTGAGGAAACAGTACCAAAATGTACTACTAAGTGTACACTCTAAGTGCTTATGTAATCATAAAAAAGCATACCAAAAAGGGTTATCACACTGGGGTGATTCAATCTCCAACACACCCCCTGAAACTCCACTGTGTGATAAGTAGAAGGGCAGAACATATAACTCAAATGAACATATACCCAATAATTCAATAAAACGAGTGTTTATTCTGCTGCAAATGAGCTTTGAGTCAGTCACTGCAGCATTTCACAATTTTTCTTCAGAAAACATGCTGAAAAAATTGAAGAAAGTGATACTCTTTTTTGACAGGTGTTTTCAAAGAGAAAAGGCAAAAATAATTTGTCTTTTCTTTGCATGACTTGCCACAAAACATTGATTGATGGTAACACCCATTAGTGTAGAAGCTAGTCGGCACTACCATCAATTCATGTTTTTCCACAGAAAAAACAAAGAAAACAAAATATTATATTTGCATTTGTTCTGTGAACACAGCCCAAATAAAAGAGTATCTCTTGTTTCAATTTTTTCAACATATTTTGGCATGAAAAATTGTGAAATGCTTGCAGTGAGTGTGTGTAATGAGTGTGTGTTTGGTTGTGTTGATGCGCCACATTGTGGCAACTTCCTGTTTCGGAAATGCTTGTGTAGTGCATGTGCTGCCTGTGTACTGTGATTGTAAGGCTGCCATTTTGACTATCGGAAGGATCGTCACCATTCTGAGTGCATCTAGGAGGCACCCCCTGCCATTGATAAGTGTCGGGAAGACCCCAGGGGGGTTTCTGGTGGAACAGGGAGGGGCAAGAGTGAGTGGGGAGACAGGGGTGAGAGAGCAGGAGGAGGCGGGGTCACATTGGAACGGGGAGGATCAGAGAGGGGGAGAGCGAGGGATAGGGGAGAGCGAGGGAGGTCACGTGACTGAGTGGCAGGGGTCTGGGGTCAGGCAGTGGGTAGTGTAGACAGGTTCCATGACCGAGTCATGTATGAACAGTGCGAGGAGACACACAGTCACATCCCAGCAGGTTCATGCTTAGCTCTCCCATCTGGTGACGAGAGAGGAATTCGAACCCCATGGTGGAGAACAGTAACAGCACCGATCACACTTCAGGCAGTGGCATCCCTGAGAGGAATAGGGAAACAAGGCCAGAACTCAGACAGTGAACCGACGTCAGAAAGCAGTATCTCAGAGTCATCGGCATCAGGAAGTGGCACAGGGGCACTAGGAACAGAGAGAAGGAGACGAAAGAACTTGTATGCAGTACCAACAGCAGGGGAAACAAATGCACAGCCAAAACTAGCAGGAGACTCGGACCAGTTCAGGTTACAACCAGCCATATTCATAACACCGAGAGCGACGTTTATGCACAGACTGCTGAGCACACGCCCAACAACACCCCCTTCTCTGACACCAAAGGCTGCCCAACATCAGGGATATCACAGACCAATGCTAGGAGGAAACAGTACAACCATGTCAGACTCAGCAAAAATCGTGCCACTCTTTCATGGGGACTACAGCAACAAGGAAGAGCTGACAGAATGGTTCACTCAATTCCAGCTCTCAGTACCAGACTCATGGTCAGATGCGAGAAAGATAGACAGGTTCGGGTTACAGCTGGCACCAGGGAGCTATGCCGATGAATGGTTTGAAAACCTACCTTCAGGGGATAAGGGGGACATGATGACACTGAAGGCCGCATTCATGAAGCGATGGCCACTGACAAGGCGACCCAAGCTGACGAGGGTGCAGCAGAGAGAATGCATTTGGGACCAGGTGCTGAAAGAAGAAGAAATAGGAGAGTGGATCGAAGAAGGGAGAGCAGGGGATTACAGACATGTACTGTGGGCTGAGAGGGTCAAGAGATTGGCACTGAGCATGGGTGATGCAGAGGGAACATTGGTGGTACATGTGAAGAAGGGGCACTGCAGATGATCAGGGACGAGCTAGACGAGGACTATGCGAGTTGGGAAGAGTTCGTCGCAGCAGTACAAAGTATCAAAGTGGAGAAGCTGCAGAGGAACAGAGAAAAGCAGAGTGCAGCAGAATGCACCAGGGATCAAGGTGTAGGGAGAATATCCTCCCTACTAGGATATTTCTTTTATTTCACTGTTTTTACTTACTGATTTGTTTTCTCTTCTTTTTTGTTTTTTTTACTTCGTGTTTGCACGCATTTGGCTTATGTAAGCCCGTGCAACCACTTCGAGAGCACTGTACATACTTAGAAAAAAAAAGAGACACATTATAGAGATGAAACAAACCGAATTCTGAGCCTGAGGGCTCAGAATGTTATTTCTCCATTCCTGATGTGCTATAAATGTTTTCTTCAGCCTCTCTAGGAATTTTGGGCGCATTTTTGGTTTTTCACACCACTCTTTGACCCCTCTACCAGGCAACTCAAGCCTCCTGGGTCAAACTGAGACCCCCTTCCAACAGGAGACTCTCTAGTCTCCTCCCACACTCCTTTATCATCAATCTTTACATCTGGAGCCACCACGAGGGGGCTGTTTGCTTGGTACCCCTACTTCTCCCCCTCCCCTCAAGCTTGTACACGCGTTTTCTCGAGAACCGACGCGCCGGACCTCTCGCTTTTCTGTATTCGGATTCTACTCGACGAGACCTTTCGAACGAGGTCTTTTTCGTCACATCTGCTTCAGTACTTCTGGAGATATTCTCATTTTTGTGGAGAAGGCCCTGTAGGACGAAAATTGGAATAACTCAGGACTGGGTGCACCATTTTCTCCGG
Organism: Pisolithus marmoratus; assembly: GCA_024613145.1. Classification (NCBI taxonomy): domain Eukaryota; kingdom Fungi; phylum Basidiomycota; class Agaricomycetes; order Boletales; family Pisolithaceae; genus Pisolithus; species Pisolithus marmoratus. The sequence continues at coordinate 190,963 of JANFAE010000185.1, forward strand.
TTCCTTGTTCTCCACAGCTCTCCTCGCATGCCTCTACCACCCTCCGAAGTTTTGTAGAATTCCGTCAAGTGGTTGTTCACCAATGTGCTGCTGTCCCCCCCTACCTCCGAGCTTGCACACGCGTTTTCTCGGGACCCGACGCGCTGGACCTCTCATTTTTCGGGATTCTGATCATACCCGACGAGACCTTTCGAACGGTGCCTTTGTCGTCGCGTCCGCTTCAGTACTTCTGGAGATATCCTTATTTTTGTGGAGAAAGGCTCTGTAGGACGAAAATTGGAATAACTCGGGACTGAGTGTGCTGTTTCCCATGTTTCTTCATTCTCCCAGCTCTCCTGGCCTGCCTCTACCGTCCTCCAAAGTTTTGTAGCATTCTGTCGAGCAGTTCCTCCCCAGCATGCTGCCATCCTCCTCCCCTGCCACAGCTTATGCTCCCTGGCACTCTCCCTCGCGTTTTAGCTCCCTCTCGAGCTGTAGGGAACTGTTTCCCATCATCTTAGAGTCAGTCGAAGCCCTGTCGAGACCCCACCAGCTGCTTCGAGACCCAGCTGCATTCCAGACCCTTTTGAGATGCATTTGTGACATAGATGCTTTGTTTGACACATTTGCTTCATTCATAACATATTCGAGACACATTCCGTGACCCTCCGAGACACAGTCGTAATGTGTTCAAGATGCACCCTCGTTCATATCGTGTTCCAGATGCAGTCGTAACATATTTGAGATGCAATCGTATCGTATCCCAGACATATCCGCTTCACCCTCTTGAGATGCAATTGTATCATACCCCAGACATATCTGCTTTGTTCCCCTTCCGAGACACATTCATAACGTGTTCTAGACGTGCCCCCTTCATAATGTGTTCGAGACACTTTCCGAGATCCAGACGAGACACAATCATAACAAATTCCAGACACAATTGTATCATATTCCAGATGCACCTGCTTTGTTCCCCTTTCAAGACGCAATCATAACGTATTCCAGATGCATTCCGAGATCTACCAAGATGCGTTTGTAACGTATTCTAGATGTGCCCACTTCGTTCCCCTTTCGAGACGCAGTCATATCATATTTCAGATGCAACCTTAATGTGTTCGAGACGCATTCCAAGACCTGTCGAGATGCAATCATGACGTAGATGCTTCCCTCAGACACACCCGTACCCCTACACCCTCCCTGCTCGTGTCATATTCACTTTGTGAAATATATGTTGGTTTTATCTGTTTGGTTTCTTACTCTTGGGATACACTGCAAGCATTTCACAATTTTTCTTGCCAAAATATGTTGAAAAAATGGAAAGAAGAGATACTTTTATTTGGGCTGTGTTCACATAAAAAATGCAAATATAATATTTGTTTTCTTTGTCTTTTCTGTGCAAAAAAATGAATTGATGGTAGTGCTGATTAGCTTCTATGCTAATGGGTGTTACCATCAATCAATGTTTTGTGGAAAGTCATGCAAAGAAAAGAAAATATTATTTTTGCCTTTTCTCTTTGAAAACAGCTGTCAAAAAAGAGTATCACTTTCTTCAATTTTTTCAGCATGTTTTTTGAAGAAAAATTGTGAAATGCTTGCAGTGATACCCCTGTGGAGCATTCTCGGTCTCGTTCTAGAAGATGCTCCCAGGGAGGCGCACTCGAGCACGAAGCTCCCCCCTCATTTCCCCTTCAAGGCATCCCCTTGAACTTCAAAGGACCTCCCTTTCTCCCCCAAGCTTGCTTCGAGCAGCTCATTTCCTTGCCGAGTCACTTATGCAGGCTCGTGGCACACTGGCTCAGCCATGGTTTGTGTCCCGGATAGCAGGCTGGTGACTTAGCTTCACACTTGCTTCATAGCTCGAGAGATTGGTAGTCATGTGTGCACTCAGTAGGTTGTTAGAGTGCTCGAAGGTTTGTTCCCCCTGCCTTGAAACTGCTTCGAGGGCTTGTCTCCCCCCTCTTGAGCCACATCTGCCACTTTGAGCCCAGTCCCACCCTCGAGTCGAGTCCCAAGGCTCATCAGAGCCTCTCAAAGGCTTGTGTTTCCCCTTCGCACAGCTGTCCTTCCCCCTCGAGTCACCTTCCGAGGCCTGTCTAGGCTCGAGTCCCCTCATTGCCCCTCGAGGCCACTCTGGCACCTCTCCTGCTGCATGGGTACCCCTTCTTGTTCATGTTTTGTTTTCTTTATGGTCTCTTTTGCTTTTGAGTTCGCATTTTTGAGTTTTGACATAGAGTTTCTGTTTTGAGGAGGATAGCCCTCGTCATGTTGTATGGTATGGCTCGGTATGTGGTGACTGAGGACAGTCACTATCTCAAGCCACCCTCGGATGTAGGGAGAATATCCTCCCTACTAGGATATTTCTTTTATTTCACTGTTTTTACTTACTGATTTGTTATCTCTTCTTTCTTTTGTTTTTTTTACTTCGTGTTTGCACGCATTTGGCTTATGTAAGCCCATGCAACCACTTCAAGAGCACTGTACATACTTAGAAAAAAAAAAGAGATGCATTATAGAGACGAAACAGACCGAATTCTGAGCCTGAGGGCTCAGAATGTTATTTCTCCATTCCTGATGTGCTATAAATGTTTTCTTCAGCCTCTCTAGGAATTTTGGGCGCATTTTGGTCTTTTCACACCACTCTTTGACCCCTCTACCAGGCAACTCAAGCCTCCTGGGTCAAACTGAGACCCCCTTCCAACAGGAGACTCTCTAGTCTCCTCCCACACTCCTTTATCATCAATCTTTACAGCGGTTGCCTCTTACAACAGCAGATGACCAACCTTGCAATGTGGACAACAAATACCATGGCCATGAAAGGGTACACACGACCAGCGTTCGTGCAACAAATCCAAGACAGGGAGGTGTGGGGCCATCACAAATGGCAATGTTGTATGGACCAAGCTCCAACCCACCACCAGCAGCATATGCGAGGAGCATGGGAATGCAACGCCCTCCGCTAACGAGGTCGCAAATATTGGAAAAGATGAGTGTCTTACCTAGAAGGCTGGACACAGAGGCAGGCAGGTGGCAGTATGAGGGCGACGTCGAACTGTGGCACAAAACGTATGGCTACGACACCCCACCGTCATTGGAAAGGCCATACCCATTTGAAACCGGGGACAGCAGCTGCAGGAGCTGGCGAATGTTTCAGTTGCGGGCTAGTAATGGACCCACCGCACGTTGGAAACATGTGCACGTGAAAGAGACACTCAGACCGCACGAAGCGAGGTGGAGACAGTTGGTGGCAGCCATGTTAAGAAGGACTATGCAGCTTAGGATGACAACAGCACCCGTAAACTATGTATGGCCGGCCCCAGTCCAGACAGCAACACAACCAATGCATGCTACGCCGCTCGTGAACACGGTCACACCATGGGAGACGTGGCAAGAGGGAGAAGGGCAGGGAGAGTTCGAAAATGCATGGGAGTGGGTGCAGGAGGAAAATGGGAGGGGACTGCAGATAAGGACGGATCAGCTGTAGTCCCGGAACAGGATCTGACACGAAATGAACCAGTGCAGGATGGTAACGAGAGGACAACACCTGTGGATGCTAGTGGTAACGTAGAGTCGGGGCGGAATACAGTCGTTGATGTGTACAGGGTGGACATGACAGGAAAGCCAGTAAGAATGCACCTAAGCAACCGTTCTTGACAATACCAGGTTTGGAAGGTCCACAGGGGGAATGCATGCGGTTCCTAGCCATGGTCAATAGCGGTGCGATGATCAACGCAATCGACTTGGAGGCCTACCAATGGGTGAGCAGGAGACTAAGCAAACTGAGTCCATCAGCACAAACGTATGATGGCCGATGGCTCGTGGACCCTCAGAAGGACGTGGACAGGCAGGGTCTGATGGGGCCCGGTGTCGGTCGAGACTG
>JANFAE010000186.1:0-193856 GCA_024613145.1 Pisolithus marmoratus
GGTTGCAAGAAGGGATTCGATACGGGTCCTTGTCATGGGGTGGAATTGCCGCGAGAGGACGGCTGTTGGATACCTGTCATCAGTCCCCAGCGTGTTATGGAGGAGGGTAGAATAGAATGCCACCTTGCCGCCTTTTGTGCATATTGATGCTGCTAGTACGACCTGCAGGGGGAATATGTAAGGTGAATAGAAAACGACAAGACACATACCATCCTGTCAGTTTATGTCCTTTCAATTTGCAGGGACTCCAGCTTTCCAAGTTATCGAACTACATAATAGGCCCTTAGTTACACATCTACATTTTGAGTTTGGCTTTATTTGGACAATCTACACTAAAAAATATATAAAAGGACAAAGTTGAAAATGGTGCAAGCAGGCGTAGTACGTCTACGACGGGGGTGGGGTTAGAGAAACGCGCAATCCGGTAGATACAAGGCGTGAAGCCAGGCCGCAGGAACATCTGAGTGGACAGGGACTCGCAAGTGAATAAGACATCAGCCATGCGAAAACGAGGAATCCCAGAGCCCCTGTGCCAGGATTGATGGTCGGAAATAGAGACCGACAAGCAATGCGAACGAAGAAGGTAGAAACCAGGTGTTGGGTAGTGAGCACATACAAAATCGATATCATTACAGTTACATATCCACCACAGAGGCGGGAAAGTACATGTTCGACATTATTAGGCCCTGGGTGCCACACTACTCAGTAATTTCCTGAAGGGGGTGAACCGAGTCTGTACAAGAGTAGTAAACAGTAGTTCGTGGTCTTCATCGTGCCAAAAGGCCTTGTTATGTGCGATCTCGTGCGCAATGATGAGAAACCTGCTCACGCGTGTCAGATGTGTCATGTAAAGACGGCTGTATAAGCTCCTACCAGGCGCCATACACATCAGCCTTCCCGTTGTCGTCGCCGGAAAGTTTCCCGAGGTCTGCGTGAGACACAGATAAGCCAATGCTCCGGCAAGGACGGAAGTGCAGGAACTTACGCCTATCCTTAAAATGTGCAAGATTGAGATAGATAACATGATTGCGGTTGAAACCCATCAACTCTGTATCATCGCTCTGCCAAAATATGTGCAACCGAGTGGGGTCTAAACCAAACATTTGTGCCAAGTTCAGAAGAACACCGGAGAACGCTTCGAGCTCTTCTGAGACCGGATCGCTCGACCCAGCTGTGGCACCCAATTTCAGTTCTGGTCGTCCAGAATAGAATATTGGAAACCTACACGTTTTAAACACAGCCATGCCACAACGAGTACGCCCTTGTAAACAAGGTAAGCGCATTCGGAAGGCGGATGTACAACAATAGGACAGCTCACTACAGTACTTGAGGTCGGTTACGCGCGAGGCAGAGCAATACTTTACATCACGCTGCTTCTTTCCCCGTTTCGTATCTTCTGCGTTCTGATGGATTGTTCTGTCCAGATTACCGTCATCGCGGGAACACAGCTTGAGCGCCTCATCTATTATGTGCTCTGCAAGGGAGTTGAGAGAGTGACCGGCGATGTTTCACTCTTGCACTGACCCATCTCGGCCGATAGGAATCTTCCTCCGGGCTTCTTCCTGTGGGTGAATAACTCCTTAAGGTACCTGATGTCCTTTAGCCACTGAGGCTGCCGCGGTGACCGACAGATTTCAGGGCCGTCCGGTAAGGGCGACGGATCTGGCCGAGGTAAGACTAAAGTGTAGAGTTACCACACGTAAGTAGGCGGTTACTATGATCGCACAAGCACTGACTATCTGGTGACGACTCTGGATTATCACCAATCCAGCTTACTATTTGGCGGTTAAAACCTTGACATCGATGACAAAAGGAATCGAATCACCATCATAACCTCGACGCTGCAGGTCATCTAGATTCGCATCGAGGATTGTCATTAACGAGGAGGTATCGTGTGCCTTGCGTGTCCTGAAAAGGAGGCGGCAAAGAGCGACAGACATGCTACGATGAAATATGAGACGTTGATCCATATATCTAGTCAAGAAGCTGTCACTCACTCATACGAGTTTTGCCTAGATTCAGACCCGTCTACCACCCAGAGTATGTGGTTTCCCGTCCTAGTCGTTTCAATCCCAGCAAGTGCATCAGACACCGTAGTCAGATTACTACAATCACCTTCCAATGCGTTCTCAAAGTCGAGGCATTTCGTGATTCGCAAACGCTTGCAGAGCTTCACACTGAAATGTTCGGGCTCATGCCACCTATCAGGCTGAACATTTGTTCGGCGGGTGTTCTCTTGATCGTATAGGAAGATCTTCACTCTATGTAGGACGTGGCTACGGAGGTCCTCTCCTCCCTTACGCAAGATGCCCTCTGTCTCAATGGTATGAGACACGTGAACGCTTAAGTTCGCAGAACCCATAGCCCTGTAGAAGTCTCGAGAGCGACAGGTTTATGTGAGAGAAAAACAGAAAAGATGAAGTAACCTACTGTCAAACACTTCCTCCTTCGGTGCAACCAATACATGCTCTCCGAACAATCTGTAACTCTCCATGTCATCGGCAATAAGTATTTCATGCGCTCGCCTGAGAGCACATTGTGTTGATTCAGCAGACCGAGGGGCATCCGGGTCACGCTTCCGGCGATACCCAAGGAATATTTCTGCGTTCTTCATCTTCATTCTGGTCTCTGTGGGTAAGTTGTGATATCCAACTGCAACCTGACGGAGATCGTCGAGATACCTGACAGATACTGAATATTGCACTCTAGCGAAGATTGGCACGACTTACTTTTGAGGCTTGACTTTTTCAAGATACGATAGAGGGTCCTGAAGGAGTGCTTCCAAAATATCGTTGTAGTCTGGTTTCGGTTTTGCGCCACACATTGTCAAGAAGTCACTTGCTGCGGAGCTGAACATGACAAAATTAAATAGTTGACGATGGTGCTCATTCGAGTCGTCTGGCTTTGCTAAGAAACACTTGCGAGGTTGGACCCATTTAACCGAACTGGCATCACCTCCAGTCTGACTGGGCACGATGTTTAGTTCCGCAATCTCTTTTACTTCCTCAGGAGTAAAAACTGGGGGGGCACCATTAGCGCAAATATCGACAAGTTGAATGAGTCTTGAAGATTCACCTCCATTGCGAGCAAGTAATTCAAACCACCTCTGAGCTTCCTTATTATCCCTCGGCGGATTCTCTCGCAGAACCTTAACAATGGCGGAAGCGGGAGGTCGATGGTTAATCCCCAAACATTTGGCTTGTTCTTTGTTAACACTGGAATGCAGCCTTTGGAACCCAAGTGGCTCCCATTCAGAAGATGTGAACACCTTGCAGCGATATTTAGCATATTGTTGGTTACACTAAAATGGAAACCGACCTGCTCCAGCGTACCGAGTTGGATGGACTTCGATGGTCCGCAGGGAATGAAGGCTACGTGATGGAAGTCCGCTGGGTCGTAGTTGGAGGAGTACAATAAATTCATATTGGTGAGGAGGAAGGTGAACGCCATTTTCCTCATTGAATTCTCCTCGCTGGCCGCCAATCTAATTATCACATCCAGTGGAGGGTAAGTGTTGAGTCCCAAATCAGTGAGACGTTCGAGATCTGAGGAAACGTCAACAGTATGTCAACGCAGGGATGAATAAGAACTAACTGACATCCAGGTGACCCAGAAGTATCTGGCCACTTGACGACTGGGAGTTTAAAATCAACATTCCACTGCTCTGGGGTATAAAGGTCGGCGATGCGGTGGAATTTACCATCTGCACCAGCGAAGATGGCCACCTGCCGCAACTCCGTAAGTTCCGCGGCCGTCATGACATTATGAGCCCTGTCAAGATATACGGCCAATTGATATGGAGTACACCGTGGATGCGGCAGGCTACACAATGTTTAATCCTCTCCCTTGAACTAGACAAAACATAGGAAATGAACTCGCCGCTCCTTGATACCACTCCAAAGAATAAATCTTTGAACACCCAACTCTTGCAGCATTTGTTCGTTGAAGTCTGAGGGCCGAACCACAGGTAGGTCACCGAGGAGGTCTGCCTCCGGAAAGTAAGCTTCGCCGGGCTTTCTCAAACCACGGGTCGTAAGAATACAATCCACGTTCTGCAGTAGTGAGATAATTTGCTCTTTTTCAGGAGATTTCAAGGATGGCCACAGTGACTGCAATATTTCTAGTACCCGTTTATAATCAGGATTCAACTTGGGACCAGCGATATACTGAATCCAATCGACGATGCTCAGCTCTTCCCATCCGAGGACGATCCCTACTACCGGGCAGTTCAGACGGCTAGTAAAAGAGATGGGTATAGTGTCAGGGGGAAGAGGATCCCCAGCACGTATATATGAACCCCATCCTTTGCTGTCCACGAATTTCCGGATATCATTTAGCAGAGTAACATCATGCTCGGATTTCCGCAGGGCAGGCCAAAACCTCTTGGAGGCCTGGTTAAACTGTTTCTTGATCTCCTCCCCGCCATTCGCGATGCCGTCTCCCCACTTGGCAAAGTAGGCTTTAATCCACCAAGCAATGAAGGCAATCATCTCTTCCTCCGTGAATACTCGCTCGTTTAACTCACATATGACATCACGGAACGTGTAGTCACTGACTTTGTGCCTTTTAGGAAGAATTGCTATCATGCTTTTGGTTTCCGGAACCAGGTCAAGAACTGGACGCTGCTTCATGAACGAAGCGAAGGTTTCATCGGGTTTTCGGACGTCCTTCGAGTCTCGGATGCCAAGGTTGGAGACGATTGGGAACGGCAAGTCCGGCGCGCAGTTGAAAAAAGCCTGCTGAAGAAGACCTGCTGCGTTGGAATCCGGAGACGAGCGGAACGCGAATGAGTTTATAAGGAACAGTCCCTCCATTCGTGCTTGATCGGGTCGAGACGACCATTCCTCCCGGACAGCGCTCATACCTCGCTCATAGATGAGTCGAGCCATGAAACCGCCAACGTACAACAATTCCTCGTTCCATTCTGCATATGCCTTCAGTCACAAAATAAGAAGCGAAAGGAGAGGGATGACGCACTCCGTACTTGGCCGTTCCTATTTGCAAAAAGGTGAGACTGCATACCATGACACGAAACACCAAACGCACGCTAGATCAATCGACCCTCGCTCTACAGTGGGCACAAACCGACTGGAAAGATGCACTGCGATGCCAGTAGCTTCGTTTGTACTTTGACCCTTACAGGCTATCAGACGCTGGATGAGAGAGCGAGCGAAGCACTGACAATGAATAGTTTCGCCTCGTGGTCGCTGAGAAAGAATAGTTTTATATCATTCATTGGTGCTGAATAAGCTCAACAACACTCACCCATCGCGCTCGCTGACAAGTCCCTGCGGTCCCGTAAAAACACTGCTAAGACCACGCGTGTGATCATGGTCGCGCTGCACGCTTTCATATTCACTCAACGTGAACTGAAATACTTGTCTGAGGGCTCCGAGAAGACAAGCAGAAATGACGTACGTGCACAGCTTCAAACAAGAAGGTCTTGGGAGGTTTCTTCTTTGTTGCCGCTTCGATTCCTCTTGCCATTTTACCAGAGAGTCCAGTGCAGACTTCTGCGGAATATACCGTATAGCCAAGAGAGAAATCTTTTACAGTGGTCTCCGGGGGTTTCCCGTGACCATTCGATTCTGAACTCTTCTTCCCAAAGAAGCTTGGCTTTGTCACTGGATCGACGTGTGGCTTGGCTTTCTTGCGAAAGAACGGCCGTTGGATCCTGCGCCGTAAGCCTGGCCGCTAATGTTTACCGTCACCTGCTGAGCTGGGGAAGGACGTCAGTGAAATACAGTTAGTCGAACGTGAACACACCTATAGCCTTCACGGACGTAACCTTGAACGCGTTAGAGGGGCTCGTGGGTTTTAAACCTGGTGGTAATTCTATCTTGGTGGGTTCCATTCGAGATTTGGTGATTTTTGACAGGAGGGAACCATTAAACAACACGGTGATATTCTTCACATTCACTAGAAACGTCACTGCTGTGCTGATAAAGCGCGATAGGTCAAACGGCTTCGGCATAGCCAAGTCTGCATCTGGTTTGAGATCCATCTCGAAAGCGGTCCAGTCTCTGCAGTCCCTGGTAGCATCTGGCGTGGACTCAACGAGGAGCTGGGTATGACATCATTAAAACAAGTCCACCTCAGCTGATTGAAAGCCATACCTCGTTGTTCTCGTAAAACATTCTCTTTCGAATACCTGAACAACGATTCTAACAGCCGTGCTCTCACTAGCAATAACCTGACTCACCACCTGAGATTATGACGGGGCTGTCGGTAACGCTGAAAACGCTGAAGAAGCCTGACATGTGGCACGTCTCTCTCACAGCTCAAATGGGGCGAAGTTAGCCACATACCCACACCGAAGGCGCCAATCTTGCGTTCATCAGGGTTACCGTCCGCTGCGAGACTTAAGCACCAGAGCTTTAGTGATGACGCGGGGAGAGCAGGCGCACCGATGTTTGTAATGCGCTCCCAGTCTTTGGTAGTAAAAGGATCCCCGTCATTTCTCACCACCCACCTAGCCAACTTAAAAACGGTTTAGATCACTCCAAGCATTGCGGCACGCTTGCACCTGGAACCCACCTGGATCGTATTCAAGTCATCGACATGGCCCGTTTTCCCATCAGCCTCAATGTACTTCTTGGTTTGAAACTCGATTTGCACCGCCGTTGCTTGAGCATCGTCGGCGTTCTGTATCAGTTCTCGAAAAACTAGAAGTTAGTGTGAGCCGACCTGAAGTTTTTACTGTCAAACTCGGACGAAGGGATTCCCCAACTTGCCTGTAAACTCCTTTGGGTATCTTGCAAGCACTTTATCCACTAAAGCTCGATCGTTGACGTTGACTTTTCCGAGCGCTGGACCTCCGTTTGCCTCTCCGTTCGCGATGGGAGCCATCCGTCTCGTGTGCGGTGGTAAATTCTGCAGCTCTTACACTGAGCACAGCTAGCTTGGGGAAATCCGCGACACGCGGTGGTGGTTAAAATAATAAGAGCCAGGACTTTGGGCGCTCTCACCGCCTCCGCCGCGAGGTCGCCATGGTCCTTGTTCTCCCACAGCAAATGACAATGTTGTTGCCAACGCCACTCTTACATACATACTATGTACCTCTAAACTAATAGCTATTAGTCTTTCTACAGACGATGCTGTGGACTACCGATCACGGGCTGCAAGGACTGCTTGAACGTCATCAACGATCGGCGCGCCCGATGCTACCTCCCCGTAAGTAGGGGTTCCCCGGCGGGTGTTCACTTCCGCACACCCAGTCCCCAGTGCTCTTCGTCACAGTGTCTGTCAACTGAAATTTTGTGGCGTGTCTTCGTGTAGTAAGTACCAAAATCCCATTTATCGCGCCTAATCTATTCGGCAGGTGAGCCCTCTCGCACCCAGGGAGGCACTCATGCACTATACACACATTGTATTTGAAGTACTACGCCGTAACGAGAGTTCCCTACCGGTTAAGTGCGACCAAACTTGTCCAGTGGCGGACGTCCAAACGAGGGCTGAGTAGCAAGATATGATTAGCTGACTTACCCAGCCTTCCTTCAAAAAAAGACGTACAATTGGAGGCGGCTTATTCTTCAAAATGTCCTCGATTTTATCCAGAATTTCAGGCGTGAGCTTAGGAATGACCTCCAATGCCTTCAAGTTTTCAACAACCTGCTCCGGCTTTGAAGCACCGAGAATGACAGTGCTAGTATTAGGGTTTCGAGCTACCCAAGCTAACGCCAGATGCGTTACACTACAGCCAAGTTCTGATAGTTCAAAAACATCAAATTTTCATGAGAAATCCTCATTCTCCATTCAGGACACACCTGTCTCGGCCAACTTGGTGAGCTCCTGAATCTTTCGGATCTTTTCCCGACCTTCCTCTCCATCGAGACTCTTGATAGTTTCCCTAAAGACATCGGGGCGGGCAGCGAGTCGAGATTCATCTGGGATGCCATTGTTGTACTGAAAAACATGCAGGTTAATGTGGGAATGTAACGCGGTGGAGTTGGGGTACCTTGCCCGTGAGCAGGCCACTGGCAAGTGCGGACCACACGGTGGTGCTGATGGCGTACTTTTTATAGAGTGGGGCGTATTCCTTTTCGGGACGTTCACGGTGCAGCATGCTAATCATAGTGTGTTCAGGTGGAATCGTGTCGTACAACTGAAGTAACCCAGTGAACATACTTGTGTTGGCATTGTTCAGTAATTGGGGCGATGAGGTTGAGCTTATCCGCAACGTCTAAAAAAAATATCATGAACACCACTCTTCTGGATATCAGACAAGACTGACGATAAGCTTCCTCTATGTCCCGAGCAGACCACTCCGATGTCGCCCAGTAGAAAGCCTACCGAATAGGATGATACACCTCAACTGTAGATTGCGGAACTACGTACCCAGCCCTTGTCAATCACATAGTTGAATGCACGAACAATCTCTTCCATGGGTGCTGTTGAAGTAGGTTAGTATTTTTTCGAACAACCCATTGTCGACACGGACTGGAATAATCTGGTCGATGTGCAAATATAACGTCGACATAATCAAGTCCTAGACGCGCAAGGGATTCTTGTGTACCCTCGATGATACTGCAGAACAATGAATGTCATATAAACATCAACCATACTCGATTACCACTAACTGCTTCCTTGATAAACCAGTGTCGTTAGGGCCTGACCGAGTGCCGAAGAACAGCTTGGTGGTGATAACCAGATCGCTCCGACGATACCCAAGTTCCTTGATCACACGTCCCCTGGGAAGAAGTTAGTGTGTCTCTGTTTGAGAGAGGAGGCTCGGCCAGACATTTCTATCTCTGAGCGACCTTTTGCATAACCCTCTGCGGTATCGAACATATTGATGCCATTCTCGAAAGCAACCTTGATGATTTCCTATGGACACGGAACTTGTTAGTATGACATGAAAAATGTTCCAGACTCTAGGGCAGCTCACTTTAACGGGGTCACCGACAACCGTTCCTCCCAGAGTCAACCCTGTGATTAGGATCGTCCGATGAGTACCCGATGGGATTGGCCTTTAGAGCGGTTGACTCACATCCACCGAGGGAGAATAGTGGTACCCGTAAACCACTGGGACCCAAACGGCGGAAAGGCATGTTCTTGGGATCGAAGCTAACCTGTGCTTCAGACATGGCGGAGGACTCGACGGGGGAAACCTAAAGGTTGATTGTGTGTGATGACGACGAGACACTCGATATTATCCGACAGCTGCTTGATTTCGGCCGTTTATGTATAAGTCCATTGTTGATAGAGATAAGTACTGCGGGCTTGACAGGCCGCGCAAGGGTGCATCTCTCCTTGTACGTAATTGACACTCTTGCTAAGGAATGACGGAATCCTGGCTCCACGCCAATGATAGGGGCAATATTTGGCAACCATCACCCAATTGCTTGCAAGCAAGGTGTTAACCACATCCATGCCAAGTTAGTTTGCCTCAGTTTGTTACTGTAAGTGCGTGCATGATAATACAACTGTCAACTATACAGATACAAATGAAGACGTGTGTGAGATCGAGAGTTATGCCCTGGGTATCGAAAATACCATGAGATAATAATCTACCCGTAGTCACTACACAACACAAGAAAGGTCCTCAGCGGTAATGCCTGGTGATGATGTCATAACATACGTGCACCTCGATCGCACTCAGAGGATTATCGATTAAGAATCACGTCCACGGCCGCCACGCGATAAATGCATAGGTGAAAGAAATGTTCTAGCTGGCTATCCACCTTCAAGGTTTTAATCAAGCAGCACCAAGAGCATCCAGTTCCGACCCCGACTTGTCACCGGAGGAGCGAGAAGTACGAATAACAGTTGGAACTCGGACCTAACTACTACTGATCTAACATCTCGCGATTACGATTTGGGTACCACCCGTAGTTTGGAGTCCTACAATCTTTGCTCAGCGACTTCCGGAATGAACGGACATTGTGCCCGCAGATGGGCCAGCGGAAGATTTGTTGAGGATAATAGCATGGAGCATTGGAGCAATGTTATTCTGCAACCCAAGCTCTTATGGAATTCTACATTTGGTATCCATACCGTTTCGGTGTTCCATGTCGTGAAGACAATCAAACAACAGCGACTGTTGCTACGCATCAACTGAACGGTACATATGTACTCCCAGGAGGAAAACGAAACTCGAGGTAACTCCTTCGCATAAAAGATGCAAGATGCTACGTGATAAATTCGAAGTGAGGTTAATAACAAGAACGGTAGCCAGGATGAGAGCACTAAGGAGTGTGGGTGTAAAGGCAGAGACTGCGAATATAAAATATGGAAGTGGCGTGAGCGTGAATGTACGCAACGGTATTGTACAATGCAGGCAATTATCACCAAGTCAAATACCTGAGGCCAAATGGCGATAGCTCCAGAAAAGGCAGGTATAAAGGCATCGCGGCTGTTCGAGAATGTACATAACACCAACCAAGGCCACGCTCAATGATCAAGGGAATTGGACATTCGGGTCTTTCTCAGAACTTCCTCGGAGTCCTACAGAATTGTGGTCGTCCTTTTCAAACTCGGTGAGACTGTCACGTTGCTCTTCAATATCGTGATCAAAGTCATCGAAGCCCTCGTCGATCTTGGACACGACCGTTGTTTCGACGTTCACATTGAGTTGCATCTGGTGGTGACATAACTCTTGGTCAATATATGAGCAGAAAGTCCTGTTCAGTACTTACACTCTTCTGGGTAGCAGTAGGTCCAAGGATACGTTGCTACATATGAAGTCAGTACGGCGAGAGATTGGTCAAGTCACTTAGCGGGGACGCACCGAAAGTTGGCTCTTGTTGACACCACTGTAGGGCAGACCAGCAGCGTGACCGCCAGTTTGCTCACGCTCACTCGAATACATGCGATCGATACGCAAACGCTTGCGAGTGTTCAGGCTGCAGAATACTATGAGTCATCACGATATGCCCAAGAAAAAATGACAACAAACGTAGCAAGAAGGGAGTTTGCGTATACTGTGGTTAGGTGTAAGTTTCTGGCACAGGAAAAAAAAAGAGAACACACATTTAGCAATAGCAAAATGCATTCCGAGGAAAATTAAATTGTGTCGCATGATAAGCCACTTCATAACCAAGTCAGCCATGTATGCAGTAGAAACCGGTGGAGGACTTACACAAATCAAAGAAGCAACGGTTACGAGACTAAACAACCAGTGAATCCAACTGAGGTTAATACAAGATTGGCATTATTCTTACGATGTAACTGAACCAGTCTCCAGAGTATACAGAATCAAGGAATTGATGATATGGTTCATGCTGGATAGAATAGGTCAATTCTCTCATATAAAAATGCGTGATTGTTCACGTACTTCGCGAATCCAGTCTTCCTGCTTCCAAGGAAAATGATCATGGTCGTGGTAATGATAATCTCGACAGACGCAGACAGGGTGACACCAACGGTAAAGATCCACTGGACAACAGCTCAGCATATATATGTCAAAGTGGAAATAGGTGATGGCATACGGCAGGGTATGGACGGATGAATAGGGAGTAATGTTTGAGGTGGATGCTACACACGTTGTCAGGGGTACCGCGGGGGCAAATAAGATGGCACAAACTCACATCTCAGAGGTAGAACCTTGGTTTACAGAGTCAGATTTGCTATCAGTTCGCAACTGAGCTACTTACAGCAGGCGGCAACTGTAAGACAATGTTTAGTGACGGGCACAATCCCGAATTTGAGAGAACTTACGCAGACGACAGAAAGCCAGGATAACCTAAGAGATCCTAATCAAGCAATAGACTAGCCGTAGAGTCTTGAATACGCACAACAGGAACAGCAATGTACCATCTCTTCATCACTGCAGGCCCATAAATAAATGAAATTGCCCACTGAGAAAAGACGTACGTTTCCGGATTCTGTTAGCAAAGAAGCTGGCGGTATTTGGTGAGCACCATCACCAAAAACACAGGCAGCAACTAACCAGTGGACAAGGAACGTGATGGCGGCGGTAGTAGCTACGGAAAGCTAAATGAGATATCGGTCAGAAATTCATGGGCCTTCCTTAATAATAGCCGTACCCCTAGTGCGCTGCAAGTGATGTTCGTCGTCAAAACAATTCTGACACGTACAAATTTCTTCACTTACGGAGGTATAATATCCATGTCCTCGGGTTTATTGAAGCCCGTAATGACTGATTGCCAGGCCGTGACAACGATAAGGATTGTGTGCATCAAATCGAGGCTCCTGCGGTATATTAGCCTCAACGTTCAGCCCTCTCGTCGCTGCATACCAGACAACAAAGACCTAGGACGGAGGTACAAGTAAGATTTCATTAATCATGGTACCGATAATGACGCACCAGGAATTTTGTCCATACATAATCACCAGGGTAAAGCTTGTAATACAGAACGCATTGTACGAATACGACCCCGGTGAGGCTACGAAGGGTGAGAAGAAGTCATTCGATAGGACCGATGGCGACTTACGCGCATCCGAAGCAAGTACCCAACAGGATTGAACCGTATGTTGTTGCGACGGTTGTAACGTCGCCGGGAACGGACACCATTGCGGAGTGAAAAAGCAAAAATTGCAAACGAGGGGACGTGAACACGGAAGGTCACTAGCGGATCCCAAAACCACCTTCGGGTTTTTGTATGTTGTTTGCCTCCGTTGACACGAGATCGGGACCGCCAATAGTCGACAGGCTCGCAAAATGTCGTTATGTATTGAACCTCGGCAGTGTGCAGGATGAAGAAATTCGAGTGCCTTTTATTATCGCCTTGTTATGGCCTTCTCGACAGGTTGATAAGGCGAGTGATCGTATGTGATTGTATGCCCAGAGATAGCATGGAACGGGCAATTCCTGGTGCAAACAAAAAAATATGACCTCCACCCTCCGAAACGACGGGGACAGCTTCCGAGCGCCCATTACCGTAAGTAACACGTATACCTTCCGGAAATTACAGCAACTACGACTCGAGAACCCCCCAAGTGTGGTTTAGCACGACGGCTTGGTGCGAGTTTGGTAACCCTCTCTCCATAATAAGTAGCAAGAGACTTAAGCATAAAATATAGCTCGATGGACTTGCCGTGAGTGTATTACAGCGAGAGCCGGGGGGGCCACTGCAGAGCCGGGATCGCTTCCAAGCTGGCACTGTTGGATCAGAGGCAAGCTTGACGGTCATGCATCTTCCATATTCAGCGCCAGAAGCGGACCCCTCGTTCGAATGTTCAACTGTGTCTGACAGATCGCATATGGAAGCATTCCAGCCAGCATCATATTTTAATCAAAGGTGTCAATGACTTTAGTGAGCGAGAACTTGAAACAGGACCAACTGGTACCCACGCGCGCTGTTGTCGGAGTTTATGATAACATCGCTTAGCTATTAGGTTCCGCTCCGGTTCTGCTGGCTGGCCAACTCAGGGCGAACCGTTGTAATGTTGCCGTTCGAACCAACCTGATTATCTCAGATACAGTACTACCTAACTTGCACAAGTGAAGTTGATTTCGACTGCGCCAGCTACCAATGGCTGTTGGTGAGCAGACAACTGGGATTAAGAGAAACTTTTTGACCGGCATTTTTGAACCGGTGGCCTACCAGTACTTAATGGTGAATCAATCAGTGAAGTGGCTAGTTGGTACTCCACGGTTTGGCAGTCCGGACTGGTCCTGATGACAGTCTGGCTCCCTGATGGCCCGCCGCCCGCCCCTCATTGCGTCGATGAACCGAGGCTTGGGATGGACCACTTTATAATCTGCAGACTCTACAGCCAGATTTGCCACCACTTGACCCCAATGTTGAGTAGGCCATTTCATCTCGATTCAATTCGGTTTGACACTCGCGGCAGCATATAAACATCGCCGTCAGTTCCTCGTGCTGTTACATGAAGAACGTAAGCGATGTCACAAAATAATGGCATCCGGTCTGGTCGGATTCCCTTCATTTTATGAACTGCTGATCATGTCTAGACAGGCTATCATGATGATCAGCAACAAGTAGTGATTGTGCACTACTGTTCTCACTTAACGTTCCACATCCCATCAACATCAGCTCGACTTCAGACGCACAAGAGTACATAAGTGCGTAAGATGTCCGAAGGGGACTTCCTGTGGCGCACTTCGAGACTTCTTAAGCCGACTCTAAGGACAGGAACGCCATCATTCGTCCGCACCCGATGTTCTGGCAGTCTAGACTGTCCAGCGTTACGGTGCACCGCGGGGAAGGCCTCCAGCCTGGGCAGGGCCAACTGGAATGCAAAACACTTACAGAAGGACTGTCTAGACCTTGATTTTTTAAACACACATTGAGGACTACGATCTCACACGCAAGAGGATGGCTATTGTGACTAGCTTTTCGCTTTATCTTTTGTTTCTGTTTATCTATCTTAGTTGGTCTGCATCGCGGCTTGACATTCAAGGCTTCTCGTGGAAGAGGACGCTTCTTCGGATGCTGACAGAACCTCATATGCTCGGTCGCGTAACATTGCGTAACATTAGTATGCAGGCAATATGGAGGACCGCGGGCCTACACTTGGTCTTATTTAGGTTGCTCACGCCCAACTTCTGCAGATGGCCTCAGATGCATCTCTCATTGACATCTAGCACACATTGTGTGGGGCCATCTCATATCGCAACCTTGACAGTCACAATAAGTGTTGGGTCATGAGAACCCGTCATCCTTACTCTACATCCGAGCTTATGGAAAGCCGGACGGTCGCGCTTCATTTTGCCCAAATTCAAACTCAATTTGGCAATTGTCACTTGGCGGACCGCAGACACCCCTTAGTTCAAATGTTGGTTAATTCAATGGTCGCATGTCAATATACAAAAAGTAAAAATGTTGGACCTGCACAGTTCAAATGTTGGTTTTCTGAACGCCATGAATCAATAGAGATAAAAGTTAATGCAGAAAATGTAACTCAAAAGAACGTATGCCAAATAATTCAATAAAACCAGTGTGTATATCTGCTGCTAGTGAGCTTCGAGTGCATGTACATACAACGAGTGTTGTGTGGCTGTGTTTGACGCGCTGCGTTGTGGCAACTTCCCGTTTCGGTAATCTATTGTAGTGCACGCGCTCTGGGGGCCTTGTACCGTGATCGTAAGGCAGCTGTTTTGACTGTCGGAAGGATCGCCGGCGCTCCGAGTCCATCTGGGAGGCACCCCCTGCCGCTAGTAAGTGTCGGAAAGACCCCAGGGGTTTCTGGCGTTTTCTGGGTTGTCCTTGTGTATGGACACTATGGTGCATGTGCCCTCCCGTTTGGGCGTTTCTGGTGTCGCTGACCTCGTTATAGCGAATGCTTATTGTGTGGGACCCTCCCGCAATGTTTCTGAGTGGTTTGGATGCAGCCGCAGTGGCGGCACACGGGGCCTGCTTGGGCACGGTAGGCCTTTCGCCTCGTACGAACATTGCTGATGATTTCAGCACTTGTTTTCAATCTTCCACGTCGACGGCGTATCCTGTAGGGTCAAGGAGGGTGCGGATTGCTTGTTGGAGGGGTTTCAGGCGGTGCAGGTGAGCCGTTCAGCCGTTTGGCCTCCCACTGGGCGTGCTGACCGTTGCTGACAGCCAGCAGCTGTTTCTCTGCTCCATGTGAGCAGATGGTTCTGCTGCCTGTTGTATCACCATTCTCCTCGTTGTTCTACTCAGTACCTTCCCTAGGTAAATCCCATAGTAGCACTAGTGTGCCATGTTGCTCAAGCTGCTGCCGCGAGACTACCGTTTCGACTATCGAAGGTTTGTTGACACTCCGAGTCTGTCTAGGAGGTATCCCATGTCGGGGGTAGGTGTTTGCAACTTTCCAGAGGGGTCTCGCAAGCTCGCGAGGTGGCGGAATGGGAATGGTGAGTTTGGAGGCTTTGCCGCCTCTCGTTTCGGATCTACTGACTTTTTCAGCTTTCGTCTTGATCCTGCCGCGTCTCAATGCACGGGTGAACTGATCGCGCTCCGAGCTGGAGACATTCGAAGAGTCAAGGACCAATCCTTTGACGTCTTCTTCAAGCCTGTTAAGTAGGGAACACGCATAAGCTGACTGTCGCAAGTGTTAGTGAATGAACCCATCCTGTTGGCTGAACCAGCATAAATTTTAAAGGGTAGTCTTGATTGATGTGGCACCCCCATTGATTGTTCAATTGCTTCTGAAGATGAATCAGGCGACGAGGATGATATCGACCGTCAACTGTGAATGTGGAGGACGTCTATAGAGAAAGTAGAACACATGTGTATGCATAATTTTTGTTGCTACGAGAAATCGACATTTCAACTTTCTTTTTTTCTGTTTGTGGACTTCACCATCGTGATTCGCGGCGTTCAGCAAACCAACATTTGAACTGTGCGGGTCCGACATTTTTACTTTTTGCCATTCAACGTTCCGACATTTCATCAATGGTCAATTTACTTTTTGTATATTGACATGCGACCATTGGATTAACCAACATTTGAACTAAGGGGTGTCTGCCGTCCGCCAAGTGACAATTGCCAAATTGAGTTTGAATTTGGGCAAAATGAACCGCGACCGTCCGGCATTCCATACGAGCTAGAAGTGGACCGCCCATTCTCTATAAACTTAAAAACTAGCGGACTAGGTTCAATGTCCACGAGGTCATACTCATATGTCGGATCATTGGGGAATTTCTCCGGGTGTGGTGGGCCGATGTGTTGGTGTTTTTGGCTTACAAGCTTCAACAGCAAGACGTGCCACTAGTCATCGTAAGACAGACTTCTGCGAGCATCCTCTAATCTAATGGAAGAGCCCTTGGTCACGTGTTTGCCGTAGAGGCGAGACCCGATCAGAGTAACCAAAAAAAAACAATCAATCCAAAAGACAAGGACATGTCTGTATCGTATCTGGTGGAGAAATCACTGCCGCAGTGTCTGCTGTTCCCTACAGCGGAGGCTTGGCATCTCTTTGTGCTGCCAAAGGGAGGAATCATGAGCCCAACACCCATCCGGGAGGGTTCTAGTACGTACACATCGTGATACGGTCCCCAAGGGATAGTGCAATGCCTTGTGTTTTACTGCGAATGCGAACATGTCCGACAATCGCGCCTGTCTCTGTCTTTTCGATGCTCAGGTTCGCCAATGCATCTTCGCCTATACAGGGCGCACACGCATATCCATATATCAGAATATGATGCAAACAAATATGACAGGAATACTTACCGAAAAGACTCCGTGCGTACATGTTGGCAGAGAGGAAGTCGCAGTCACCAGACATAGCACCTTCTGGCGTCAAACAAGACATATTGGTCGATTTCATCACATGCTTCAGATATTCCCGCGTATCACTAACATGTGCGTAGACCCAACGTTAACATGCGGTGCGAACAAAAAAGAAACTTACGTCATCTTTGTAGACACATTGACCCTGTTCTCCCACTCGAATTCCGTCCACATACTGCGGAACTAATGGAACCCATTATGCATCAGATATATTACGCAGGTGTAAAGCCACGGACGCACCTGAGTCTCACTGCAATATGCGGGCTTAATGTAGTCCATTATGTCAATGTGTATGTCATTCAGTATAACACAGCACTCAGTGAGATTAGGCCCATCCCACAATATGCTTCCAAATATGACACCGGTTTCAGTAGACGACACCTAACGAACACTCATGCTATGAGCAAGACATTGCGAATAAAGAGCATCAGACATGCCTTGATCGTAGCTTTAATACTCTGGAAGCCGTGGGGTGCTATGGTGTACACAGTAGGACGCTCCACAAGCTTGAGATCTCCCAATGTCGCAAAGTCCAAGCAGAGATTTTGAAGCGTATTCGGGGTCTGGTTCACTAGCAGGACGTCTATGCAGTATCGAGATAAATCAGACAAGGGTAAGGGCATGGGACGCTGCGGGGAAGCTCGTACCCAGTAAGATATCAAAGCCGTGCATCTTGACATATGCCTCAGCATATACAGGGTCCGAGAATCCTTAACAGCACAAAATATCAGTAAATGGTGTCTATGCGTCAACACGGCCGACTCACCAGTAAGCTGAGATATTCTGCTGAGATTCGAAATGAAGTCCTCAAGAACTTCGCCAGCGCCAGTAGCCTTGCCAAGATCCTCCACATACTGGAACGAGAATATGGTCACGGCGCAGAGGTATATAGAGGGGGGGACATACATCGACAGCCTCGTCCACTGATTTCTTCGAGAACTGGCGGAAGGTCAAAAGGTCATCCACCTGAATGACGTTCTCTTTCACAGTTTCCGCGGCTTTCTTTTCCGCGGCACGTTTCTAGAACAAACTCGGTTTCTTGCAGAAGCATATCAACGAACCTTGCATACCTCCTGAGCTCCGAGCATCTGTGCATACGCTGCTCTACTATCCTCGAGGAAGATTTCATTGACCTCCCGGCGATCGTGCAATTCGCTGAGGCTCTGAATGCAGCCCAATATACGTTCGTTGGAGTCTTCATCAATTGGCACCGTGACGAATTTAGACTGGCCGACTCGAATGATGGAGGTCATGGTCAACATCGCCTGCAAAACCAGTAGTGAGTCATCGCAGATTGGCACAGGCCTGCAAATACGTGCCTCAGCCCGTACGGAATTAGCCTTTGACTTGTTACTCGTCAGTTTGTCGTGTCGCAAGACAAGCTTGGTTAAAGCAGCTGCAAGGACTGCGCCAGTGAAGAAGTCACCTCCCAATATCAGCGCTATGAAATGGTTAAATTTGTATTCTGAACTGGTAGTAAAAAATCACTTGCCTCGGAGAGGAGGTTTAGTGGTCTTTGAAGACTCGGTACGTGTCGATGTTACGGAATAGGCGGTTTCGGTGGCATACGTGCCATCTGCAAGCACTCTTGGTCTTCCCGTCCCAGTACCGCTGACATTTCCTTCGTCATGTGGTTCATCGATCTGTGAACTACCCTCTTCATCTCGCAACTCTGCTGCCAAGATTGGAATTTCGCCGATGATTCTTCGGATCTCTCCTAATACCATTTCTATGGCATCCAACTCCTCCACATATTCGCCCAAAATCCATAGCACCCCGCGGAAAACCTTCCCGGACCGCATATTCATGAGTGTATTTGTTAACTTCTCCGTGATAGCAGGACGGAGAGCAGGGAATTTCTCCACTACTTCACTGCGCGTGCGAAAAACCCGCAGAATACAGTCAGCAAAACATGTCCAGTGCCAAAAGAAGACCGTGTACGAACCGCACAAAGGCAACCACATCCAGAGCCGAAGGGTTGTTGGAATCACCGAGGAAGTCCATCAAGGCATGGACGACACTCGCGGCAACCTCTGGGAACCGAATTGCGAGGACATGTATGCTCTGAATCAGAAGTTGCCTGTATTCTGACGCCTGTGTTCCGTCAGCCACGGATAATACGCACTATGCACGAAAACGGACCTTATCAAAATCTTGCTCCTGAGTGCGCAGCAACTGCTTCTTGAGGAAGAGTACGACATCTTCGGCATTTCTCCCCGAAGTCATACTGAGCACAATACTCATCGCTTTACGGCGTACCTCCATGTCAGCACTACCAGCGGATTGACAGTGTCAGTATGGTGAACGCTCAACGAACAAGTCTCTTACCTCGAAAGTACTTGCAAAACATCCATAATCAAACCATCCAAGATACGTCGGTGACGTTCTCTTAATGCATCTAACCGATCGAGCACGATCAGCTTCACGTTGTTGTCCGACTCCTTGATGGCAAGGGTCACGAGACACGACGCAGCAGCTGTCGGTGGGCAGGGAGTTGAGATCACAACTTTGTAGAATGTAGAATACGGTGCATATTACCTTTGACGGCAGCCGCATTCTGGGTGAGAGTGGTGAGAGTCGTTGCTGCTTCGTATTTTACCGCGTGTGAGGTCGCACCGAGTAGCTCAAACATAACGCGTATGTATTTAGGCTGCGTAAACCCGGGGTCAACACGCATCGAATGGTAAGGTATATTTACTCACCTGATGCGTCGTTTCACGCGCACAATCCATTCGGGCCACCTCTACCACTGTCATCTGTAGCCCCTCATCCATGCTCACGATTCCATCCCACACGCCCCGCAACCACTCGACCGCGCGAGGTAGCGCAACGTTAGCCAGGAAGACCAGGGCATTACGTTTGCAGGAGGCGTCCGACTCCGCCGCAAGGAACGTCTGCATGAGCTCTGCTGCATCGGGGACGAGAGATGTGTGTTCGCGATGAACGGTATGAAGAGCGAATACGGCTGCGCGACGGACGTAGGAATGTCTATGCTCAAGGTTGGCGCGCAGGGTTGGAATGAGGGGTTCGAGGAGTTCAGCGTCTCGGGATATTTTTTGGAGGAAGCGGAGCGTTGCACCACGGATATACTCATTGGGATGTTGCTGAAAGCCAAAGCACGATCGGGGGTGAGTGCATGTTACGATGACAGTGCTGCAGGTTGAAAGGAGCTTACGAGATCATTGCGGATAGCATTGCTAAAGGATTGGGAAAGTCAGTCTTCCGGTGGACGTGGAGAATGGTAGTACGTACACGACCAGTATCATCTCCTGCTTGAGCTTGCCGTTTTCGTCGTACTTTGGACATACCTCCCAATAGAAATGAAGTAGTTTCTTCAGCTGCTTGTTCTTGGAAGGCATGATATACTGTATGATCGCCATCAACAGCGTAGGCTGCAACGAAGACCGGGTACGCGTTAACCTGCACGTCGTCGACGTTCAAACGCGGCAACACTTGCCTGAGGATTCCCATTGATAGTGGCGACGATGATTTTACGAAGGGCTTCGAGCTTGTCCTCATCGCTGCCCTTCTCCAGTGCAGACCTGAGTTCCTGTGTGGATGGTGTCTCTGTGTTGTCCTCAAAGACGACAGTGTAGCAGGGCCCTTCCGTTGGCATGTTTTGTCGTCGTCGATGTCGAGGTGGATGAACACGGTCGTGGGAATTTCTTACCCAGCTCCAACTCAGTGTAGGCCAGTACGATATCAGTGCTTATCATATAGTATATAGTATACGCTACACCTGGTCATCTCCCAGTAAGTTTAATCTCTATCCACCTCAAAGGAGGGTAGGTCACTCCAGCGAACGCAGCCGCAAGCTGGGCGCATCAGCACATGACAGTAGCCGACATGCAAAGACACTCACTTCGAAGCCAAGGTCAGCACCATACGTAGCACCCGCCTGCTTACCAATCGGTCCCGTGTACCAGACCTGCGCCATACCAACGACAGCACCAACAACACCGAAGCATCCCGCCAGGATGCCCGCAAAGCCTAGGGGAAGTCTGTATAGGTTACCATGACTACGTGTCCCGCCCAGCGTCCAGAAAATAGCTTACTTAGACGGCTCATCCCAGTCTGCCAAGTTATAACCCCCAAGCTTTCCGCCAGGTCTTCGGAAGATGAAATGTTCTTCAGCCACGATAACGACGAAAAATGCCGTCCAATAACTCAAGATACTCAAAGAGTTGCTAAGGATGACTGAGAAGTGCTCGCGACCAGCAACTCCCGCAATGGTATAGACAAGGAAGGTAAAGATGACCCAAATGAAGCGCGGCACAATGGCCAGTGGGCGCCCAAGAGCCTGAATCGACAGTGCTGCAGAATAAGTATTGGGAATGTTGTTGGCACTACGTGTTGAGGGACAGTTAGCAAGGTCTATCTGACGATCTAAAATGACCTACACGCAGCTAAAGGCCAACAACACCAGTAAGAATTTACCTCCTCCTCCCCAAGGAGATAACACCTGCGCGATTAAACCACCAGTTGATCCATCCGCACCAAAGGCTGCAACATATTCCGGGTCCGTAATAGTGACCAAAGCAGCGCCAAGGATAGAGGTAAAGCAGATGGGAATATACAGTCCAAACATTGTGAGGGTAAATACACGAAGCGCTGGAGTGTCAGCGGGGAGCCGAACATTATAGTCCGCCGCGACGGGTGCCCACTACGTTGAGAAACAGGAGTCATTAAGGAAGTATGCAGGGCGAAAAACGACGCACTTACTCCAGTAAAAGAGCCAAACACGATACTTCCAAAACTGAGGATGTCCGCACTGAGTGCTTTCCCGGTGTCCTCCAAAGGCTTTTGAGCGCCTATGTCAAACCCTGCTTTTCCGCCGAGACCATAAAGACAACACATGATAAAAAACATAACCATCCAGGCGTATCTCTCGTAGATGTGCACCATGTTGTAGCCGATGAAGCATGGTATCAGGCTACACACGCCGACGATAATAACGCCAGCTACAAGTGGAACACCATGCGAACTACTGACAGATGCAAGAGTTTGTCCCCCTAGGATCACTGCAGTAGTCGCAAACCCAAGCCTATATGAAACAAAAACTAAAGTTACATAAAATATGCCGTGCAGAGGTGCTTACTGCGTGAGGATGTTGAGGATAGAGAAGAGAGTACAACCGATATAGCCGGAGCTATAGCGCGTAATGATCATGGTCCGCAAGCCGGTTTGAGGACCTAGAGTGGCGACGAAGGCAGTGGTGATGGCACCCAGAAACCCGAAGCATAGGATGGTGGCCACAGTATGCCTGAAAATTACCGTGATGAGAGAGCGCACAGAGAGGAACGGATGTCTTACGGAAACGTGAGTGTGAATAAAAACTTTCCTAGCACGCCAACTGGGATGGTGGTCAACACGGTGTTGACGGACCTGCACCCGGTCGTCGTCAGCGAGAACGGAAGTTAGCCGCAGAGAGAGATAACGGTGCTTACCACCACATCAGCAAACTTTATGGGATGGCGAGTGTGAAACATGTGGTGAAGAGTAGACTCGTCCAACTCACTTGTTCCATACATTCCTCGTCTCTCTCTGATCCTCCGGCACGCGCTCGACACCTCTGGCTTCTACACCACTCGCGAAGAGCTTCTCAAGGAAGGGGCCAAACGCGCCGAAACGCTTTGCGATGGCTTGATCTGGGGCGGCCTCTGTTTCTGAGAGCTCGATCCCGCCAACTTTCTCCTTATCCTGGTAGTGTTCGTCGGACATGGTGTCCTGCGCGGAGGTAGGGGGGAAGTGGAAATGATTTTCTCCCAGTAGAACGTCGTGCGTGCTCCTAATTATGGGAGGGGACCATGCGCTCCACATGCCCTATTGGCGAGCTGTGGTTTACAGCACATTATATACAGTACACTTGCTCATAATGTATATGCTCATAATGCATAAATCTCATAATGTATGGAGTTTAGGCAATTCCCACTGTGGTATGCAGGGAAAATGCAGTATTTTTGTATAATGTATAATGTATTGCCTATGGACTACATTTATACAGTATGAGATCTCCTGTTAGCAGTGATGAGTGTGCATTATTTGTTGGGGTCCCCTGTGGCACTGACTGGAGCTCAGGCCTGCCACCTGACAGGCAATGCACTTGTAGAAAAGGGCTGTAGGCAGCCTCAGTAGTGACTCAACTACTATATATATTGAAGTACCTGTAGGCAGCTACAGGGTATCAGTAAGTAGTATACTATAAAGAATATGTATGCTTACCCTCAGTAGTGACTCAACTACTGAGGGAATAGTACCAAAAGTGTAGTACTATGTGCGCTCTAAGTGCTTATGTAATCACAGGAAACTCGCACCAAATTAAGGTATCACACTGGGGTGATTCAATCTCCAACAGCACTAACACAAATAGGGTATGGAAAGGAAAAAATTTGTGTTCACCACAGACCAACATGCCAGTCGAGCTTGGAGAGTGTAGACCATGGCCCAAGGCAGCTCCTTACAATCAGGGACCAAGGGTATGACTGCCCAAAGGTGCTCCAGCGACATCGGCCATCTTCACAAAGCCAAAGAGATGTGAAAACCTCACTCTTAATGATTGGCTGACAGTCTTCACATATGTTGACAAGCATCCAGACTTACCCCAAGATCAAATTGTTTCATACTTCAGCTCATGAGAAGAGGGAATTTTAAAGTTCACTCAGGCTACTCTTTCCCGAAAGCTGAAGGAACGGGAGAAGCTGGAAGCATGAGTACAAAGTCATCCTGATGCACTTTCAAGGAAACATCCTCGTGCAGTCACAAGTCCAGAGGTTGAGAGGGCACTCTTCAAATGGGTCAAGCATATGGAAGAAAAGGGGGAGGCTGTGAATGGCCCAATGCTACAAGAAAAACAAAAACAGTTTGAAGATGAGTTCAATATTCCAGATGAAAAACACCTCGAAGGGGAAGGGTGGATTGCACCTTTCTGCAGAGCATACAAGATCAAAGAGTACCGGCAACATGGTGAAGCTGGATCAGTTGATCCAAATATAGTGGATAGTGAGAGGGCTTGAGTACAGAAGATCCTTGCAACATTTCCACCCAAGGATTGGTGGAACTTCGACGAAACAGGTCTGTTTGCATTGTGAGTTCCCACCAAAGACATTTTCATAAATGCACCTAACAGTTCATAGTGCTCCTCCTGATCGTGGACTTGCAACAAAACAAATGAAAGGAAAGAAAAAGGAAAAATTCCGAATTACACTAGGGCTTGCTGCAAATGCAGATGGGAGCGAGAAGATGCCACTGTTCTACATTGGGTGGTCAAAGAAACCATGATGCTTTGCAAACAAGACACCACAGCAGTGTGGCTTCTATTACCGAAGCAATAATAAATCATGGATGACTGCAGAACTATTTGAGGAGTAAGCACAAACATAAGATCATAGGCCACACTAATCTCACCAAATTTCAGGTGGGTGAGGATATTTGATAGGAAAATGGGTGAAGAAAAATGTTATGTGTGCCTTTATGTTGACAACTTCAGTGGCCACTTGATCACTTACAAACCACAGCATGTCCAGCTGGAATTCTTCCTTCCAAACCTCATGTCACATGTCCAGCCCAATGATGCTGGCATCATCTGTTCATTCAAAGCCCACTACAGACAATCCTTTTGTCAGCAGGCAATCGACCTTGACGATGCTGGAGAATGGGAAATCTACAAAATAACACTTCACGAAGCTATGGTGATGGCTAAAGAAGCTTGGGATGCGGTCATGCCAATCACCATCAAGCACTGCTGGGATCACTGTGGAATCCAGAAAGCGACAGCACCAACCTCTCACCCAGCCCATGCAAATCCAGAGGCTTGTGGTATTATACGAGAGTTTGCTGTGGACGAGGCTATGACTCTTCCAGCTGCTGAAAAGAGACTTCAGGAGTTGCTCAAGGATGAGTATGTTTACAAACACTGGCAAGAAGCATTCAACACTATCATGGAGGCTGAGGGAGACACAGCACAGGCTGTGGATGGTGTTGAGAGACTTGCACGCCATGTGCTTCACCACACTGGGCTTACCATTAGGATCCCTGCAAGTATGCACCTGCCACAGCTCATTGCACTCGAGGAAGCACTCTCTGACTCAATCCAAACCCTGAAATCATGCAACTGGATCTTTGGACCACCACCAACAATCAATGAAGTTCTTGATCCCAAAGAGGAGCAAGAGATTGGTGATTCTCAGTATGCATTCGAGGGCAGAGATGCCGAAATTGTTGCAGCAGTACAGCATGAACTTGCTGTTGAGCAGGGTGAGATTGTGGAGACAGTGGAGTCTGATGATGAGCCTGAGGAAGGGCAAATGCCACCAAGACTGGTTTATACTGACCTTATTAGCATGTGCAAGACACTCGAGGCAGTGTGCATACATGTCAGCAATGCCAACTCAACGCTGGACCTTGCAAGACTGCTCTGCCAGTTCTGTGGTACACTGTGTCGAGAGGAACTGCGGAATGCACGTGTACAATCTAAACTAGATCAGTACTTCATTAGGAAATAGTGTCACATGTCACAATGTGTCACAATTCTAGTTCTGTATATTTCTCATAATGTATAAAGATTTGGCTGCGCAAACGATATATGTTATGAGCAAGTGTACTGAACATAAAAAATACTTCCACATGCCCCTCGCTCAGTGACCACATATGAAGCGCAGTCACACCTCGTTGTCGAGGCCATTTTTGAAACCCATTGCAATGACATTATTTTCGTGTAATGTGTGATTGTATCGCTGCCCATTCACAATTCATGCATCATGTGTATACCTTGTGCAATTGTCCCTACCCTTACTCCTGTCCACTTTGTTTATAGCCTCGCTTGTTGTTCATACCCAGCCCCAGGCTCCTACACAGCCCTTCCACTGGGAGTGTAAGGGGCATATTCCACTGCAAGCATTTCACAATTTTTCTTCAGAAAACATGCTGAAAAAATTGAAGAAAATGATACTCTTTTTTGACAGGTGTTTTCAAAGAGAAAAGGCAAAAATAATATTTTCTTTTCTTTGCATGCCTTGGCACAAAACATTGATTGATGGTAATACCCATTAGTGTAGAAGCTAATCAGCACTACCATTAATTCATGTTTCTGCACAGAAAAGACAAAGAAAACAAAATATTATAATTGCATTTTTTCTGTGAACACAGCCCAAATAAAAGAGTATCTCTTTTTCAATTTTTTCAACATGTTTTGGCATGAAAAATTGTGAAATGCTTGCAGTGTTCTGAGTGCCGGTGTATTCCGAGGCAATGTCTGAGTTTCAAACCCAGCATAACTTTATTTCCCTAACACTCCCAGTGGGGGCTGCCCGAAAACATTTGTAAACAGCATCAGCCACAGTGGCGCAACCTGTGGACTCAGAAAAAAAATACAGAACGCTGAAACTAGGGTTACATTTATTGTTAGATTTGTGTGGCAATACATGTCACACCCTAACCAGTCATATTGATGCTGTCCCTATTGAAAGCAATCTGGGGGTAACCTTAGTAGTGTTCAGGCTTGTATGTAGATTCTGGGAGTATTGGTCTCCCTGTAGGTAACTACAAGATATCTGTATAGTAAGTATGTAGAAAAGGGCTGTACAAGGCAGCCTCAGTAGTGACTCAACTACTGAGGGAATAGTCACCTAAGGCAGCAGTTCTCAGTATCAATAGTGGTCATTTAGATGGGGTTATTATGTTATGAGAAATGTATCTAAGAGACCAACCATCCACACTGGAACTACCCAGCCGGTCCTGATTATTCATTTCGTTGGCTTCCCTCCAGCATATCCTCCTCTCAAACATTCCATATGCACACACCAACCCTCTGCAGATTCTCTTCAGAGGTCTGTTTGACCTCCAGGAGCCTCTTCAGAGGGCTGTTCGGCTCCCACAAATATGACGGCTGTTCAGCTCTCACTGGTATGATCTATCACAAATGCCTTTTATTCTTTGCACTCACCGACAGTTTACCATGTCTGCGAGTCATGTTTCCCGATCGTCTCAGCCTATTACAACCAAAGGAATGGGAAGACACTTCTCCAGCCCTCGAAAGGCAAGGAATAAGAAGAAAACCTTGGCGACTGTTTCAGTTCCTGTGCATGCCTTCAAATGCCAGAAGCTCCTCGATGAACTGGCCAGTCTACTTGCTCCTCCGCCTTCTGAATCTGGGTTACACGTCCACAGTGACGTGACATCTCCTATCCACCATCCCATGGAGCCGCCAGAACTGATAGAACCAGAGGAAATCATGGTTGACAGCGAGGAGGCATCCCCTGCCGATGTGACTGTCGAATACACTTCTATTGCACATCCTACTAAGAAGTCTATCTCTTTGTGTGAGAGCTGGCATGCTGTCATCCAGACTATGATAGAGCCTTTCATCAAGTACACGACAGCGATGCTGGGCAAACCTTTGCCTTTACTCCATTCACCTCTCTCATCATGTACTGAGCAATGCCGAGAACAGAAGGTCACTAATCTACTGTGTTTGTTTTTTGACTGTGAGTTTCTGTGGCTTCGTGCTCTTCTCTTGCTCAACAGTGGGGTGTATCAGGCTTTTTGTCTATTAGCATTACCAGCTGTGACTGTTCCACACTTCCTCAAACCCTCATTTCCCATGGACTATTTCCCACTGCACCATCCCAGCCCTGGATGGCCATGTCAGTGGAGCTTCTATCTTTCTATCGTGTGCTTTTCGAGCAGTCATGTGATGCAATCAACACACTTGCTGCCGCTCTCAGCACATACTATGGCAGGCGAGGTTTCCACGTGACAAATCAAAAAGTAGGTGAAACTATGCTCCTCTCTATTAGTGCCACCATATGTTAACTGGTACTAGGGGACAACTGTGAAAGACCCATTCCGGTGTGGTCTCAGTCAGGCCATGCAATGGTATGCTATCCTGCAAGTTGAAGTGGAGAAGCAAGTGGACAGCATCCTCCAGCACTGTCGACATCTTGTCAAGCCTCCTGCTGTTGTATCTCATTCCCATCATCCTCCATCATCATCCCTGCTGCCAGCTGCTGAGCAGGAGCCTCTCTCCCACACCTGTGCTGATATCCTCATCCAATGGTGTCTGGCCTGCTTCGGTGGTGTCTTGTTTGGGACATCACTGGATAAAGGCAGTGATATCCATGTTGCAATGGATGGCAACTTTCATCACTGTCATCGATGCTTGGCAGGTGATTCTCGATCATTCTACAAGCCCTCTTACTTTCTTCCCAAGGCACAGGTAGATACTATTGGATGCTGCATTGCTCAGGCCTGCCAACATCCATTGAAGAGGACCAAATCCATTGTACCTGATGAGGCCATTGACCAGTGTGAAGCATCATATGAAGCCATGGATGGCCAAAAGCAAAAGGCATCTACAGATGGTTTTGATGACACTGGATTAATGGTGCTCATATGTCGACATGACATTCCACTCTTCTTTGCAAACATAGACACACCAGGCGAGCAGCAAAAGTACAGTGTCACTCTCATTGACCACCTTTTTTCTCTTCTTCCACCCCAGGCTAATGTAGTGGTACTGTATGATGTGGGTTGTGTCTTAGCTCGCTCACTCTGCTGGGTATGTTGGACAACTACCCTATTCACCTGCTGAACGCTGGCATTCACAGTTTGACATCTTTGACCAAGCCATCATGTCCCACCTTCATTTTGCAACTACAGCGATGCACATGTATGGTCATGAATGGGCCTGTCAACTTGTTTACAACCCATGCCTCATTACAGGCTTAGGGTTATCTGATGGTGAAGGTACAGAGTGCTTGTGGTCCCACTTCATCAAACTTATTGGCATTGAACATGTATCATCTGTGGGTTCATATCGTAACCATGTTGTATTGTTAGCTCATTGTTTCCTAGCATCAATGCCACATCTGGCTCCTCGATCAACATGCAGCGGCAATTGGTTACGGAATGTGGACTGATCTCAGGGATTGGGCTAGGCACCATCTCAAGAAGGGAGTGCATGAACAAGGTTCCACCACACAAGAAGTCCTTGACAACGGTGGTGTGAGTATTGTGGAACTCCAGGAACAATGGGCCAATCAATGAGCAGCACAGCTGTCAATCAGAGCATGTATGTATCTGTTCCTACCATCCAAACTCTTCCCATTCCTAACTGACATGATTAGATGCCCCCATGAAGCTCAAGAAAGAGCTTGACACTGTGCTGTCATTGCAAGCTGAGTTAGACACCACCACCAAAGTCATCCAAGTAGCCTGGGCAACCATAGAATGGGGAAATGTAAGTCACAGGATCCTCGATGCTCTTGCAAGCATGGAGCGCAGTCATGCAAGGCTCATTACCAAGGCAGAGGCTCTTTATTCCTCCCTCAACATTCACAAGCAATTCCCAGAACTCACGAATGTCAGCCTCGACTTTGTGCATATGCTGCTCATGGCTCGAGACTTGAAAATAAACATACGCAAGCGGGCAATCGGTAGTTTTTTTGAGTGGGATAAACTGGACCAGGCAGTTGGTGGTAAAGACAAAACCATTAGGTGTGTCCTTGGTAACAAGTTCTTTATCCGCTAGAGTCTAAGGTATAATTAATTAGGTACAAAGCTTCATCAGCAAATGCGCAAGGCCATTGCAAAATGCCAACCTGTGCTCATGGCTGCCATCCACAAGTACAACACTTACTGTGAGCAGCTCTCTCAACTATATGACCCCTCTTGGGCAATTCCTCTCCCTTCCTCACTGCCTACCAAACTTGTTGACTTATGAAATGATGTGAGCCTCATGGAAGATGTCTGGATCGCTCCCTCTCCAGGGGAGACTCCCCATTGGTTAGAAGATGCTGATGTGCAAGATGGCATCCAAGCGCTTCTCAAGCAAGAACGTTGTCTGGAAGAACAACATCGTCTTGGTTTAGAAGTGGACAATATGTGCTGCTGGTTCAGACATGAACTTTCTGCCATTCAAGTGGCCTTACGACAGTCTGAAAGTGAGTTCCACTACTAATTAGAAGTCCTTTTCATGAATCAATTACGTTGCAGATGGCAACTATCATTTAATTTTAAGACAGCGCCTTGAAGCCATACTTGAGCTGCAGGAGCGATGGCCGACAGTTCTATGCTCACCCTCTTGTTATTCTCACCAAGCACAAGTTTCCATCCAACTCACAAATGCTATTACAGGAGCCTCACTCCCCCCTCTCTCTTGGCTTTCACCAGTGGTTGTCGATGATCATGCCAACAGCGCTGAGGATGAGGATATGTGGGGAGTTACTGATTTGCTAGGGCCTGACCCGCTGGACCTGTCCCTTGAACCAGAAAAAATTGCTCTCTTGGATGTCCTTGGAGTTGACCATCTTGATGACCAGGATGACCTTGAGCTCAAAGCCAAAACTTTGTCACAAGTATCATTTAAATGGGAGATTCCCAGTGTACAGTGCATTTCTACTATTAATCCTCTCTGACGTGTTTACAGGAGCTGAATATTGATTGTACTATTGACTTGGCACAGGACGTCAATCTCCCAGCCATTATGACACCTATAATATGGACACCCACTGGCTTCCCATGACAAACCTTCCTTCTGAATGATATCAGCATACTAATGTCACCTACCGCTCGACTCAACAACACCTGCATCAACAGCTGTGCTACTTTGTTGTACTCAGCATTCCATCCCACTGCAGCTTCCTGCACTATTCTTTCAACCCATGACCTTCCCTGCATTCGCTTTAACACCGAAGACGATGTACTCTGGCGCAACCTCTCGTGGACACAATTCTGGGAAAAGCCCATCTGGATCCTTCCGATCCATCGTTCATTGCCCATGGGGCACTGGGTTCTTTGCACTATTAAGTTTCATTCTTGGCAGCTCTTCCTGTTTGATAGCCTTGCCCAACAGAAACCTTGGAGGAATGACATTAAGGTCAGTTGTCTTTCACAAGTCAATTCTATTCTAACTGGTTCAAAGGATATCATGCGGCTCATTTGTCGTCTTTCCAGCATGGCGACTTGGAGGTTGGGAACTGCTCGTCAAGATCAGGGTGACTGGACAGCCTACCCTGTGTCGGTAAGTCTTGACAAAGTGGCAGTATAACCTCTAATTAGCATCCCAGCTTGAACCAAGCCAAACCAACAGCCATGATTGTGGTGTCTGGGTATTGGCACAGATGGCCGCCATTCTAAGGGATATGAGGTTACTGGCATCAGAGAGCATGACATAAATCATTTCTGACATTTCCTCTATGTTCTTATCCACCGTGTTGCAGTACTAACTTAAATTATGTCCACACTATAAACAATTAAGATGCTTGTGCTTAAGTGTTCTACACCTTGATTGACAGTGTTCTGTAGCTGTTTGCCATGTCGTGACCTAATGATAACACAAGCACTCAGCTTCTGTTTTGGTAGTGCCATTTTCTAGTACCTACGTTCAGTATTATCACAATTGATATAGATGGCATTGCACATCTACAGACAGTCACTGAAAGACCCACCCACCTGCAGTTCGATTGAGCTATACACTGGCTCTGCATTTGAGTCATGTCGAGGTACATGACCTGAGCAAGCCAATATTAAAACATAAAAGTTTAACTCAACTATCTATACAAAACCCTGTTAGCAGCCTCGGTGTCGACTGACCTTCTCGTTTGTCAGCCAGACTTCTCCGTAGATAATTGAGAACAGTTGGTCTTCTAGCACTCCCAGCTATGCTGAGAGACTCCTCACAGCCATGTTTTGGGGCATCCATCTGTTGAGGAGCAAGTGGACTTTCCAGAGTGTCATTGACAGTTGGATCAATGAACTTGCAGCAGGCCTCCATGTCCCTCTCGACGCAATCACAGGCACCAAGCAAAACTGAACTGGCATTGAGTTAAATCATATAGCCAGGGAGATGCACCAAATGGAAAGTTCTCCAAACCTGGGTAATTCGGATGGGGGAGACATGTCTGTATGAGAATGAATGGAGTGGACACTTCATTGTTGGCAGGTGAGGGTCCCCACGAACAAATGAGGTCGTGAAGTGTTGGCAGAGTCAAAGCGTTGTAGGGAATTAGTTCGTAGGACCAGGGAAAACAGAGAATAGAAGTGTTGCGAGTCTCGTTCGTCCTCGAAGAGGGTTCTCGAAACCCAGACAGCTCAGGTACTAAGTTGGTGCTGGGAACTGGGGACTGGACTTAGAATTTGACACTGGGAAAAGCCATTAAAAAGCATATATGCAGCAAAGGCACAAGGACTCTCGAGATTCGCCCCAGACTTGGGCCTACTTGCTCGACAATGAATGCACAGAAGTGTAGGGTTGACTTTACACATGACTCTCGCACCCCCAAACGTCCTTCACGCGCTAGTCATCACATACCCACCACACGCCTAAGTCCCTCCCCTCGCTCCTCTCGACACCCTCACAGCCACCTCCTCAACCCTCGAAAACACTCCTTCCACCCTCGAAACCCCTCCTTCAACCCACAACACCTTCCCCTCGTCTCCCAACACCTCTCCAACCTCTTCTTCTCTCAAATCTCCTAGTAGGGGCTTCGCCACGCCTACAGTGTGACCACCCTTTGATGGAATTGGTCATTGAGTAGGACACTACCGAGCTGTGAGAGAGGAAGGGTAAGTGCAGCTGGTCCTACCAATTGCTGCTGATCAACAACCAATACTTGAGTACATGACATGCACACCTGCACAAACCAATTGCTTAGTGGAGTGTCAGTGGGATCTAGGGGTCGTGGCATTACCAATACATGAAAATTGATGTGGCAATGGATTATACTAGAAAGGCTCATCAGAGCCGGAGTAGGGAGTGAGGGAAAGGCAGTCGATATAGATTGTTAGGTTGTGCATATGCTGCAGTTGTTAGAGGTACAAACGGCACAGTGCATTTTGTCAAGAGCTTTGACTATGACCCACAGTTATGGCACAGACACCAACCTTGGGGATGGATCTGCACTCCCAACAGAGTTGACATGTTGTTGCCAGTGACTGCATTCCAACAAGATGGCAGTGACTTCCTCAACTGACACCGAAAATCAATTATGTAGTTTAAGACCTAGGATCATTGTCAGATGGTACCAGTACTGAAAAGATGCACCCATGACCTCAGTGCCCAGGACACTGATATACAGTCACTGTGGAAATGGGATTCTGTCCATGTCAATACAATAATTAGATCAGGGATGATTGTCTCCCTGTAATCTGAATGCAGCTAATCATATTCCCATACCAAAACAGACGGTCAGATATATTCATGCACCTTTCTGTACCAAGATCCAAACTGCGTGAAATCCTCTCAAACCTTCAGAAATTTCTCGACATACAATTTTGAGACAGATCATGTGTCCATACTAACCTAATCTGCCGTCCAGACAGTTCAACATATCATCCATTTATACCATAAGGATTTCTCACCTGCCTGTATGCTGAATGACCACCAGACATACAGGTGTACTATTACTTTCTCAGCATCAGGATATGGGTCGGTCCAGCTGCACTGGTTGGCCACACACATGGATGAGGCAATGCTATGTATAGTATGCCAACCTCAAATGTAGCTGTTCCACCCCCGTCATCCTCGATGCTAGTATCATAAGAATAAATACCGTGTCATGCATCCATTCTCTTATCACTCAAATTGATCGCTGACATTACTCACCCCAGCTGGAGCCAACACCACTAAATCCCTGAGGCTCATAAATGCGTGGGCCTCGTCGAGCCTCCATGCTCAGGGAGTCCACGGTTGTTCCACAACTATCATCCGCAGCGTTATCACAAGAACAAATACCATGTAATGCATCCATCTTTTTACCACATGAATCGATCACTGACGCTACTCACTCCAGCTCGAGCCAACACCATTAAAATCCCAAGGCTCACATCCACAGTCAGATGGACTTGGAACATGCTTGAGAGTAGGCAGTGAGGCCCTGAGGGTGGAGAGCATGCATGCAATGCATGGATGGTGTGGTACATGTCCAATTTGCAGTAGGGACTACACTATGGCCAGGCAGTGTCTAAGATATTACACATCTAGTATACCATGAAAATCCCCTCATTGTCAGTATAGTAAGCTTGATGGATAATGGCTAAACCCCTGTAAAAGAGCTGGGGCTATGTAACATAGTATGGATTAGGGTAGCTGCCATTCTAATTCAGGAGTACTGACCTCAAAGGCTGCTGTCCACCGGAGGATTGCAGCATGCTGTAACATAGTGTGGGTCAACTAACAGAGTATATCATATGGTCAAACTTACTTTAGCATAGTTGTCTGATTCACAGAACACAAGAGCTGTGAAGAGGGGAATGAGTCGACAGATGCAAACAAAAGTGGTAGTAAGGTGGCCAGGGGTATGCTGAAGCCAACTCGGTGGTGGCCTCTCTGCATCGCAGAGAGGGTGCCACGTTTCCATCATGACTGGTGGGCTCACTAGGAGATGCAACTGTAGCCCTCTCCTCTCACTAACCAATGCACATGAAATCCAACAGTGGAAACCACAAGGGTCCTAGGGCCAGTTTGTGAAACAGTGTTGTAAAATGCAATTAGATATTTCACACTATGTAGCATACTTGAGGAAACAGATGTATGCTCTCACAGACGAGCATGTTCCAGGGGATCGTACTTGGCTCTATTGGGTGAAACATTTCAATCTCCCAGAAAACAGAGGCTGCGGAGAGAACCTGGTAAGAACATCAGCATGAGCAATGGGCAATTGGAGTGATTGCTACCATGGGTGGCACAAATTGTTGTGATGTCTCATCTAGCATGTCCAACCACTCAGTGAATTCTTTCCAAAGATTGTCTGAGGTGTGGTTATTGTCCACCATTGGGAACATCTTCCTTGTTCACTTTAGCCCCCAACTTCTTGGCAATGCAGTTGGTTGAGAGCAGCCTGCAATATTTACATATGTGGGCATTGATGCGCCATCGCATTAGCCTTACTTCTTGCTCCTGATCTAGATCATTCTGCTCACCTCTAACTCCTATCATCTTGTAATTTCAGTCTAACCCAGTCTTGTTGAAGATGAATAGTAAATTGTTTTTGGCTCCTCACCTTATGTCAATTATAGAACTGATTTTTTTGGTCTGTCTTGAACCGAAGAGATATCAGCCTAGTACACGGGAAAATAGAACAGGGGAACAAACTCCTACAGACGGAGTCATGATATTCAGTGCCTTAGACACAGGGTATATGAATCACGAATAAGACATCAAATAATTTCTGCCACCCAGATGGTATATTTGATCCAACCAGAGAACTTGTCACCTTGCATCTCATATTCATCATGCAGAGGCTCCGAATGCACTACCAACGAGCATCCCAAACAAGTAGACACCCAGGCCTTTGGATGCATACCTTCCTCCTCATGCTGAAACCCAGTCACACTGCAAGCATTTCACAATTTTTCTTCAGAAAACATGCTGAAAAAATTGAAGAAAGTGATACTCTTTTTTGACAGCTGTTTTCAAAGAGAAAAGGCAAAAATAATGTTTTCTTTTCTTTGCATGACTTTCCACAAAACATTGATTGATGGTAATACCCATTAGCATAGAAGCTAATCAGCACTACCATCAATTCATTTTTCTGCACAGAAAAGACAAAGAAAACAAAATATTATATTTTCATTTTTTATGTGAACACAGCCCAAATAAAAGAGTATCTCTTCTTTCCATTTTTTTCAACATATTTTGGCAAGAAAAATTGTGAAATGCTTGCAGTGTCATTGCCTTGGCCTTTTGGGACTTCACATGCAAACCTTCTGCACGTTTTGATTGGGACCACGGATGAATGGCGCTGCATGTTGAGCATCCCATAGGCAAAGCCTTGCCCCATGGGTGCTGATGACTGTGGTACCACAAATATCTGTACCCACTGATTGAAGGGGGTTCAGCAGCATTAGGTGCACAGGATCTCCAACCAAATGGGGCCCTCGGAGCCAGTAAACCTCTTATATAGAATATAAGCACGTTGGTGTGCATCCGCAAGTCGGTAGAAGCATTCAAGAGGTCTTGGAAAATGGCGAAGAGGTCATGTCCTTGAATGAGGACTTGAATTGAGTATGTCATGACAAACATTTTGGCAATGGCACTGATGAAGTCGGGGGCAGTGAACATGATTGTGTATTCGGGTCGGAGACTGATGGATATCAGTAGACTTCTTCGAATATTAGTGGAGGATAACTTACCAAATAATTGCTTGTTTCATTGTTGTATATGATTCATCAAATGCAACCAGGTGACTGCACATAAGCATGAATAAGGTAGATGCATACACTACCTTATCAAGAGGTGGGGTAAAGATACACTTCATGAACTGAAAAAAGATTTGAAATGAAACATTGTAGACGGTGCTAGAATGTACATCTTCCACCTCCATGGCAACATCACTGCCAGCTTTGTCCTTCCCTGCAAACAAGTCACTGCAGTTTATCTCGCTGTGGACCATAATGAAGATGATTTTTTCGCCTGAAGGTCTGTGCAGCAAGCCTTGTGCCCAGGGCACTTGCCTGCTGATTCCACTGGCGAAGCTTTTTATCTGTCCCAAAATCAAAAAATACTTCTTCATACACCAACAAGTCTTCTGTGTGGTAATCCTTGAGGGAGGTGTGGAGCAGCTTTGGGAGCAATCCACTGTGGTCCATGCCCACACAAACGAGGTGAAGGATAAGAGTTGATTTGGCACATACTTGAGTCTTGGAGACCCTTTCACAGATGCCTCGAATAATAATGGGACCTTCAAGTACCCAGGTGGATCTCCCATCGACATTTCACATGAATGCCTTGGATCAATGTTAAACTCAATTGGGTTATTCGTAGATGTTGACTTACATGGTAAGGTGATAGCTTGCACTGGGCATTGCGCTCTCCTAACTCATGGCAGCCAGGACACTTGAAGGTGATGTCTGCAGTGAGGAGGTCTGGGTTGACCTCTGCCAAACCAAGACAGCATTGGCACACCACTCATGGGCAGAAGTCACAGCAGAACAAAACCTTACTGCCATCATGGCAGAGGTAACAATACTAATGGTGTCAGTATTCTGTGGCAATGCAAGACATGAAGAACTTACGTGGTTAGTTGGCCATTGAACCATCTGTTGGGACAATAGTACACTGTGGTGCATGGGAGAAGGGGGGGGCCATTGTCAGGGAACTTAACGACGAAATCAACTCCACAGATGCATGCCTGGTTGTTCTATGGGATGTGCCTCTGGTTGCTCAGCTGGAATTAGCTTTGGGCATTCTGGCAGCAATTGTGTGGGTCGGCTTGAGCCCCAGCTTAATGTGTGGAGCGGCACCCAACACTGCAAGCATTTCACAATTTTTCATCCCAAAATATGCTGAAAACACTGAAAAAAGAGATACTCTTTTATTTCAGCTGTTTTCAAAGAAAAAAGGTGAATATAATGTAATGTTTTCTCTGTCTTTTCTGCCAAAAAACATGAATTAATGGTAATGCCCATTAGGTTCTTCACTAATGGGGATTAGCATCAATCAATGTTTTTTAGTAAATCATGCAAAGAAAACAAAGTGTTATTATTGCCTTTTCTCTTTGAAAACATGTGTCAAAAAAGAGTATCTCTTTCTTCAATTTTTTCAGCATGTTTTCTCAAGAAAAATTGTGAAATGCTTGCAGTGCAACATGGCTTTTTTCGTGTTCATTGATGTCCTGGCCATGTTTACCTATTTAGACGATGCTCAGCGACATGTTTAGCTATTAGGTCGTGATCAAATCAAACCTGTGTCATGATCAAATCAAACCTTTGTTGTGATCGAATTAAACTTTTGTTGTGGTAAACAAGAACAAATTCTTACTGACTAAATTTGGACATAGTGGTGTTGGCCAACAGAGCGCTTGGACAGCGTCGTTGGCACTGGCACTTTTGTCAGGCACCCCTCTACTCGTCAATATTCGTTGGCAGACGTATGTCACCCATTTTCGACAGAGTAGTTTCTCTCATACCTTTGCTGATAGCTGTTGGCAGACATTTGTCGCCTGTCTCAGCTGTTTCTTCTCCCCTACTTGTTGATATTTGTTGGCGGACATATGTTGCCCATTTTCAACAAGTAGTTTATCTCATATACTTGCTGATAGTCATTGGCAGACGTATGTTGCCTGTTTCAGTTGCTCCTCACCCCTGCTACTTGTTGATATTTGTTGGCGGATGTATGTCGCCCATTTTCAACAAGTAGTTTATCTCATATGCTTGCTCATAGTTGTTGGCAGACGTATGTTGCCCATTTCAGTTGCTCCTCCCCCTGCTACTTGTTGATATTTGTTGGCAGATGTATGTCGCCCATTTTCAACAAGTAGTTTATCCCATACACTGGCTGATAGTCGTTGGCAGATGTATGTCGCCCTATTTCAGCTGCTCCTCCTCCCCCCTTCCACTCTTTGATATTTGCTGGCAGACATATGTCACCCATTCTCAAGGAGTAGCTTCAGTCATGCACTTGCTGATAGTCATTGGCAGACATATGTTGCCCATTTCAGTTATTACTGCCCCCCATTACTCGTTGATATTTGCTGGCAGATGTATGGCACCCAATTTCAATGAGTAGCTTGCATTTTATATTTTTACTTTCATATTGATGTCTTCTCTTGTTTAAGGTTACTCCTAGCTCCTGATTGAGACACCTTTCTGTCTCCTTACCACCTCACCATCATCTGTCATCAGGTGGAAATGATCCAGTTCACAAATCACCGACGATCCATCAGACACCACGAAGGAGGGTTTACATTATTGATATGTGATTATTTTGTTCATGGTAAGTGCACATGCCTTTGCACAGCCAACCCGATCTAACTCATCAGACGGTCTTCATTTAGTCAGGTACAAGTAAGGTGACTTCTGCATGGGAATGATTAGGTTCACAAATCACTGACGACCCGATCAGATGTTGCAACAGTGGCATTTCATTGTTGATTTGTGACTAGTCTTTTCATAGTAAGTGCACCCGCCTTCGTGCACTCAACCTGATCTTCATTTAGGCAGTTTGTTCCATAGTTTTCTTTGTTGACCTCCCAACCTGAATTTCAGCAATGGTCGAATTGGACCCAGATTTTGTTGAGTTGCAGGTGGGCGGTGGGAGCCGGGCAAATGTGTCTCTACCTCCAGTCTTGACTCCCACTCGCCTTCGGACTGCCATCAAAGTGACAGGATCGAGACAGGTGGTCTCATATCCAAGGCACAAGCTCATCGCACTCAGCAAACCATTTTACCTGCACCCATTAAAGAAATTCTTGGCCCATCCCCCAGTGAAGATCCCTTTCTTGCATCGCCTGGTATTCGATGCACTTCAGAATTGTTTCAAGACATGGAACATGAGATGTCTTTCTGTCATGGTCTGGAAGGCTCCT
Organism: Pisolithus marmoratus; assembly: GCA_024613145.1. Taxonomy (NCBI): domain Eukaryota; kingdom Fungi; phylum Basidiomycota; class Agaricomycetes; order Boletales; family Pisolithaceae; genus Pisolithus; species Pisolithus marmoratus. The sequence continues at coordinate 39,434 of JANFAE010000186.1, forward strand.
CAGATGGCGGTGGTAACATGCATGCCAAACTTAACACTGGTATGGCTGACCATCCTAATTATCCTCATTTTATTTGACTGTGTGCACTCCTCTAGGCTCTTGTGATTGGCCAACACCAATGGGGTTGTTGCCCCTTGACCATGAAGAGAGAGGCTTGGCAGAGCACAGTAACACTACAGGCACTGACATTGATATCAGTATAATTGCTTTTCCCTGGTTATTATTGTTATTTCTGATCACATACACTTATTTAGGCTCTTACAACTCCCCAACACCGAAGGTGAGGCTATTTGGTCATGAACAGAGAGGCTCGATAGAGTGCAGTGATACCGGCCTTGCTGCTGGTATGTTTGGCTGTCGTCCCTAGTTCTTATTGTTAGCTCTGATCACATACACTTATTTAGGCTCTTGCAACTCCCCAACACCAAAGGTGAAGCTATTTGGCCATGAACAGAGGGGCTCGATAGAATGCGGTGATACTGTTGGTATGTTTGGCTGTCCCTACCTGTTGTTATTGTTTTATGGCTCCATACACGCGCTTAGGGTCTTGCAATTCACCAACACTGAAGGAGAAGTCCCCTGGCCATGGGCAGGGAGGTTCAGTGGCTCGTAGTGATGACATGTATGTGTGCCTGGCTACTGGAGGTGTGGAGGTGTCCTTACCCTCAGGCACTATTCGAGTGCCCAGTGTAGCTGGTAGGTTTGATTATCATCAGTGCATCATGTGTGTGTCCAGTGCCTGAACATGTTACAGGAGGCTCCCTGGCTTCACAGTCAACTACAAACATCCCAGATGCCCTCTCTGTACCTTGGTGCAACAGCCTGGTTGCTTCATCCCAGGACCTTCATCTCAGGGATAACAATATCGATCTGGATGTGATGTTTGATGCGTGTATGTTCACAGTAGGAAGACCCTCAGAGGCTGTTTTAGACATGATCCAGGAGGGCCTGGACCATATCAATGCATACCTTACTGACCTTGTGACCCGTTCTGGACAACCTCCTCAGCAAATTATTGATCGCTTCCTCAAACAATATGCCCAATCGAACCCCACAAATGACTGGAATAGGTACTCCAAGTATTTTACCCACTACACAGCACGGGAACTGGAGTGCCTGCAAATGAGTGGAGTATCCACGGGCTCCATCGATAGTACACCATGTAAGGGCCCATCCAAATGCTATACTACTATCTTCTAAGTAAATCACAGCAGTCACGGTGCGCAAAAAGTGCTATGAGTTGTTCAAGAAGGAGTACCGTGATATGTGGCAAGAGATACTCGTTAAATTTGAGGAAAGTACGCAGTATACCGAAACCAGGGAAGACTGTCTCCCAATGGCAACAGTTATTCAATAAATCTGCGAAGCGATTCACCCAGTCGGTGAGCTTCCATATGACAGTGTTACGAGCACTCTTTGATCGGAATTCTAGTTTACAGCTCTGTCGAAGGCACATGCTATCGAAGCAGCATTTGTAATGGCGGGTAGTGTTGTGAACCAAGATGCATCTCTGGGATATGTATACACCACGCCCGGTGCGGAGGATGTGAGTTCATACATTGTACTCTTACAATAAGCTCATTGGTGTCTGGCAATGTGTAGTTTTTCATGGAGCATTGTTGTGCTGACACCGATGCAATCATCAGACACTTCAAAGCTCACATTTAGTAAGTATGACCCTTCAGCCCTGCTTCCCAATCTGATGTTTGTTTGGTGTCATCAGCAACCAGTCAGTCTCTAGCATGTGTGACAGACATGTTCCACACAGACAAGTTGGACCAGAAAGGAAAAGCAAAGGATCGCAATGATATGGGATGCGATATTCTTGACCTAACATCTGACAATGATGGCATTGCCCCAGACAATGGGAGTGATGAACGAGAGGATCACAACTTGGTGAAGAAGCTCCTCAGCTTGATGATCGGTTTGCTATATTACTCCATGCGGTATGCATTGCTCTGACTGGAATTCAGAGAATCATGGTCAGTCATGGGCCTCAGGAAAACTGTTTCCCTGGAAACAACTGCCACAGAAATTGGGTCAGAATGTGCTTGTCTGTGTAAATTGGCCAGATGAAGTATTGTTCTCTGGCCAAGAGTGCTCATCTCATAGCAAGCCTAAAGGCATCTCGGACCTGACTATCCTGGAATGTACACAGATCATTGCAGCCATACGAGATAATGGACCACATAAATTACATTTTAAGTTTGATCCATACAGCAAATGTGAGTGGACGCAATGTTACTACTTGCTACCAAGGCTAACCTATGACTAGCCGACCTCCTCACATCAAAGAAGCCTGTCATTCTTGGCGCACTGCCTTTGCATGATTCAAAATCATCGAAAGGGAAGAGAATATTCTACAATGGCAAGACTGACTATGATGGCCCAGCACTGCCTTCCTAATCCAGCCAGGACACGAATTAAGAGGCAGGTAGGAGGTGGTGGAAAGGCTATTAATAGGATGGCTGAGGACGATGAACATTTGAGCTTATCCTCATCACCTGTCCCGAGAACACTATGTTCTATGTTGCACATGGGAGCAGTCAGGGAAAGGGAGTCATTAGTAAAAGGTGCACCAAAATCTACATATGGCTGCAAGAGAGTGGAAGTGGTGATTCCTACGATGGCAAGGAAGGTGGGGAAGCTGACCTCCTAGTGTTATCACAGTCAGTGACTCCTCTGGGCCTGATGAAACAAATGTTGCAGATAAAGACAAGGGGGACTCAGGCGACCCCAGTGATCTCTTCTTTTCAGATGACTGAGCCAGCCTCATCTACCCACAAACAGAAAGCGAAGTCTCCACAGTCCTTGCACCCTACAAAAAGGAAAGCATCCTTGCAGATAAGACTGGCAATGAAGAAAAGGAAAAGACTTCAGATTGTTTTGCTGCTCAGTTCTGACTCATCGAGCGAAGAGAGGCTACCTAGAACTATCACAGCCAGAAACTCCTCTAGGCCAGATGAAGTAAATGTTGTGGACAGACACAAGGTTTGTGGCAATGCCACTGAGCTTTTTGTTTCAGATGATGAGCAAGCCCCATCCACCCACAAATGCGAGAAAAAACCACAAGGGTCCTCACGCCCTATGAAACAACTGGCATCATTGCTGGAAATGGACAGCGCTCAGCCCTCCAGTCCCAAGGTCATGAAAGGATCACCACAAACGAGACCAGCGATCAAGAAACCTAGACTTCGGTCCATTTCACCACTAAGCTCTGAATTGTCTAGCGAAGAAGAGGTTGAGACCCATCCCTCTGGAGACCAGCTGAATGTGACATCACCAAGGGTGTCTGTAGAACACCAACAGTCCTCGGGGGAGCTCTGTGTCGAGCAATGTAAGCTGCCATTTACATGGGATGCATACTCAACAGCTCACGCATGAACCTCAGCAATGGGATTGCAAGCCACTCTGTCACCACCCCAGGGAGATCAACTATCCAGCATGCCTTTTTGCAGATCCTGTCACGACCAACATCCAAACCTCCCTTCATGAGAGCCTCCATGCGATGAAGGTGAGTCACTATGAGTGTCAGCTTCAGTGTTCTGCTTAATCGAGCCTCCTTAGTAATGCAAACTTGGCAGTCTTTATCTCGGGTCCAAGAAAATCAACGATTACCAAGTGGGCCGTACCAGGAGCCCCCTCGGCTTGAAGGTAAGACATCAAAAGATCTGAATACATTCCCCACACAATAGACTCCCTTTAGCAGCGCCATTGCAAGTCACTCCACCACATATCCTTGGAGGCAAACCCATCGCAGGTGACCCATCGCACGAGCCCACCAGAAATCAATTACCAGTTGCACCACACCAAAAGCCTTGCTACACTGAAAGTTAGTCCATACAAGTGCCAATATATATAATCTAATGGTCCCTCCTTAGCGATGCAGTCCCCACACAGTCTACTGCTACAGCCCAAGGAAGTTCCATTAACTACTATGCCTTGCCATGAATGCCATGAGAAATGTAGGTAACTGTCACTTGTATATTATCGCTGGCCTAACATGTACCTGAGTGGCAGTGATGGAATGTGATTTGGCTGTGGGAGGTCAGAAGGGTCGAGGTGTACCCTCCCAAGTGCCTCGACATGACGAATGTGAGTCATTATGGATTTCAGTTACTGCTACAGTCCAATGGGTGACACTTTGCAGTGGTGCACTTACAGCACACGCAAGAATCTGCCCAACATGATCAAGTATGCAGTGTACCATTAGAGGATGTTCGTAGCATGAAACGTAAGTCACTAGCACTTCCTAGTAGTCACTGATCTGACTCCTGTACTATAGCAATGGAGTGTGCAGCCGCTCCACATGAAACAGGTAGCAATCTGTGAGAAGGTGAACTCTCTTTGGGGACTAACTCCTTTATTCCATAGCATATGAGTCTTGGCGAGAATGGCCTGATGTCACGGTATCGCTGCCAGTGGTTGACCCCATGGAGAGTGGAAGGAGCCTCGAAAAAATGCCTAACGCTTCACCATGTACGTTGTCACGTCTGACAATTGCATCGTTGTAGACCAACCCCACTGCAGATCTACCTACCCAACTGGTCTCACCCTCAGTCCAGGTGGCCAGGTCCACGGCCAGTGCAGGGAGTAGGATGAAACCATGACCCAGACAAAGCATTCAACCTATCTCGAAGGATATATCCTGATAGATCCATAGCTAAGTCCACTGGCCTCCCTTTCTACAGCCTCCAGGCTAGTAGCTGCTGAGGAGGGTTATGTTGGCAGCTCTTCTGGGGACGGAGAGATGGCAACAGACTCCCCTGCAGGTGAATGCCCTGGAGAGCCTAATCACAGGTCAAACCCACCTGCCTCTGCCTTGCTATCACTACGATATGACTATGAGTAGAGACCAGGATCAACCCATGCACCTGAACTCTGACAGGATGTATCACAGCAATGATCAGTTTGGCTATGAAGGGATTCCCTACCCTCTCAGGTATCAATTCCAGGTGGTATGACCCATCAGCCAGAGGGTCAGATGTCTGCTATGGCCCTTATCACCCCCAGTACATCCTTCCACCTCCATTTGCCACACATTGTTACCTGGGGTATGCTAATAATCCTATAATACATTGGCAACCCCCCACGAGGGGACCTGCGCACTATACCAATGTGCCTCTCCCTTTCCACAGCATGCATAATGCTGATTATGCCAATCCCAGTGGTGGCCATGAGTTGCCTGCAGGGCCCTATCGACATGCTGAGGTTTATGGCCTGAAGCAACCTGATGCTGCAGCATTCCCGGATACTCGAGGTGGCACCGAACACTCTATGGGAACTGCTGTCACCAGTCTCGGTGTCACACCAGATCCGTCTGATCTAGCTGGCAATATTCCAAGTACCAGTGATGTATGAACACGTATGTATGAGCATGTCTCTTTTTTCCTCTTTCTTGATCCATGCCCCAGGATAGTTGCATCAACGGTAGTTATGGCATGTTCACACCTATGTTCATGTCTCCAAGTTCCACAGCTGCTTGCGAGCTATAGGCACGTCCATTTTTTATATTACTTGTTACTCGTATACCCCAAGGAATTGCTTCAACAGCAGTTACTGTGTCCAGCCTGTTGCTTCATTTCTATGTATGGATGCCAGTCCCATTATGTGGCGCAAACTGTGTAGATACATTGCTGTTGAATGAAATGTTGTGGCCACTCTCTTTATGACATTCCCCTGAGCCTCTGGTGTGAGTGGAGAGGTCTAACACCAAAGGTCTCATTGCTAGATAAATCATGTTGGCAGATAACCTAGGAAAAGGGTCAGGTGGACCTCATAAGAGGGTCTGGCATAACATTGAAAGTCTCATATAACATGTCAATTTGTGTTGGCGGATAACCTCGGAAGAGGCTCTGACGGACCTTGTATGATGGATTACAGAACACTCAAGTCAACCATAGCCTCGGGGGTATGTGCAGGCATGACCGCAAAAATCCACTATGAGGGTTGTCACAGAGGGTTACAAAACACACTAACCATATCAGGAATTGGGTGGGCATGATGCCAAGGGGGGGTATCTTTTAGACATATTTCATCCTACAATGAAACCCTATCTGAAGACCGTGGGAACCTCTTAGAACTGGTGCCAAGGGTGGGAATAGTACCAAAAGTGTGCTCTAAGTGCTTATGTAAGCAAGAAATACTCGCACCAAAATATACATCATGCTGGGGTGATTCTATCTCCAACACACCACTGAAGCTCCACTGTGTGATAAGTAGGGGTGAAGAATATAGAACTCAAATGAAAATTTATACCAAATATCTGAATGAAAATGAAAATAATTGCTGCAATAGCAGCTTCAAGTCCAAGTGGTATGCAAGCATTGTGTCAGCATCAATATGACTGGTTAGGGTGTGACATGTATTGCCTCACAAATCTAACAATAAATGTAACCCTAGTTTCGGTGTTCTGTATTTTTTTTCCGAGTCCGCAGGTTGCGCCACTGTGGCTGACGCTGTTTACAAATGTTTTCGAGCAGCCCCTGCTGGGAGTGTTAGGGAAATAAAGTTATGCTGGGTTTGAAACTCGGACATTGCCTCGGAATACACCGGCACTCAGAATATGCCCCTTACACTCCCAGCGGAAGGGCTGTGTAGGAGCCTGACCCAGCCCCACACTCAGCACAAGCTGAAAGCACGTGCATTAGCCTAGAACACAAAACGTCACACATCCTCCGCCCTACCTCCCAACACTCTAACACCATTCAAGGCCCAAGCAACAAGCAAATGGTCATGCATACGTGCAGAGTTGAAGGTCGAGAGGAAAGTGAAAGAGTGCAACTTCACTTTCGCCGGCACCAGCTCTTGGGGCACCTGTACAATTGTAGCGTCATATGAACTGCCTAGCAGAAGTTCCAAGTCTTCTCTATCCTAAGGTGGTGCGTCTAAAATGGCTGGCGGGAACAGCAGACGACTGGGGAGTCAACAACTCTGCCAGTAGGGTATTCACTCACTGGTAGAGGCAGAACAGCCAACAGGAGGCCACGGCTAGAACTTATTGCAAGGTAGGACAGCCCATCCTAATGCGCATAAATTCTGAAGAAAAAAAAGTGAGTGTGCAGTTGTTCGAACACAAAAACATATGTGGGTGTTGGGATGCATCCCCGGTGGGAATTGTCCCTCTCCAATCGTCTGACCGGCTAGGTACACCTGAAGATCCAATGCATTCCTCTGAGGAATGTACTACGCACCAAACATTAAGATATGCCACACGTCACGAGGTAACACACCTCTCGACGATCAAAATTCAGAGAACTTCGTAAACCCACTACATGATCAAATAGTTCTGTCTTCCTCTCATCATAATCCCGTCCAGACATGAGCTGCAATTGGTGATTTCTTCTAAACGTGCGCCGAGAACCATCTTTGCAGAGATACGATTCGCACAGATCTGCGTCATATCGATCTTCAATTCATCGTCTTGCACCCACGCACAACTGACTGCATAGTCGTCGGTGAAACGCCAACTCCGTCATGATCGCTTGCGTACTGCGCTTGCGCACGACACCGTTCAGTGGCACCATCACACCCCCACATCGCTGACCCGAATCAAATAATCCAGCATGGCTGGAAATTCAACGCGCTCGTGCGGAATGACTTCGGTCTGGACGGAGCGTTAGCTTGGTGCCGGTATCGTCCACCGTCAGTCGTATAGCAGTATTTAGAGGTCGCGGTGATGAGGTAGGTGCGGTCATATGTGCGTGTTCATGTAAAAGGTGAGGAAACCATCACCAGGGAGTTTTTTTCCCAGGTAAAGCCTGCGTTATTGGATTTCCAATATTGTGTGTGGTCGGAAAGGTGAACCAGAATTGTATGTGCGGTACCATCAGGAAATCAGTCAGCCCACAACGTGCACTAGTATGAAAGGGGTCGATGCGAGACTTACACTAGACTCCTTGAAGAACTCGTATCGGCAGGACAATGATCATGCTGTATAACGAGTCATCCGCACCGGGGCGCAGACAGAAAAATACATGTGATGCTCACGATCTGGAGCGTATTGCCCCCTCAGCAGGTTGAGCTTTGCAGGGCAGAAGAATGCTGGTATGACCCTCCAGCTTGGCGACGGGTACGCAACCAGAACGCTTACCCTGTGAACAAGGCTTCGACTCGGGCTCATCCGGGCACAACCCACAACCCTTGTCACATGTATCCCCGCTATCAAGCGATACCCCGAAGAATCCATGCAAGTCTTGTACGGTGGGCCTGAAGTGAACACGTTACTCAGGATACGTTCAAGTCCCGATGGTACGCATTCGTCATCGCTTAGGATGTAGCCGTAAATACTGGGGTACCAGTGAGTACAGGTGAAGAATGACCGAGAAGTAACGTACGAACCATTCATAGTTATGTTCCTTGCATAGACATGGTTCCTCGTGTATGATAGGATCGATGAACTTGTCGCCAACATAACAGTCTGCGTTGGCCTTGCACTGCCTATACCATTGCTTCAGTCCATCCCTGACTTCTTAGGTATGAAAATTGGAAACGATGTACCTTGACACCAACTAGACAATCCATATCCGACGTCGCATGGGCATACCATCGCTCAGAGCCGTCATCCGCACATTTACACGACAAGAGTCCTGAAAAGTCGAGGTGGGTGACGGCGTACCGACCTTGTCCAGCTTTCCAGTCTTTTCGTGCGATCTGTACGAGCATAAAATTTTGACACGTAGCGTCTCAGATGCCGGTAAGACCTCTCGTGCAGACGGGCATGCCGAAGTTGTAAGATTGAAAAAGCCAGAACGTGCAGTGCAGTACCGTTCACGGGTGCAATGAGATGGAGGTGGAGTGAAGGATGGCACACACCAACTTTGCCAATGCTAAAATTGCCGTGAGTAAACGCAACGGTTCAAACGTTCAAGGTTCAAGATTCAACATCAAATGGATACAGACGTAGCGCGTGTCGAAAGGGTGTGCTATGATCATGAATGCCAATACCAGACGCCCCTGTCCAACGTGTTTATCACTGTGATGCAACAACCTCTTCGGTGAAGATGCATTCAGGTCGCGCTGCGTCGCTCGTTGCCCAGCAGTATACAGTTCTGTATATACAGTCCCCACGGGCCACCACTACCAACCATCCCCCTCCCAGCCGTCCCTCCTCCCTCTCTAACGTCTTGCCGCCCGCACCCACCAAGCACCACGACGCCCGCTCCTCCATCGTCGGCGCATCTGGAGAAAACCATATTACAGAAGTTCCACATTGACGGACCCATTCGCCAATTCTTGGTCCAGTAAACAGCTAATGCTGTCGAACACCTATCCATCAACATCATACTGAGGGTCAAAGATGGAAACCAAGTCAACGTCCGCCTTATCCTCCTCTGCAAAGCGCTGTGGACCGATCTGCATGACACAGGTTCGCCCAATGTTGTCAAATTATACTACATTCCAGCATCGGAAAAGCTTACCATTCTAGCATCAGACAAGCTTACGAGCTATCGCTGATGCCCCGACCATCCGACCATTGCACGCATTGAAAACGTTGAATGCCTTCGACCTCTCCTTAGCATCACTACTCGCTCACTGGAAGAGCTTGCCGGAGCCACTTGTGTGTTCGCTCGAACACAACAAACTACTGACGTTGCAGCTTTGCTTCGTGGATGTCAGGCTTTCAGCTTATTGTCGTGCATATCAAGAGACCGTGTGGCTGACGTTTTAGAGTGCAGTCGATCTCTCATGAGAGGGATGTTACTGGGAGGCAAGTTTATTCATATATACACGCAATTATTAATCGAAATGACCTTTAATAGGGCAATACATTGCCATGGTCGAGGCATCTCACTTGCTTGAGACTCGCCACCCGTCATAATGACGAACCTTTCATATTTGACCTTGTGCATGTTCCAGTGAGTGGATCTGTGACCAAGCAACATTCTCTTGCCAGAAGTAAGCGCTTCTATCATCGACACTCCATCAGAACCAGACATGGTCATCGATACTGCATTCGTTGCATTTCAATGAAAAATTAATAGTCACCATCAGCCTACAGCGACAGACGCGATATCCTGACTCAAAGCACTTCATGATCCACGCTATGCAGTTTAGACTCCACGGCCATCACCATCATGGGTTGTAACGGCGGACGCAAATTCATCGTGGGAAGCTTAGCCGCTGCAAATAGCCGTTAACATCGTTGTACTCACTTGTCGACTCTTGCCAGGCGCTGTCATATCGATCCATAGTGGCGCCAGTTCGTGACTCTGATGTGAACAATTTGACCGCACAAGTCGTTGAGTAAATGTTGCATTTATCGAATTCGAGTATCATGGAATCTACCTCAGCTGGGTATACCAGATCGCATAGACACATTTAATATTCTCCGAATAATGTCCTGGACACCCCTGTATGTCCCATCCATGTGATAAAAGCATTACCTGCAACCGTACGCACATGTTGCCGCACCGATATCCCCGACTCCCACGGAGTGGGGGAGGGTTGTTGTTCGACAGGCACGTACCACTCCAAGCAAATGGATGCGTCCGACTTTTTTACCAAATATGGAACCTCTGCACTGAGCTGTTTTTCCTACCCCTTACCATGTTTGGGGCATAACTCGTGCAATTCCAGACCAAATCATTCACTTTTTTCAGATATGAATCTACAGTACACTGGCTCGTATTGCATGATGTAATAATGCATAAACTTAATAATGCATAAGATTTTTAAGTTCCCGTGTCGGGCACACTGAAAATGCAAGGATAATGCATAATGCATAATGCATTGACCCACAATGGTGGTTATGCATTATGAGGAGGCCACAATGAGGGAGTGGGACTGACAATAATTCTTGAGCTCATATTTAAGGTGGTCTGGCACCAACTGGCCAATCACCAACACCCTACTCTGCAGCCAATCACAATGCCAGAAACCTTGAAGCGCAAACCACACACTAAACCCACCATTCCCACCCCTCAGCCAGCAAAGCAGCAGAAGGCTGCCAATGCACCTGCCACCTCTGCTCAGAAATTGGCATCCACCTCTCGAATACACCTCACACTTTCAGACTGGATTTCTGTCTATAGTTTTGTTGATGCACACCCTCACATGGCTCAGTCAGACATTGTTCAGCATTTCGCCACCCTCAAGACCAGGTGCCCTCATCTTCAATCAAGCCACACTCTCATGCAAATTATGAGATCAGTCCCAAAATGGAAGCTCGGATCAATGACAACCCTAATGCACTGTCATCAAAGTGGCCTTGTGTTGTCACTTGCCCACAGGTTGAGCAGTGCACTAGTTTTGTGGATTATGCATATGGAGAACAAGGGGGAAATGGTCAATGGGCCAATGTTACAGGAGAAACAGAAACATTTTGAAGATGAATTAGAAATTCCTGAAGAGGAATGACTCCCAGGTGATGGCTGGATTGCATCATTTTGCAAAGCCTACAATATTCATGAGCATTGACGCCATGGAGAGGCAGGCTCAGTTGACACTGATGCAGTAGAGAGAGAGTGGCAATGTTGTCAGTGAGTTCTTGCAAAATATGCCCCACATGATTGATTTAACTTTGATGAAACAGCATTGTTCCCATTGTAAGCCATACAAAATTTAAGCATAACTTATCTAATTTATATAATTTACAGTTGCCCCCCTGATCATGGCCTTGCAACAAAACAAATGAGTGGCAAGAAGAAAGACAAATTCTGGGTTACTGTAGGCCTTGCATGTAATGCTGATGGAAGTGAACAACTCGAGCCATTTTTTATTGGAAAGTCCAGGAAACCACGATGCTTCAAGAATCAAAGTCCAGAGCAACATGGCTTTTATTATTGGAACAACACCAAGGCCTGGATGACAGCAGACCTGTTTGAAGAGTGTGTATGATTGATTACATAATTCAGATGGCCTCTGACTCTAACTCGGACTGACAAAAACAGGTGGCTAAAGAGACTTGACCTTCATATGAAGCGACAACATCGGCACATTTGTCTTTATGTTGACAACTTCAGCGCCCACCTTGCAACACCTTACAGGCCAACCAATGTTGATCTAGAGTTTTTTGAGCCAAATATGACATCATTTGTCCAGCCATGTGATGGTGGCATCATTCAATGCTTCAAGGCAATCTATCACCAAAGCTTTTGTGCTCGAGCTCTTGACCTTGATGATACTGGCGAAGCAAACATCTATAAAATTGACTTATTGGAGGCAATGACCATGGCAAAGGATGCATGGTTTACAGTGACATGTGAGACAATCCAAAATTGCTGGAACCATGCCCAAATCCAACCATACATTCACACTTCATTGACCATAAAACCCACTAACCACTATATCAGAGACATATCTGCCATTCCGTCCCTCCCGCCTTATCCAAGTCATGCTGACCCGCTTGCATGGACAATCCTCCTGAGACTTTGTAACTTCAGATATGACCCTCCCCAATGCTGAATCTGCCCTTCAAGCACACTTGGGAGACCGTTTTGTTGATGCAGACTGGTGGCCAGCACTGAAAGCAATCATGGATGCTGATGGTGATGTTGATCAGGCACTTCAGGCTGTTGATGAGCTCCAGGATGCAGCCACAACCCAAAGCAGCCTCAAAATCAAAATCCCTGCCCAATCTATCACCACACTGACAACATGCCAACTGGCATCCATTGAAGCAGAACTCAAGGGCCATATCTTTACTCTCAAAGGATGCAACTGTATCTTTGGAGATGTTCCCACATTGGATGAAGTTCTCGACCCAGTGGACGAGAGGCAGCTAGAGGAAAATGAGTTAGACGGAACTGTGAAGGGAATAGCTAATCAGGTGCAAGAGCTCTTGGCTGACAAAGCCAACATGATCGAAGTTGAGGATGATGAGGATGATGAAGAAACCACTCCACCAATGTCATGCACTGAGATGATCACGCTTTGTCAGCAACTCGAGGGGGCATGCATGCAATATGGAGATCCCCAGTTCTCACTTGCATTGGCCAACCTTCTGTGTAAATACTGGGCAATGTTACGAAAAGAGGACATACTTCATTCTACCCAGACTACTCTAGACAAGTATATCGAGTGTAAATAACTGTATTTCTGCTGTGTATTCTTGGTGCTTATAGAGGTGTCACATGATGTCACAATTGTGTGACAACCTGTTGATGCATAGACCTCGTAATGCATAGGCATTTGTGCTATCCCGACCAGTATGCAATACGAGCCAGTGTACTGTACTAGAAGAAACATACCAGATGATATATGAGATATTGTGCGCACATTCATGGTTCCAGAGTTATTTGAGTTTTCGAGTCTGAACAGGGTAGTGGGGGGGTCAGGATGGCATGTCTCCCTGAACCTCTTGTTTTTTTGTGCATGGTGGTACCACCTGTTCACAGTCTCATCCCCCATGGACTTACCCCTCTTGTGTTGCTGCTGCTTCAGCTGTTCTGGAGATATTGTTAGTTTGGTGTACAGAGGCATTAGGGAGATGGTCTTGCATGTAGCTCAGGATTGGGTGTGTGTATTCCCCCAATTCCTTGTTCTTCCTGTTCTCCATGCTCCCCTCTGTCATTTCCCTTGGTTTTGTAGCATCACACTGAGCCATTGGCCATTGGCACCCTCCTCTCCCCATACCTCTCTTCGTATCAGACATGTACCTCAGGTGCCATTTTGCCAAACCTCTCGCAAATGTGGAACCTGATTCTAATTGAAGAGACTTTCCAAATGGTTGCTTTGATGTTGCTGCTGCCTCTGCTGTTCAGGAGATACAGCCCTTTTTGTGGATAGAAGTGGTGTAGGATCATTTTGTGGATAACTTTGGACTGGGTGCATGGTTTCTCTTAATTCCTTGTTCTACATGCTCCCCACATCGCCTTCCGTGGCCTTCTGAAGTTTCCTGCCGCCCCACTGAGCCATTGGTCATCAGCGCACTGTCCTCATCCTCTGCCCTACTACATCCCTTCGTGTTTGCTGTGTTTCTCATCCTACGCCTGGCTGAATCTCTTGCAAATAGGGATTTCCCAGTCTACTGAACAAGACCTTTCGAACACTCCCTCTCGCATTGCCGCCGCTTCAGCTGTTCAGGAGATATGGTTAGTTTGGTGTACAGAGGCACTTAGGAGACAGTTTTGCAAATAGCTCAGGATTGGGTGCACGTATTCCCCCAATTCCTTGTTCTTACTGTTTTCCACACTCCCCTCTGTCATTTCCCTTGGTTGTGTAGTGTCACACTGAGCCATTGGTCATTAGCACCCTCTCCTACATCCCCTCATTTGTGTCCAGCACATATCCCCCCTGTTTCACCACTGAACCTCCTGCTTTTTGGGGACCCTGTACATCTTGATGATGGCTTTGTATCATACACCACTGTTGTGTTCATGGTTGCAGAGATCTTCAAACTTTTGTGCTTGAGGCGCTTTCAGTTGGTTTTGCCTATATCTCAGGAACAAGTGCACTGATCAGTATAGTTCCTTTTTTCCTGTGTTCATTGTTGTTCCCCCTACCATCACTCATTGGTTACGTGTTGATTGGACCAGTTGTTGATGTTCGGCGACCTGTTCTGCTCCCCCTGCCTCGTCACCATATGATGCCATGTGCCAGCGATGTCCCAGGGCAGTTTCCAGCATTTTCTGGGTCCACATGATAGTGAAATGGTTGGATTGCCATGTGTATGGTCACTAGGGGGCATGAACCCTCTTGTTTCAATGTTTCCAGCATCACTGGCCTTGTTATAGCAAACGCCTAGTGTCAGGGACCCCCCTGAAATGATTTTGGATGGATCGGTTGGTGTTGGGATGAGCCGCAGTGGCTGCATGGGGACTGCTTTGGCATGGTAGGTGTTTTGTCTCATATGAAGCTTGCTGGCGAACTTCAGCATCTGTCTTGATCCTGCCACATTGGTGTGGGTCCATGAAGGTCGATGGAGCATGTGTGAGGCTGTTGGGAGGCCATTTAGGTGGTGCAGGTGAGTGTATGCTGGTACACATGTTCTTGCTTCCTACTGCTGCTGCGAGGCAGCCATATCGTCCCCATTTTGCCATTGTGCCTCTTGCTTTTTGGGACTCTTATACTACTCTCGAAGAGCTCTCAACTGGTGTATGTTAGGTTGCAGTTGGCACAGCCCTTCCCTGCAGTCAGACAGTCCCCAGATGCTATTCTACTTCTCCCTCCAGGCTTTAGAAGCCCCTTTGGATCAACTCCCCCCTTCAAGTCATCTTTATTCTCCTCCCAGCCTCTATTATCATTTCTTACAGCATGACAAATTACAGTACTCTACCAGCATACCATACTACCAATGTACCCTACTACCAACATACTGTGCTACCAACATACCATAAGTATTACCGCATGACGAATTACCATATTACCACATGATGAACTACTATTCTACTGCACTATGCACGCAGTGTCTGGTGTCCATCTTACAAAGAAGCCAACATATCGCCAAAAAAGTTCCTGTTTTCGGTCATGCTGAAGCATGATAGTGTCCAGCCTGCCCCACCTGTTGGAGTCGGGGACTGGCAACTCTAGGCGCCACTAGGGATCTCAATACTGGTGTAAACAGAGTAAGATAAAGCAACAAGCAATTCATGACCTACAATGGATGAACTCGAATTCAAAGCCCTGGGGAGGGAATGACACAAATTCAACAATGTTGACTAGAATTAAATTCTGTGTAGAACTGTACAGTTCACTCTAGAAGTTGAATCACATGAGGACTGTGGGATGTTCAAGGGTGTGGCATGTTTCTGGCAAGCACAATCTTCATCCCATGCCCTTTCCACTCATCCATTTCTGTCTCGAACCATATGTTTGCAGCCTTCTATGACATTCCAGGATCTTCATCTTTCATTATTCATGACCTTTGGTTGTTTCAGCAGATTTTGGTGTTGTTGGCAGCTGCCTTCACCAAGTGAAGATGTAATTGAAACATTTCCAAGTGAGTGTTTTACTTCTGATGCATGGAATTATGTAGTCTAACAACATTAATATCCAGTGCCACCCTCTTCATGTGCTCCTATTCACTTAGATCCTGTGGAAGCCAAACAACATATCACCCCCACATACAGCATTTTCACATTCTGGTCATGGGGCAAGCAAATGCAGGTAAAATGACAATTCTGCAGAGGGTCTGTAATACTATGGATCAGCCGGAAATATGGAATGGACAGGGGTCAGAAGGTATGTACCCTATATGGTGCTTATTCAAGATTAACAACGTGTTGGACTATATTCAGGTGGATGCTGCTGTGGTACAAGGCTCACTAATGGTGAGGTCATCTCTTGAGTAACATGTAATATATCTTGAATGTATCCAGCATGGCAACCACAACATTGAGGATGAACTGGTCTTTACAAGTAATCCTGGCTTTGTATTTCATGATTCATGTGGATTTGAGGCTGGAAGCAAAGAGGAGTAGTGTTGCCCAGGCCCAGCCTGGATCGAAAGCTGCAGCTTGGGCCCAGCTTTAGAGGGCTCATGGCCTGAGATATTCAAAGCTGAGCCGTGGGCCAGGCCAGGCCCTATCTGAGGGCTTGGCCTGGCCCAAGGCCATGGCCTGAACAAAGAAAACTGTGGTAGAGGATATTTGATTGTAGCTACAATAGCTATGAACAAGTGTGGACAGACTAGACATCATTTACATGTTATAGAATGGCACAAAAGCATTGATGTCCTCATTGGATTCCTCCTGACCCTCGTCATTGGCTAGATCTTTGGTAAGGTTGTCCCAATCCTCTTGAGAACTTATGGTAGGGATAGGGGGATGTGACTACATCATGCATGCTTCGGAAATTACAGAGGGATTGTTGGGGAAGAGTAGATGTTTCTTCAAGAGGGATTTCATACATTGCAAGGCCTCAATGATGTCGGCTTTGAGATGGTTTTGCTGCTTACTGATGGTGATACCCACAGATGAGAAAGTGCGCTCGCTAGATATGGATGTCGCCATGATTGGAAGGTAGTCATGAGCCAGGGACCCCCAGATGGGATATCGTCGAGCATTCAGACCCCACCACTCCACAATAGAAACATTTCCAACATGCTCACATGTGTTGAGGTATTCATGGAATCCACAAAGCCATGGCTTAGAGGGATCACCATGATGGCAAGTTTCATGGTGTAAAGAGTTGTCTTCAGTATTGTCATCAGAAAGTTCACCAAGCAGCAAATTCAACTTGTCATTGCACAAGGTGATGGGTTGGCTAGGGAGTACAGTCTTTGACAACTGTGTGTCAGACCCATAGATGACATTATAGCATTCCTCATACTGTTGATGTCAGGACGTGATTAGTTCAATAAGGAAAAAGAAACATACAATGACCTTGGCATGTTGGACCACCTCAGAAAGTAAATCCTCCCCCCAATACATATGGATGTAGCTCAGCTTTTGTGTGGGGTCAAGTACTGCCAAAAGAGAATCAGTAACATCAGAAGGGAGTAAACATACTTACTCATTGTGATGATGTGCACATTAGACATAGATGTTCGTTCATAGTATTCAGTTATCTTGCTTAGCCCAGCCTCCAGCGCCTCTGTGAAGTTGGCATATTTGGCTGATTCCTTCCATGACGACCAAGCCTTGAAGAGTGCCTCTAGTGCCAGCAGGACAGTGTGCATCGTCAGACCCTGTTCAGTTGAGAAAGCTTGCTGTGCCTTCTCAGCTTGCTGTACACATGGAGGTGAGTGAACCATAATCGAACTAGGCTCAAACTCACCACCAAAAGCGACAAAAGAAGCCGTATGTGCTCCCATTCAGCCTCTGTCAACTCAAGGTCCATTAATTTGCACTGTTTCTCTCCGTCATGTTCTTCGAGGCCAAGTGACCGAACAAAATAGTTTACTTCCTGTACATTCGGTGCTGGTGAGTAGACACTAATTGAGCATTAGACAGGCAGAGATTTACCTCCTTCAAATCTAGTGCACAACAAAGCATCAAAAAGGTCGACAACCACCTAGTCTTCATGTCAAGGAGAAGTTGTAGGGGTTGTGCACGTGGAACATGGCCATCGTCTGTGTGAGTCTGGATATGCTGAAATAACTCCTTCCACTTTGCAGAAGAGCATTCCTGCGGCTGTAAGTTAAGTAACCTTGGTCTATACTAAAGGCTTACCTTAACTGCTATTGCATGCACAAGGCCAATCTTGTCTTGTTCAAGTCCATGTCATACAGCGATCAGGTCAGCAGAATCCATGTCAGGAGTAGCTGCATCATAGTGTTTAGACTTGCTGTGAGCTGAAAGGAATGCTTGAGTTGCTAGGTTTATGATATGGGCCATGCACCTAAGACACATGAGGCTTCGCATGGGTTAGTATAAGGCTATGCTCACCACAAACATCGCTTTTTTGCATCAAACACCAGGCCCGAGTCAGCCATGATATGTGTCGCAAACTCATCCATCATTGTATCATTGTTCTTCACATTGTCACTAGTAATGAAGCTGACCTTGTGTGTTGCACCAACACACTTGACAACTTTGTAGAGTGCTTGACCTAGGCGGTGTAGGGAATTAGTTCGTAGGACCAGGGAAAACAGAGAATAGAAGTGTTGCGAGTCTCGTTTTGTCCTCAAAGAGGGTTCTCGAAACCCAGACAGCTCAGGTACTAGGTTGGTGCCAAGAAAATGAAGACTGGACTTAGAATTTGACACTGAGAAAAGCCATTAAAAGCATATATGCAGCAAAGGCACAATGACTCTCGAGCTTCGCCCCAGACTTGGGCTACTTGCTCTACAATGAATGCACAGAAGTGTAGGTTTTTTTTTTTTTTTCACATGACTCTCGCGCCCCAAACTCCTCGCGCGCTTAGTCATCACATTACCCACCACACTCCTAAGTCCCTCCCCTCGCTCCTCTCGACCCTCAAAGCCACCTCCTCAACCCTCGAAAACACTCCTTCCACCCTCGAAACCCCTCCTTCAACCCACAACACCTTCCCCTCGTCTCCCAACACCTCTCCGACCTCTTCTTCTCTCAAATCTCCTAGTAGGGGCTTCGCCGCGCCTACATCCGACGGGGGCTTTAGATCGCGACCGTCCTCGGTCATCGCCCTTTGCCTCATCTCGAAACTCAGAAGACCACAAACCCCCCCCCCCCAACGTGCTCAATCCCAACAACAAAGTGGCTCATGAAGGGCACGAGGCCTCTGCCTGCCCTTGTCTCGGAGTCCAACAGCCCTCGGACCATCCTCGACGCACTTGACACACTCCCGAGGCCTCCATTCACATGGGGCACCACATCGAGAGGATCGAGGGAGAACTGGAAGCCATCACATACAAGCTACTGGGGCTGCCCGAGTCTCGGACAACTTACTTGACGAGTCCTTGACTCCTTCGAGTACCTGGGTGGAGTAGTTAGCACCTTACATAGGGTAGACAACTTAGAAAAATATATTTAGCGTCTCGGACACTGGCTCGTCCACTAAGCCTCAAACTCTCCCTTCAGACTCGGCTACTGAGTACCATGGCTTCGATCTGCAACCTGCATGCTTCCGAAGATATGGGACGTGCATTCGCCATCGTCACGAGACATCTCGGAGGCTGCTCGAGCCTGGACCATCCTTCGTAGCACGCTCCTCGACAGCTCTTGTTCCTGTAACGTGTAATCAGCTCTTCGTGCTAGATAGGAAAACTTAACCAAAAAGAGATTATTTCGAAGCAGCGAGCGCAGCTGCCGAGAATGTCCCTGCCCGTAACCATCATAAGGAGCTCTCTCGAGAGCCGAGCCTCGTGAGGCAGACTACGCCATATAGGCTCGAAGCTCCCCTTCGAAAGTTCGCATTCCTGTAACGAGTCATCAGTCCATAGTGTAGAGCAGATAGAAATGAAACAAAGAAAATAGTTTCTATTCGAGGCTCGGTCGAGCCGCTCGAAGGTTCCATCGTGCACACTCATAGCTTTGATGCGTCATTGTTTGCGTGTCCTTGTTTGCTGTAAGAGTGAGTGATCGCCTTCCCGATTTGGAGGACTATTGCTGATCCTCGTTCACTGCAAGCATTTCACAATTTTTCTTCAGAAAACATGCTGAAAAAATTGAAGAAAGTGATACTCTTTTTTGACAGCTGTTTTCAAAGAGAAAAGGCAAAAATAATATTTTCTTTTCTTTGCATGACTTTCCACAAAACATTGATTGATGGTAATACCCATTAGCATAGAAGCTAATCAGCACTACCATCAATTCATTTTTTTGCACAGAAAAGACAAAGAAAACAAAATATTATATTTGCATTTTTTATGTGAACACAGCCCAAATAAAAGAGTATCTCTTCTTTCCATTTTTTCAACATATTTTGGCAAGAAAAATTGTGAAATGCTTGCAGTGGTTGTCTCCCTTCTCGCTCCCGCGCTGCCCCTCCCTTCACTCCGTCTCTATGTCTCCCAACAACCCTGCCGCGCTGGCCGTCCTTCGCCAGCTCGTCTCGATGGCGGGAGGGGGCTCCTCTGAGAGCGAGGAGATGTTGGCTGGTTTGAGCAGCCTCGAGGTGCGTCGTCGCGCCCATCTTCTGTCTCTCTCGTTGCTAACCTTCTGCCTAGGATACCGTTCGTGCTGCAGCCGAACCTCCACTCCCCGCCCCCTCTTGTAACTGCGCGCTCGCCCTTCGAACCGTCTTGGTTGCCGCTGTCAAAGCTCTCGACCAGTCCCTCGAAGAGCAGGGCGTGCCCGAGAAGACCCTCGGTAAGCGTAGGGCTCGTGACTGAGCTCGTCTTGTAGGTACATCGCCTAGCACTCATTCCCTCCCTCGTCACGAAGCTTCAACAGCTTCGATAATATACATCCTGTATCTCGTATCAGTGCCGAATATATGCTGCCCTCGTATCACCATTAAACAAAAAGGAACTTAGGTCTGATTTTATTTACTCAAAGTTGCGAGTTTGCCTCTCGAACTTCGCAACCCTCGTGCATCGTAGCACGATGACACGCATAGCCAATTATTAAGGTATGATTTAGACACTCTCACCTGGGCCTTTCTCTTTTTCTAGTCTTTCCATTATCGAACAATCTCTTCTTGATGCAATCCCCTCAGTGGGCACGGTCTTACAAGCCCGTTCGAGCCACTCGACCGGCCCTCGACATTCGGGC
Organism: Pisolithus marmoratus; assembly: GCA_024613145.1. Classification (NCBI taxonomy): domain Eukaryota; kingdom Fungi; phylum Basidiomycota; class Agaricomycetes; order Boletales; family Pisolithaceae; genus Pisolithus; species Pisolithus marmoratus. The sequence goes on from JANFAE010000186.1 coordinate 60,451, forward strand.
TACGAGTCCACCAGGGTCCCAATCGAAGGTGTCGCCTCGTTCCCTCCTCAACCACTTGTCCATCTCCCCTTCGAGGAATTGCACTGGCAATCGTAAAAGGTCAGTCTGCACTTCTCCTACCATTTTCCCTCTCGGTCTAATCTCCTCTTGCCTATCTCTAGCGACTGGGCGAACTCTCTCGACTATGGGCTCATACTTGAGAACATGGGCAATCGGACTACCCTCCTGCACAACATCGGTCAGTGACTCAACCGCGAACGAGCACAAAAGTAAACCCGAGGACTCGGCGTCCTCCTCATGAATATCTGGGGGGCTCGCGTCGCCTCCCCTCTCTCCCTCACTTGTGTCTTGCCGATCGACCCTGACTCGATCTCTCTCGTTGCAGTCCTCCCACTCTCGTAACGCGCTCTCTGCCTTCGAACTCGTAGTTTCCATGCTTCGATCTCCTGTTGCAGCCTGCTCTTCACTCGAAACTTGCTCTTCGACCCTCGACACTTGCTCTTCGACCCTCGAAACTTCTAACAATGTCCTCGATGCCAACACCTCATCTTCTCCTCGCTTCTCTATCCCGACACTGCCTTCCTTGTCAACAGGAAGCCGTACTGCCTCCACTATCTCTTCCCTCGACGCGACTACCTGTGACCCGCTGTCCAAAATCCCCTCGATCGTTACCTGGCTTGCGGGCTCCACCTCTACGAATGAGAGTGGCATTGACGAGCCTCGATAACCCTGGGCTCTCATCACCTCGAACTCCACACTTGATACCTGCGCGCTGGATGCTTCTTCTTCGACCACAGTGAAGCCATACTCTGTTTTGCTTCTGTCATGTGTCGAAGTCTCCTTGACCTGGGCTGTCAACACTGCCGGCGCTGATGCCGAGCCTGACTTTCGGACGTCACTCGTGAACTGGTGAGTACCCTTATCCTGGTAGGACGACACCCTCTGCCCCTCGACCTCCGCTTGTACCTGCAGCTGCTTCTGAGCCGGATCCTGCCATACCCTGGTCGCTGGCTCGCTTCTCAAGGGCTGCGCCTCTCTTGTCCTCGAAGCCCTACTCCTCGCTGTCTCGAACTGATCCCTAACGAGGAACTTCAGCTCATCCACAATGTATCTTAGAGGCCAGGGATCGTTGTGCGAGCGTATACTGTAACGAAGCTTCAGGTTGGTCAACACCTCTCGCTTCAACTCCGGATCGAGGCCTTCGAGTATGTAACTGTCGTAGTTGCCTGGGGTGATCTTGCCCTTCGAGTAAAGGTACCGTGCGATCAACTTGTACTTGCGAAGATACTCGCCAAGGTCTTCCTCCGTCTCAAAATCCCTCTTCCTTTGTGCCCTTACAAGGTTGTACAAGTCCTCCCTGACGAACTCTTCTAGTTTCGAAGCACCGGGGTACAGGCCTATCAGCCTCGTGATGAAGTCGTTCCACTCCGTCATCCTCCACCCTAGGGTGTTACTCCACAGGGATGCGGTGTCTTCATCAAGGTACCAGTACGTCCATTTGATCCACTCCTTCTCGCTCTTGCACCCTGCTAGCTGGCATAGATACTGGATCTCGTTCAGGTAAGTTACGAGGTCTCGTGCTTTACCCGAGAACTTTGGCGCCTTGCTCGATCTTCGACTCGGCATCCCATCGAGCGGCTCTGGCGTGCGAGAGCCCGTGGCTCCTCGACCTAACATCTCGAGGACCGCTTGCCCCTCTGACCTTTCGTGCCTGCGGTATGACTCTGTTTCTCCACGATGCTGCTCTCCTCTCTCATCCTGTCTCTCTCGCGAGTATGACCATTTATCTCGCTCATCCCTCATACCTAACATCCCTCTCTCCCTGCTCCTCGATCTGGTTGACTCAGGGGTGTATTCGCGTGTCTCACCCTGCCCGTACGAGGGTCTACCGTAAGAACGAGACTCTGCACGAGGGTAATAGCGCGAATCGACAAAATGGTGGTGGTGGTTTCAAGATGGGGATCTTCTGGTTGAACGAGGAGGGGAGTACTCCCGAGGCTGCTGCGCTGTATACGAGTACGAGCTTCCCTGCGCATGTCTTCTAGAACGAGACCGAGAGCGCGCGACAGGGTGGTTCCTAGAATAAACGTCATGTGGGCTCGAATGTCCATACCATCGCCCTCTCTCATAGCGCTCCTCGTGGTAAGTCGGTCTTCTCTCCATGCCTGTCGGCACCCTTTCCAGTGCCTCGTAGCTTCTGTGGGCCCTGTCATCTACCCAGTAGCTTCTCGTGTCCCTTGCTTCGTGTCGTAGTGTACCATACATTTTGTCGGCTGTACACGTGGCAGTTCTGCGGGGCTAGTACCTGGTGCTGGATTAACAAAGAACCCCCTCGCGGTGGGCTCCAGATGTAGGGAATTAGTTCGTAGGACCAGGGAAAACAGAGAATAGAAGTGTTGCGAGTCTCGTTTTGTCCTCAAAGAGGGTTCTCGAAACCCAGACAGCTCAGGTACTAGGTTGGTGCCAAGAAAATGAAGACTGGACTTAGAATTTGACACTGAGAAAAGCCATTAAAAGCATATATGCAGCAAAGGCACAATGACTCTCGAGCTTCGCCCCAGACTTGGGCTACTTGCTCTACAACGAATGCACAGAAGTGTAGGTTTTTTTTTTTTTTCACATGACTCTCACGCCCCAAACTCCTCGCGCGCTTAGTCATCACATTACCCACCACACTCCTAAGTCCCTCCCCTCGCTCCTCTCGACCCTCAAAGCCACCTCCTCAACCCTCGAAAACACTCCTTCCACCCTCGAAACCCCTCCTTCAACCCACAACACCTTCCCCTCGTCTCCCAACACCTCTCCGACCTCTTCTTCTCTCAAATCTCCTAGTAGGGGCTTCGCCGCGCCTACAGCGGGTGCCATTGTGAGCATTGTTGAGTCACACAAACCCTATAAGCAATGTCTCAATGTTCCACACACTGGGGGTTTTTTCTTTGATCCAAGATGCAGTGACTGCGAAGTAGCTGTTGACATTTGAAGCCTGCCAAGCGTCACATGTCAAATTAATTCTCCCTGAGACAACATCACTCTGTAGTAATGTATTAGATGAAATTCAGGCATTTATATCAACAGTGTACTCACTGAGAATTGCTTGTGAAGATCTAAAAGTCTGGTTTTAAAAATGTCAATAATTGCCTGGTGTGTCTGTCGACAACTTGGGATCTTGATGCCATTCTTCACACAGGAAGCGATTTTGATCATCTTGGTAAATGCTGGATGTTGGGGGGCTCAGATGGGCTAGTAGCATTTGTATCAGTCAGAACTAGCAACCCATCAAATGTGGAGATTGGGAAACTCACCTGATCCATCTCAATCAACCACAAGATAGTGGTTTCTTGAAAGACAGACTCCAAGTACTGCACAATCAGACCCCTTTCTACCAGGTGCCCTTCCAAACTCAATTGCCTACCAAGGGCTGACTGCGTGCTTGAGATTGTATTTTTGTGTCGCTGTTTTGCATCATTCGGTAACATCGACATGAATCTGTTTTCTGCCAACCACTCGAGATACTCGCCCTGGTATTTATCAGTCAGAATAATGAAAATTACAGATGGCATGACATGTTACCCGATGACGGGATTGTAGGTGTCGTTGCAACGTTGACACCTCATTTACAATGGAAACAGGTTCTTTTTGTGACTTACTGTGAGTCTCTGTAAGTGGATGCCTACTGGTTGAGGGATATGGTAAAGACTTACGAGCACCCCTTACAGTCCCTCAGATCTTTCCTCATTTTTTCATAGGGCTGGGAGAAAAATGCTTTGATATCCTGGGTGCATGCAGTATGTGGCCTTCTGATAGGTTCGTCCACATCGACAAGGTCGATGTCCTTGAGGAGTCTGTCAGCCCCAGTTTTGGTGGGCACATATGAAGTGTGCTGTGGCTTGTCGATGTTGCTCTGTGGTGGTGGTGTCAATGAGATTAAATTATCTGAATGCACCTGACTGGCAGGTTTTTTCCCTGATAGGTAACAGAAAAAGGTTTTTTATTTAAATTAATAGATCAGATCAGATAGGCAACTAAGCTGTCATACCTTTAGTAAGCCTTTTTTTCTTCACTGGGACCTCTGCATCTGTAGTTTCTATGTTGACATCAGTGTCAGCTTTGCGTTTTGTAACAGTATCATGTGTTGCATGTGCAGCTGACTGAAATTGAGCGTTTCTGTGTGATGTCAGTTCTAGCTCAGCAGCATTGTTGGTACACGTGATCTGTGCTGAGGGCGCAGGGACACGTCATCAGCATGGCTGTTTGGTGTTGGTAGCAGTAATGTCAACCATTTGACAACTGCCACCGAGTCGGGTGATTGAAATAAGCAATACCATAAGTTCCTGCCCCCAACGCTCCACTGTATAGTTACCTGGTGATTGCCAGGTAGCACAGCCACAAAGCTGCAGCCTCAAGCTGGGGCTCAGGGCTTTCCAAAAGGTCAGGCTGGGCCTTGAGCCCCCACAGGCCATCTCCATGGCTTGGCTCGGCTCGGCCTAGAAGGGCCCAGCCCAGCTTGGCTCAGGGCTTGAGGTTGGGCCCAGCACAACACTAGATGTCCCCCTAAAGGGGGTTAAACATGTGTCCAGGAGGTCTAATCAATTGTGAACAGTTCAAATCCACCATCATTTGGACACCAACTAGCATGTGAAGTGCAATATTCCATGTTTTTGATATGTTTTACAAGTCTCCGGAGTTTTGAAGTAAATTTCCCACGCTTTCTATGGGCGTATTTCACTTCCCCTGGTTTCCCCCATGCCAGGATGCACTTGGAAATTTGGTAGGATGTCAGTATGAATATATCAGAGCTATTTGAATAGTCAGAATGTCAGTGTGCTGCCTGGAACCTGATAGGCACCCTGATTTCATCCCAGTGGTGTTTCCTCTCTTGTTCATCCTTGAAGCAGTCAGTTCACTGGATTATACTGTAGATATGTAGTTGGAACATACTGACATCCATATAAACCATCCATGATCCACCAATACACATGGGAAGCACCTCACTGAGTCACACACCAGGAGGAGAAGAACATCATACACCACTCCATAGACTCATCCCTATGCCATGGATTTTTGATATGTTATAGGTACATATCTGCCCTTGAGGGGGATGTATGTTACAAGTGCCCATGTCAAATACCTCAAAAATGCGAACACTTTTTTGGCCTCAGCCCCTAAATCCCTTTGCAGCCATGCAAAGCCTCTCAGACACTTGAAGGGTGGTCTAGGTATACTTCAATACACTAAATATAATTAACATACCATGTTACAATACATTTACAGCACCAAATGGTGCAGGAAAATTTTTCCAGTGCAGGCAGGAGGAGATCATGGAATTGCACCTCAAGTACTGCATCCCAGGACATGAGCTTTTTATATGTTGTAACAACACATGTACCCATCATGGGGACACAATTTCCAGATAGATATGTCCAAAATATCAAAAAAGCGTTCGCATTTTGTGTTTTTACCCTATCACTCTTTCTAGCTATTCATAGGCTTCAGGGTGGTCAAAAATCACTCAATTATGGTCTAGTATTGTTATAAAACTCATAGGGTATTATATATAATGTCTATCTGGAAGGGATAGCGCCTGGTAACTGAGGGAAGCCTGGGGACACAGTTGGCATTCCGTGGGAACCTTGGATATCAGGCATATACCAAATGCAGTTATGTTTTGGGAGTAGTGGCAACACTATTTACATGCTTATGTAATTACCAAAAATGCGGAGCAGGGGAGTAAATTACACATGGGGATTGGGCAGCACACAGCCTAAGGGGGATAGATCCCATCAGGGAAAGTGATGCATCACTTTGCACCATAGTGATGCTGTGAGGGAGTTAGTACTTGTTGCATCACAGGTACACTACAACTGTCATTGAATGATGCATCAATATGACACTATAGCCTGGAGGCCAATTGCAGAAACAAGTGAGACACACTATCCTGGCCTCCTCACCCTGTTCAGACACAAAAACTCAAGTAACTTTGGAATCATGAATGCATTGTTGGAATATTAAACTGCTCTTAGTAGTATTTACTTAGGTGCGAAGGTTGGTTGCTTACATAAGCAGAAAAGCGGACTACAGTAGAGTAAATTTTCTCCTAGTCTCCTCAGTAGCTTGTTCATACTGAGGAGTAAGTTCCCCTTTTCATTTAGCCTTTACACTTACTGATCACCTGTAGTTAATCATCTGACAGGTACATATTAATATATAGTAGCTTGTTCATATTGAGGATTAATCATCTGACATGCATGTGCTATGTCTTGTATCTCATCTGGTAGGTTTCATCTAGTAGAGTCACATCTGAGAAAAGCAAACAATTTGGACTGGAATTACATGAGTTATGCCCCAAACACAGTAGGGGGTAGGAGGGAGGACATGTGCTGATGCACAACAGTTCAGCACAATGGTACAAAAACACAGGGAATTGGTAGGTGTGTCTATAGGGATGACAGGGAAAATGAGTTCAAGCCAATAGGTGTACTCGCTCTTGAGATATCCACAAAGCCATCCTAATATGCCTCTATCCACAAAAACAGCCATAACTCCAGAACGGCAGCAGCGACAGCAATACAAAAGGTATCGTTCGAAAGGCCTCGTCGAGTAGATCCAGGATCCAGGTTTGCGAGAGGGTAGACACGTCGGTGGTCGAGATATCGTGTGAGCAGTGTTGGGGGAGGAGGAGGGGTAGAGCGCCAACAGTGAACAGCTGAGCATTATGATACCAAACACAGGGGATCAGTATAGCAAGATGTAGAGAGCACAAAGAAAAATAAATGGACTCAATATGTGCTCCCATTCCCGAGAAATCCTCTAAACCGTCCTAATATGCCTCTATCCACAAAAACAGCCATAACTCCAGAACGGCAGCAGCAACAGCAATAAAAAAGGTATTGTTCGAAAGGTCTCGTCGAGTAGATCTAGGATCCAAGTTTGCGATATGCTTGACGCATCGGTGGCCAAGATATGATGTGAGCAGTGTTGGGGGAGGAGGAGGGGTAGGGCACCAACAGTGAATGGCTGAGCGCTATGATACCAAACATGGGGGACCAATAGAGTGAAATGTAGAGAGCACAAAGAAAAATAAATGGACTCAATAGGTGCTCCCATTCCTGAGAAATCCTCCAAACCGTCCAAATACACCTCTATCCACAAAAACAGTTATATCTCCACAACGGTGGCAGCGACTGCAATGCAAAGGGGACCGTTGGGAAGGTCTCGTCAAGGAGAATCATAATCCAAATTTGCGAGAGGCTCGATGCGTCGGTGGTTGAGATATCACGCTCAGAACATCAGGGGGAGGGGGAAAGGCTGTATCCAGGACCAAAAATATTCATTAAAAACACATAAAACAGAATAAAAAGGACTCCAAGGGGTTATATATTGTCCAAATATAGGCCTGGTATGCCCTATGAGAGTGCTGCCGGGGTGTTCAACTGTGCCTGCAACTGCATGACCTTCGCGAGTGGGAGCGGTTGCTCATGTACACACTAACAAAGGCAAACTTGATTAGTAACCAGGGGGTGCCCCACAGCCTGGGCCTTCCCCACACTGTGGCTGTGTTATACCTTCCTCCCGCTCCGCTGTTTTGATTATGTAAGCAAAAAAGCGGACTCATGGGCTTTTTTCTGCCTCACCACACTTCTTCCTTCCATTGTAACACCCTGTAATGTATTTAAATACATCTGGGACATGGTCCCCCTTAGATACACACACAAATATGATACAAACTAGGCCATTAAATGGGTGTAAATATACATAGGGGTAAAGATGCGAAATCTGTTCCCTATGTTGCAGTTCTTGACATATCATCATGAAAATTTTAGCCCAGGTTCCACTGATATGCTCCTACAATCTATCAAAATCACTAATCCACAGAGGCATCCCTTCTTGAGTTATGATCAGGTCTCCCCCTCCCCATGCAGACTTGTATCCTGCAACCTGGTGTGAATTCCAATGGCCTGGGAGCAGGGAGGGTCCATGGTAGAAGGTCCATGCAAAACCATTTGGGTGGTTTAGATGACAGATGAGGTGTTGGTTCATTTTTTCACCTTTTTCTTCAGATGGGAATCACACATCACCCACATTAATAACTTCTATTTTGCACAACACACAGCAACTCTGCTGCCCTCATAATTTGGGGAATGCATATTTGAATTTTTGATATGTTTTACAAGTCTCCTAAAATCTTCGGTCACTTTCCCATGGTCCAAGAAACTTGGCTGCCTTCTAGCACATGCAATACTTATTGGATGGAGATGAAACCTTGTACATGGCTAGAATACATTGCTGGCACCCTCTCCAGCAGTTAAAATAGAAGTTATTAATGTGGGTGATGTGTGATTCCCATCTGAAGAAAAAGGTGAAAAAGTGAACCAACACCTCATCTGTCATCAAGCCTTTGCACACTCAAAGCTGACACTAGATGATCTCAATGCAATGGCCAAAGAAATTATTTGCATGTATATCAAGAATAGTCAGTTCCATCATATGTGTAGGAAACAGGGGACAGAGTGTGACTTACAATTTGAAAATGTGTTGCTCTTGAACAAGTATTTTCTGTTGTATGAGGAGCTGTCATATGCAATGAACAGCAGCAATGTTGGTCATGTCGAGAGCTCTATGGTGAGCTGGATTCTGATCCTAAAAGGAATTTGAAAGCATAGATATGCAACACACATGACAAACTCTCTGTACAACATACATTTCATCTATCCCCTAGGCCTAAGGCATGCCATCCATTACCACATTCTTGTAAACCCAACTGGTCAGCTGATGAAATGGAGGGCAGTGGATTGGTGTGTTGAACTGAGCAACCTGTTCACAAAGGTAAGATGTGCATTGTGTCACACTACAGAATGACTTACTGATGGGTTATGCAGGTGAAGAATGGGGGAAAGGGTTCAAACCACTCTGTCAAATGCATAATCCTCAAGTCCCCACTTGTTGAGGTCTATTGAAATCTCCAGAAATTAGTACAACAAAACTTCAGTCATGCTCACCTAACAACCAACCACACAGCACCAGATATGGGGAAAACATTCACAAAAGTTCAAGAAAGGCTCAAATTAGATTCACTGCATGTACTATGTCCTGGCAGGAAAGTTGCCATCAAGTTGAAGACCTATATGACAAAGGACTAGAAATGATGGAAAAAGCGATGTAAGGAGAAGTATTATTAGAGAATGATGGGGATGGATTAGTAGAGCAAGAAGGTGGTGGAATAGACAACATTATAGTGGAATTACTTTAGTTAGTTAAGCTACAATGACATCTGAGCATGCTAGTTGAGGTTCAATGCATCTGTTGACTTACATTCTCTTTGTTATCAGCTGGGACATGGGACAGATGGTTCAGGCAGATGCAATTATGAACTGGCACAAATAGGTATCAGGTTAACCCAAAAGAAAAGAAAATGTAATGTACTTACCATTGTGTCCTTCTTGGCTGCAAGTGCTGCACTTGTTTGGGTGCTTCTGGCTTGTGGGTAGGGTCAAACCATTGCCAGAGATGGATGTCATGGTAGTGAGTTGCAACTGGGGCAATGGAGTGGCCATGTGGGTAGTGAAGCTGCTGGTCATGTCACATCCAAGTGGTGTGGAGATAAAAACTGTGGGGAGAGGGGCAGCATGTCTCCAGATAAGAGTAAGGACCTCACTGCCATACAGATCACTGTCCATCCACCCCATCTCCCTTTTGAGGTCTTGACAGCTCTCCATCTTGTGATGATGCACACAATTGACTATGCAGTTGAGCATAGAGTTGCTCATGATGACAGGGCCATCATCATTAAGGCATGTCCATCCATAAACAGTGGCTGTCTTCTCATCACACCAGTCAAGAAGGGCATTTTCTAGTTTGTAGTCATATTTGTCCTTTGTATACTTTGGAAGGCAAGAGCATTGAGCTGCACAGGGTGCCTTTGGGACATGGGATTTGTATGAAGAGAAATCAGAGGGATTGTGAATGTCACAACAAACTGAGGGCTCCATGATGTTGCAGCAAGAACAGCCCTCTGCAGTGGTGCTGTTACACTCATGGTAATCAGATACTATGGTGCACATGTGAAGATGCAGTTCAGAAGCAAACATGACTGTAATTTCCCACCTGCTGTGGCATTGTTGAAGCAAACATCAAAAATCCTCCTCCAACACCCCATGCTAGATTGTTCCTCAGCATTGATCAGTAAGTCAATGCCTAGATCCAGGTTCCTTTTTTGCCACTTGCTACCATAAAGTATCTGACCTGAGGGTTCTTCTCCTCTTGCCAGTGCATCAAGTAGTGCCTCAACTGGTTTGGTGCCTGGCACATCCACATCAACAAACCCATTTTCTTCCTCCCCTGAACCACTGTCTGATAAACCATTGTCAACCATCACCAACCCATCATATTGCATTCCTGCAGAACTATCAGGCCTAACATCTCCATTGTGTGAGGACAATGCCATGCATTTCAAGGGACATGCTTCTCCAGGTAAGTTAGCATTGTTTGCTGTCCATTTACAAGTCTCTGCTCGCTTTGATTTCCTAGCTGCCCTGGTGGCCTTCTCATTGTTAAAATACTCCCTCTCAGCAAACAGAAGCTCTGTCCCTGTAAGTTGTTTGTCCCAAGCTGCTCAACCAAAATGCTGCCAAAGAGCAGCTAGTTTACATGTAGCTCTCCATTGGATCACCATCAAAATATCCAGTATGTCCATGCCCTGTTAAGATTGATTAGCTCCACTTCAAGGTACTTACAAGTTCAAACATACTATCCTGAAGGACATCATCATACAAAGCCCCCATGTCTCACCACTGACAATTTTTCATAGTTCCTCTTCCTTAAATGCCATTGACATATCAGCATTGAACCAACAAATCTTCTCTCATAATTCCAAAGGTAGATGATGGTGCAAGATGCATGCTGCATTGATTGAGTCCAGTATGTCATTGAAAAAGATAGGAATTTAGGGGGGGAGGATTGCCTACTTTGAATCCTGGCAGGATCAGGAACATCAGGTCAGCAAAGCTATTCAAAGCATATTTTATTTTTTTAACACCAATCTTGATGTTAGGCCAATCACTTGACCAGCATATTGTGACTGTCCTGCTAGGACACATATGAAGAAGGTGAGTAATATCATGGAGCACAGCCTTCATAATAGTCATGGATGTAACTAGCAAAGGCACACTATGTGGTAGCACATAGCATAGTCACCCAAGCTCCCAGTATTCTGGTCAGAAGTCCTCCCAGTCAGTAATACAATGCACTTCATCAATCATGATACTGATGATTCATGATACAAACAGTGGATTCTTCAACAACTTCTTGAAGCCTCCATCTGGTCACATGACCTGCTCAGGGCTTATCATGACAACCCTATACTGGAAGGCACCAATAGCCTAATTGCCACTTGTTAAGTATCACTTCTGGCATGTGTGTGCATAGTTCTCACCTGAAAATTGGCTAGTGTGGCCATTTTGGAACTGATTGAAATTGCTTGTATACCAGCCTTGAGTAACGAGTTTACATTCTGTTGCCCCAGCAGATTCAATGGCATCATGATGATCTGTATGCCACCTAGTCAAAAAAGAAGAGGCATCCAAAAGGTCAGCATCTTCCCCATGCCAGTGCACACAATACAGACAACATCCTGTTCTCCTTTCAAGATGGTCTCAGCCACCCTGAGCTGGCACAGACATGGCCATACTCCAAAGACTCATTGCATATGCACCTGAATATTGGATAGTGTTGGGAAGGCATGTCCAGCATGATATGACTGATTAGGAGCTGGCAATGCAGCCATGTATAGCTACTGTGACTGGTGCAAGGTGACATATGTATACCTACAAATACTCAGTATTCCTAATGACAAATATGTAACCCTAAACTTGGTTTTGTTATATTTCTTTCAAACTCCACACAGCACACCACTGTGGCTGATACTGTTTATGGGTGTTTTCAGGCAGCCATCGCTGTGAGTGTGAGGGAATTAAAGTTATGCTGGGTTTGAATTTCAGCCATTGCCTTGGAATATGCCCTCACACTCACAGCAGATGGTGTGTAGGAGCCTGGTAAAGCATCTGTTATATTTCTAAGTAAGTACTGTGCACTCTAAGTGCACACAGGGCTTACATAAGCCACAATGCAAGTACTCTACTTTGAAATACTAAGTAAAAGGTGCCACAAAAGTATAGTACTGAAAAACATAAGTAAAAACAATGAAATAAAAGGAATCCCCTAGTAGGGAGTATTCTCTCCCTACACTGCCATTACTGCTGCACAGAGGATCTTCAAGGAGGAAATGGATGCCTATGATAGGGAAAGGAGGGACACCAAGGACCCCAAGACCATAGGGAAGAGGACCAAGGTTGTCCAGGAGTGGTGGGAGTCCCTGTCTGATGATAAGAAAGCAGAAGCTAGGAGGGTGGTGGAAAGTGGAACAAGTTGGGTGCACCCAAGGCAACTCATGACTTGTAAGTGCATGTCTCACTCTGAGACCTTGTACTGAGCCAACAAATACACAGATACCAGAAGAAAAATTACCCTAGCATGGCCAGAGATTTCATCAAAACAGTGCACAGAACCATGGGGGGCCATGTTGTAATGTTTGTAGCACATGAGGCAGGGGAGGGTCAAGTGAAGGTGGCAGTGTAAGTTTCACTTCCCTGGTTGAATTCAATGCAGAAGGAAGATCCCCAGATTTGAGACAGCACCAGGGGATGGGAAGAAGGCATTCACAGAGTCTTCTGAGGCTAGCAAGGATTGGGTGTTGAATGGCAAGAATATTTTGATGGATTATCTTTTGACCTCCCCTGGTAGGTGTGGTGTACTATCTATGAATTTGTATGCCTATTGATCACTGTGTAGTGGAGGAGGATTCAGCTGAGAAGCAGGAGGCAGAGATATCCTTGGATGAGGATGGAAATCCAGAAGTGCCCACTTGGGCTGGGCAAAAGTTGGAGGTGCAGCAGAACTTGGCAAGAGCAGTCTTCCAAGCTGCATATGGTGCATGTTGATTGGCTTGTGCATGGCTGGGTATCTGACAGAAGTTTGGGACATAGCCAAGTTCACCAAGAAGGCCAAGGCCAAGGGTCCTTGGGGCTTGCTGATCAAGTCCCCCATGGAGTATCTGGACTCCAAGTCCATTCCAGAGGGATTTACAATGAAGGATTCTTCCAAATGGACAAAGGCTGACCTGGGGTTGCTCTGGGATCATTGGCAGTCCCAAGAGGCAGAGGAGAAAATGATTGTGTCATTCATTGATTGCAAAAAGGAGGATGCTCCTTTGCATAGGCAATTTGACAGGCAAGTGCCCAGCAGCAGTAAGAAGAAACTATGGGTGGATGTGGAGGAGGATGACAGTGAAGCTGAAGCAGTTGGATGAGGAGTGGCAGGGCCTGCTGAGCAGAATATGGACCCTGGTGAGGTGCAGAAGAGGGGGACAAGTGCCATGCAGGAATTGAAAGAGGGGGATGGGAGTGCAGTGATGGGAGGGAGTGATGGTGGGGATGAGGAGAAGGAAGAGGAGGAGGCTGTGGATGCAGCACTGCAGCAAAAAAGGAAGAGAGCAGGGAGTGGGATTGAGACAAGAAGACAGAAGATGCTGAAGGAAGGTGCAAGGAAGGGTGGGGTGGGGGGGAGGAGGGGAGTGAGAACAAGGAATCAAACCAGGAGAGGTCAGTGAATAGATTGATAGATACATCATGATCAAAGGTAGTTTAAATCACAAATGTGTGAGCTTCCCCCCAGCTAGGTTGGCTGACCCTAGTTTTAGGGAGGTGGGCTAACCCCACCTTCAGGTAGGTTGGGTGTCCCCAAGCCATATTGGCCTACCCCACATTCAGGTAGGTGAGCTGCCCCCCAGCCAGGTGGGCTGTCCCCCCCCAGGTTGGCCAACCTCACATTCAGGTAGGTTGGGTGTCCCTCAGCCACATCAGCCTGCCTCACCTTCTTGGTGCATTGGCTGACCCCTTGTCAGGGCTGGTCAGCCAACATTGGCTAGTCCCAGCTTTAGGCTGAAATGTACATTTCAGTTGTCCCAGTTTCAGGACTAAATGTGACTGAAGGGTCTGAGCAAATATCATAGCAATGCCACCAAACCAAAGATCAGGCTGTTCTTTTGCAAACTGAAGTGTGTGGTTGATGTCAGTGAGCAGCTCAAGTCTGGTAAGTGAAGCTTCATCAAGTAATATGAACCCTACATTCTTCCATTCCTCATGGAGCTTAGCATGTTCTTTGACAGAAATCAGAACAGTGTAGTCCTTGCTGCTCTCTCCAGGATTTCCCTTTCCCTTTCCTTTATTTCTCAACTTGATTTTGATCCCTAAACCCTTATGTATCATCATCCAATTAATCAATGTGGCTGCAGATCCTGTTGGGGCTAAATAATGGATCATATGCCCACAGCCATAATGTGCCACCACAGCCTGGACAGCATTTACAATGTAAGTTTTACCTGTTCCCCCAGGACCTGTCATGAGCACCATAAGTTGATTGTCCTTCTCTTTGCATTTCTTGATGTACTTATCTATGAAATACTCAGTGATAATAGAGAATGCTAACCATCATATTTCATTCAAATTGCATTCTTTACTGATCTTTGTTATCACATAACAGGGAGTTGATCCTTCCTCTGAGGAATCAGAAGTTGTAATGCTCAATGTACTAGTCTCCATAACTGGGCAAGGCCTGGCAGTGAATTTGCATTCATGTGCAAGTTGTGTATCAGCCATGAGATGTTGCTGACATATTACTACTTGTTGATCAAGATTCAAGGCATTTCACCATGCTGTAGTGATAGCTACTTCCTGTGAATCAATCTATTTTTTCCACTGTGTTAGCATATCTTTTGTGACCTTTGTTGGAGCATATAAATCTCCCCTGTTCTGCAGGTCCTAGGTGTGATGTTTGGGTGCATACATAATCACCTTAGAGCAGACTTAGCAGTACATTTCATAGAGTTCCCTCAGTAGCTCACAGTCTACTGAGGGTAACCACTCATGATTCTCAGTACATTACTTACTGACATCCTGTAGTAGCCTACAGGTACAGTATTTTACTTAGTAGCTCACAGTCTACTGAGGTAGCCTACAGATATATTTCAAGAACCTTCTGTGTTGTGTGTGCATTGTGTCCTGCCTTGTCCTTAGACAATAATTTGATAGCCTTTGTATTCTTCAACCAACCTGCCTGTTGTAGTAAGAGAACCAACTGATTGACATGAAAATCATCTCATAACTTCCAAGATTCATTTGCACAATTTAGTGAGGCAAGTTCAAGAAGTTGGTTGAGAGTCTGACCATTCAGTACAAGAGCTGGTCATGCATTGAGCTTGTTTACAGAGTCATTCAGCATCATGCTCATCTTCACATTCATGGATAGCTTCCCAATTATGCCTGATAGAACAGCTATAATCTGAAAAACAATAATTTGTGTACACCTTCTCAGGGTCCTCATACTCTGCTATGAAAGGAACATCACAAAAGAATGGTTTGAAATGACCTAAGGTGAAAAGTGCCCATGCCTGTTTGTTACTCAAATGTGGAATTGAGGTCCCAACCATGTGAGGTACAAGTTTGCAGTTCATAAATCCATGAAGATCAACAATTTGTGGTATGGGATAGAGGATAAATGATGCAAGTTCAATGTTTGGTTTTGTTTACATGCTGACAAACCATTGGGTTGATCATGTGATATATTATGTAAGCAATAGCTGGCATTCCTGCCATGAATACATACTTCACACTGTAGATTGCATCCACCATGATGTCAGCAACAAAATCATCTTATTATAAGGGGACTACATGTGTGAAACCACTCCCATGTGCTTTTTCTCTATTTTTCGAACTCCTATGACCTTGCTCACCAAACATTAAAACTCTGTCTGAATCCTGCGTGTGCATGGTATTTTCCAGCTGCACGTGCACAGCAATTGGTCAGCAAATCTGCCAGTCATACAATGGTATTTTCCTCAACAATACACAGTACAACACAAGCTACTACACAAATCTGTCTTATTTGAGTGTGTGATTGGAGTGGTGAGATGTGGTATGATACATGTACATTATCAGAAAATTGCACCACCAATTACCAAAATACTGAAAGAATTAGAAAGATATGTACAGTGCACTGTCAACTGCAGCCAATAGGATTGTTCCCCAATTGGAGATTGCAAACCATCCCTCCTTCACTCCAGCCAGGTGTGCTCCCCACTTTCTTACACAATCATGTTACAGTGTATATTTTCCCACCATTCCACAGTAATTGAGTCACCACTAAGGGCACCACAGTGCAACTAAAAGGATCATGAGTGGTGATGCCTATAAGAGGATTACTATGAGATGAAACAAAGATATAGGCCAAAGATATCCCATGAGGAGCTCTAGAGTGTGATAGTTTACAATCTCTCTTGGCCAATATTCAGGTGATCCTCTGAGATGGAAAGTATATTGTGTATATAAGCATGGTAGCAAGACACTAAAGTACATACAGTGATGGTTATCCCTGTGGGGTCTTATATGTGTTTAACTAAATACTACTGCCAACCATAAATGGGGGACAACACCTGATATGCTGTGGGTAGCTGCACAGAAAAAAAGCAGACTGAAACACAAAGGACAATACATGCAGGTTAACTGTGGACACAACACAGGAAGAATGATGTGCAATGGCCTAACTGTTGAATAATCTCATAATGTCTCATACTCCCACTGTGGTATGCAGGGATTATACAGTATGAAGTAGACTTTTGACCCAGATGAAATGGCACACCAGTGTTATGCTCTGACAAAGACCCTTAAATCAGGAGGACTGAGTGAGACTCAAGGAGGGTGACTGGGAACAAACCCCTAAGACAGGAGACTTTGGTAGACTTGACTTCAGCAGCACAATGGATTTACCTGCCTTCAGCTCACACTTGATTGGCACTCATGTAGATAGTAAGGGGAGAGTGTGACATAAGTTGCAAAGTAGTACAAAAGTGATATACACTGATATATTGAAAGGCCCTTATATACTACTGGGTGAAGACAGGGTGAAGGCAGCAGGTTGAACACTTTGCAGCACAGGGATACAGGATAATGGAGGATGCAGCAGGGGTTAGTGATGATGATATCTAAGAAAATTATGAAAGTGGCCACAGCCACAATGACAGGCTGGGAGGGCAATAAAGAAACATGATCATGTGGGTACAAGCCCAAAGCAAAAATGGGTGAGAGCATGGGCATGACATTCAGTTGCAGCAGTGATGATAGGACCCTTCCATGATAGAGTTCACCCACCCTGTGTGGTAGCACAAATAAAGGGGGGTATTATGCCCAGTGAACCAAAAACCCTAAGACAGGGAAAGGTGAGCCAAGCAGAACTAAACAAGCACACACCCTAAAACAAGGAGGGCCCATAGGTAGCCCAAGGCACACAATGAGGTTGCCTTTAGTTCTTGAATGTCACAGACACCTCCTGACACAGGCAAGGTGATGCTTCTTTACACACACTAAGACAGTGAGGAGGGAGAATATTGATGCTACTTCAAAACATTGGCCCTACCAGTGGGCTGTGCAATGGTACCAGGATGGTCCTATTGCAGATCTGACAGAGGATATTACAGTGCTGCATCCTTGGAGGCACTCATGCAGGCAATGAAGTCTTCATCCCACACATTAGTCTTCAGCCTTCCAATGAAGACATCCCCATTCCATTCACCCACTGTCAATTCCCTGTGCATGTCACATTTGCAATGACCATCAACAAATCTCAAGGTCAATCTGTTTGCCATGTTGGTCTGGATACACTGCACTTCTGGGGAGAGAATCAAAGTTCTCTTTCCCCTAGAGTATCAGGGGTCACACACACTCAATGTGGTGTTCCATGAAGTACTCAATAATTTAGAGTTGAATTGGTAAGTTTTTGGCTGTATGTATATAATGCTCACTATTGATATTACTCCCTTTAACAGATTCTTAAAATGTGTGCCATTATGTAGCCCATAATATCATCTCTGACATATATGTACTGTGACATGTGACAACTGTATGCTATGATTTGTAATATATTCATGCCAATCACAAAAAGGTCTCATCCCAGCTGGTGGTCTCATCCCAGCCAGCAGTCATCATGCCCTGTGGCGAAGCCATGGGTGTCAACTGGTTGCAATGCATAGGCCTTAGTAATTGGCCCATACCATCACAGCCACTTCACCCCTGAGCTTGGGAAGATCACTAATAGAAGGCTGTGACCAAGGGCTACAATTATCTTCCTTATGGAATTAGCACAGCCACAACCAATCTCAAGCTATCTTACACACAATCAAAATGTTGCAAACATTGCAATGTTTTTGTTGCTCACTGTACAAAATTTACACAACACTTCCTTAGCCAAATACTAACTGTCTGGGACACTGTCAGTCTGTAGGTCACTGTGGGCTGTATGGCTGGGGCACTGTCATGCAGTGGGTTACTGTGGATTGTGCAGCTGTGGTGCTGTCACACTGTGGGTCACTGTGCAGTGAGTGCTGTGATAGTGTCACATCATGGGTGAGCTTTGACATTGCTGTGGCCACTGTGGCCACTGTGTGACTGATTTGCTGACAGATGTGACCAGCCTTGGGCACATTTCATTGATGAGCTGTGCAGAGAGATGTCTTTGAAGGATGTCACAGAGACATCACCAAGAGACATCACCAGTCTTGGGTATATTTCATTGATGAGTTATGCAGAGGGACATCACCCAGAGTCATGGGCACACTTCATTCCAAGTTGTGCAGTGACATGTCTGAGTAAGATACTATAGCACTGAAGAGACTTCAAGTTGAATGTGCTCCAGTTCTCTAGTAGAAGACCACCCTTTGATCCTATTACCTCCCTCCAAAAATCACTTGCCTCTCTCACACTTGTAGTTGACCCTAATGTAGCTGAATATTGCATCCTTGCCATGGAATGAGGCTTCCTGATCATATCCACAAAAATCCCTTTGTGGTACCTAACCATCACATCCACTTATGTGATATTGTGGTTGACCAGCCATGAGAAAAGTTGCTTACCTAGGTGAAACTGACTTGCCTCATGGGTGGGCACTCTCTGCCCAATCAAGCAGGCATGATCCCAACCCTACTGACCTAACCAAACCCAGACATAGGCATGGCTGGTAGGATACCCCCATGCTACTTGGATGAGATGGATAATTACTCAGGGGAGTGTATAATGGGAATTGGTTACACCAATCAATACATTCTGACAACAATCCAAGCCAAATTTCAAGTTCTGCAACATGCTTTCCATAAATGAAGAAGTCCAGAAAGACACCACACATAAATTATCATCCCTGCCTACTCATCTTCTTGGCTAGGTAAATAAAGGCTGAGAGATTGGCAAGCCTTGGGCAAATATGTATTAGCTTACACATTTGTTTCTCCTTTGCAACTTGTAAAAGAATAGGACATAAGACCTCAACATCTTCACCATGTTGCTGGAAAGCTTCATTAATAAGCTTGCAAACAGATTCTCTGGTGCCTGAAGTTTGGTATTCATGAACAGCCAAATCCAGGGCCACTTGCAAATCATTCCTTTGATCCTTGACCTGTAATGTGAAGTATAAGTATTCAAGTACAAGTATGGCACCTGCATGCAAGCATCAGGGATCATCCAAATGATTATAAGATAGCATTTACCAATGCCCTGTTCAGCAGTATACTGCAATGTATATTGCTTGGAGTTAGAAAATGTAGGCATTCTTAGGCTGTACAAGGATTCCTGAATGTTTGGCTACACAATTTGACATCAAGGAGCTGTGGATAACTGAAGATCAATGGATGAAGCTTACAACCTGAACAATGCAGCATGGAGTCCATGAAAGAGAAGTGGAGGCAGAAAGTAAAGAAACAAACCAACTGGTGAGAGGATCACAAATTGCTGCAGGTTAGAATTAGCTAGAAAGACATACTTGCTGGATCGAGAGGATATGTCAGCATTTACATATGAGGCATGGAGACTGGTAATGATTACTAACATCCTAATGAATACACATCAAGGATTCAGGACCAGGATGAAATGATATGTAAGAGCACATACATCCTACAACAGGTGTCAAGGACATCTCTAGAGTACAAAAATAGATGATCCTCACCACCTAGTTATTGCAAATTAAAGATGCCCCACATCAGGAGATTTCTTTCATGAATCCACTCACTGCCTATGAACCCAAGTGCACCAGGGTGGCAGTGAACATGGTCAGCATGCATCCACCACTACCACCTGCCATGACTCCACTCACTTCCTATCAACCCAAGTGCACCAGGGTCACATTGAACATGGTCAGCATGCATCCACCACCACCTGCCATGACTCTACTCACAAACTATGAACCCAAGTGCAACAGGGTGGCAGTGAACATGGTCAGCATGCATCCACCACCACCTACCATGACTCCACTCACAAACTATGAACCCAAGTGCAACAGGGTGGCAGTGAACATGGTCAGCATGCATCCACCACCACCTGCCATGACTCCACTCACTTCCTATCAACCCAAGTGCACCAGGGTCACATTGAACATGGTCAGCATGCATCCACCACCACCTGCCATGACTCCACTCACTGCCTATGAACCCAAGTGCAACAGGGTGGCAGTGAACATGGTCAGCATGCATCCACCACCACCTGCCATGACTCCACTCACTCTCTATGAACCCAAGTGCAACAGGGTGGCAGTGAACATGGTCAGCATGCATCCACCACCACCTGCCATGACTCCACTCACTTGCTATGAACCCCAGTGCAACAGGGTGGCAGTGAACATGGTCAGCATGCATCCACCACCACCTGCCATGACTCCACTCACTTGCTATGAACCCAAGTGCAACAGGGTGGCAGTGAACATGGTCAGCATGCATCCACCACCACCTGCCATGACTCCACTCACTGCCTATGAACCCACGTGCAACAGGGTGGCAGTGAACATGGTCAGCATGCATCCACCACCACCTGCCATGACTCCACTCACTCTCTATGAACCCAAGTGCAACAGGGTGGCAGTGAACATGGTCAGCATGCATCCACCACCACCTGCCATGACTCCACTCACTTGCTATGAACCCAAGTGCAACAGGGTGGCAGTGAACATGGTCAGCATGCATCCACCACCACCTGCCATGACTCCACTCACTTGCTATGAACCCAAGTGCAACAGGGTGGCAGTGAACATGGTCAGCATGCATCCACCACCACCTGCCATGACTCCACTCACAAACTATGAACCCAAGTGCAACAGGGTGGCAGTGAACATGGTCAGCATGCATCCACCACCACCTGCCATGACTCCACTCACTGCCTATGAACCCAAGTGCAACAGGGTGGCAGTGAACATGGTCAGCATGCATCCACCACCACCTGCCATGACTCCACTCACTGCCTATGAACCCAAGTGCAACAGGGTGGCAGTGAACATGGTCAGCATGCATCCACCACCACCTGCCATGACTCCACTCACTGCCTATGAACCCAAGTGCAACAGGGTGGCAGTGAACATGGTCAGCATGCATCCACCACCACCTGCCATGACTCCACTCACTCTCTATGAACCCAAGTGCAACAGGGTGGCAGTGAACATGGTCAGCATGCATCCACCACCACCTGCCATGACTCCACTCACTGCCTATGAACCCAAGTGCAACAGGGTGGCAGTGAACATGGTCAGCATGCATCCACCACCACCTGCCATGACTCCACTCACAAACTATGAACCCAAGTGCAACAGGGTGGCAATGAACATGGTCAGCATGCATCCACTACCCTCCACTATTACCCTCACCCTCTAACAATACAAATGAATTTACAATGGTAAAACCAATTTAACAGCCATGCAGCAGTCATTACAATTCCACCAACCTCCTATTAATTTGTCAGTATCTCATTGACACAATCCTTTTTTCCTTACATATGGGAACCATAGTGCCAATATGCCTGCTAGGGCATTTGGTCCCATCTTCATATCCTGTTTCACCATCAATTTTTTCAAAGCCCTTATACATGTTAGCACATGTTACATCTTAAGCTTTATCACTTACTTCATTATAGCAAATTCTATACACAGTTCCAAGTTGGACTGCTGTGTTGATATAAGCAGTTGCTGCAGTCCTTCCTCATTCAATGCATTTGCTGTGACTGTCAGCAGGCTTGTACATTCTGCACCTTCCCTCTGCATTCCTACAGTATTCCCCCTTAGCACTCCCATTTTCCCCTCAACATTTATCAACTGACCAGTTAGTGTGAGATAGCCATGAGGTGGATACTTTTGCTTGTTCAACCATCCTTTTACCCTTTCCAGAGCCTTATGCAGAAGCCTTTTTTCCACCTCTGCAGCACCTTGCATTGCATCTTCCACACTCAAACCATGCCCCACACCCTCCTGGACTGCCTCAAGTTTGATGGTGTCTGCCTTGGTCAGCAGCACAATTACAGGCACTGTGCCAACCCACGTATTTGATAAGTGAGCAAACAATTTCTAGCATTGACCCACCATGCCCAGTATCACAGTTTTCAAAAAACTTTTTTTCAGCAGCCATGACCATCCTATGGCTCTCATTCAAAGGAATGCAAAACCTAGACCATAATGAGAAGCATATCCATGTGCCCAGGGGTGTGCAATGGTGTCTTCACCAAATGGCATGGATTCTCTCGTCCAATTTGGCCGTCTTGGCACGATCCATCACAAACTTCTTCATCAAGTCAAACTGCTCTTCGCTGCCCGCCTCAAATCCACATGAATCATGAAATACAAACCCTGGATTGCTTTTAAAGACTAGTTCATCCTCAATCTTGTGGTGGCCACGCTGCATCCATTCAAGATACATTACATGTTATCCAAGAGACAACCTCACCATCAGTGACCCTTGTAGCAAAGCGGCGTCCACCTGAGTATAGTCCAACATGCTGTTAATCTTTATGAAGTATCATGCAGGATTCACACCTTCTGTCCTTGTCCATTCAGTATTTCCGGCTGATCCGTAGTATTACAGACCCTCTGCAGAATTGTCGTTTTACCTGCATTTGCTCGCCCCATGACCAGAATGCGAAAGCGCTTAATGCGGGCAATATGTTGTTTGGCTTCCGTAGGATCCATGTGAATACGAGGGGGTGAAGATGGTGGCACTGGTTATTAATGTTGGTAGACTGGTTCCACGGTCAGAAGTAAAACACTTGCTTGCATCGTCACTTGGTGAAGGCGGCTGCCCACAACACCAAAACCCACTGAAACAACCAACAGCCATGAATAATGAAAGGTGGAGTTCCTGGAGTGTCGTAGGAGGCAGAAAGCGTATGACTCGAGATGGAGATGGACGAGTGGAAAGGATGGAACGAGGATCGTGCCTGCCAGAAACGTGCCACACCTACGGTCATCACGTGACTCGACTTCTTGGAGTGTAAGCTGTGTGTAGAGGCAAAGGCTTCATATCAAGTGGATGGGACATGCAGATGGTGTCCAGGACGTCATTCTGAGGAAGTGTCTATGCGACCTGGTATAATATCCTCTGATGATTTAACCGAGATAGACTCCGAATTCGATCACAGCAACATAACGACTTGTTCAGTCCAATTGTTCAGGTCAGAGTTAGGGGCTGGCGCTGCTATGCATCGATGTGAAGGCGCACTATCAATAGTCAACAAACGAGTACAACAATGTTAATGGCTATTTGCAACGGCGAAGCTTCCCCAGACGAATTTGTGTCCGCCATTACAACCCATGACGGCGATGGCCTTGGAATCTACACTACTATACAAAACGTGAATCATGGAGTCTTTTGAAGCACGATATCACATTCGTCACTGTAGGCCGATAATATCGTTCCTTTGGAGTTAGCGCAGCATTAATTTTTTATTGGACTGAAACGAATAGGGCATCGATGACCATGTCTGCGTCTGACCGAGGGTCGGCGTTAGAGGTACTTACTCCTGTGCAAGAAGATGTTGCTCGGTCACAGGGCCACTCACTAGAACATGCACAAGGTCAGGTATGAAAGGGCTCGTCATTAAGACGGGCGAGAGTCTCAAGCAAGTGAGATGCCTCGACCACGGCGGTGTATTGCTCTATTAAAGGTCATTTCGATTCGTAAATGCGTGTATGCGAACAAACTCACCTCCGAGTAATATCTCCCTCACAACAGATCGCCTGCGCTCTAAAACGGCAGCCACGCAGTCTGTTGATGTGTATGTCGATAAGCTGAGGGTGTGACATCCACGAAGTTTCGATGTGGAACTGCTTTTATGGTTTTCTCAAGGTGCGCTGACCATGAGGAAACAGGCATTGTGGTGCTGGGTGGGTACGGCCGGGAAGACGTTGGAGAAGGTGGAGGAACGGCTGGGACGGCAAGGGGCTGTATACGGGACTGGGATCTGGGCAACGAACGACGCACGTATGCGACCCGGATGCGTGTTTGCACTCCCAGCGTGGCTGCGTGTAGGAGATATGGTACCAACACGTTGGATAGGGGCATCTGGTATTCCTGGAGGCGAGGCTGGCATTGCACACCCTGTTGATACGCGCTACGTCTGTATCCATATGATGTTATGTAAACGTTGACAAAGTTGAACCGTTGCGTTCACTCGCAACAATTTGTACTGTCAATAGGTACACAAGACCATCGTACTACGACGTGGAACGTGTAGGATCGTTCTCTGTGCTTGAAGCCCCTTAATACCCTCTGTGTGAGGGTATATTTCTGCCAAGGTACATGTCAGGATGGATGGACATCGTATGTGGCCACGTGTTCTGCCCCTCCAATCTAACATGGCATAAACGTACTGCATAGTAAAAGAACTCAGATCTCGCAGCTACCAATTCGCGCATAGCAGCAGACAATTCGAACATGACGCCCACCCAGAACTCCTTCAACAGCAGTTCCACAGGCAATTCCCACTCCATCTCCTCAAGTCGCCTCTGCTCTCAGGCTTCCACTGTACCACCCTCGCAACCCTAGCCCGTGGCGTCAAGGGTGTCGTTGCACTTGCGATAGTCACCAAGTTTGCCGTCGTAGCTCTCGAAGACCTCTCCCCGGGTGCAGGTGACACGATGATGCTCTACATCACAGTGGACACCAAGGAATGTGTAAAGCTAGAGTTCCCACATGCATCACCAGCCCGTCTATGTGAGAACACGCACACGACCATCGAGTCCATCGCACACTCTGTCGCCGTCAACGTCCTTGACGCTCCATTCATTAGCAATTCCAACGGAACGAGCCGTTACCTGGAATTCCGCTGGGTATGTCGATTATGAGGACGTATACTAATGGCATCGAGGGCGTCGGGATCGCAAATGTTGTGAGCAATCCATTGGACATAGAAAGGAAGGCCAGCCTAAGAAACTGAAGGGCCGTGATTTGCCTTAACGACGGTACCATCGTCTCTCCTTCATCTATCCTGTGTATTCATCTCCCGCCTAGGGAGCTCATGGACAGTGCTACGCGCCCTGTCTCGTGATGGAAATGATGTTTCCTGCTACCCCACCAATGAAGAATCTTCCGTGCTCCACCTCTACTCCGTACCTAACCTATATCACTTCGGCCAGGTATTCTCCTCCCCCATACCCGGTTCCGCCACTGGGGTAGGTTCGATTGGGGGACAGCTAGCCCACGTGAGGATTGTGACACTTCCATATTGGTCTAATGTGGCAAATGATCCAATACGATGCGCATATACACGAATTCGAAGATTCTAGGAGTATAATCTTACTCGTGGATGACCAAGGCCCGACCGATACGGCGTTAAACTTTTCGGATTTTGGCAAAGTTGGTGCGTGCCATCCTTCAATTTATCTCCATCTCACTGCATCTGTGAATGGTATTGCACTGCACGTTCTGACTTTCTCAGTCTTACAACCTCGGGATGTCCGTCCGTGCACGAGGTCTTACTGGTGCTTTAGACGCTACTTCTCAAAAACTTATGCTCCCGGTACATATCTCAAGAAGGTCAGTACGCCGTCATCAACCTCGGTATTGCAGGACTCCGGGCGCGTAAATGGGGGGATGACGGCTTTGAGTGATGGTATGCTCGTGCGACGTCGGATATAGCGTCTAATGGGTGTCAAGGTGCATCGTTTCCAGTGTTCGTTTGGCGCGTTGCCTAACCTAAGAAAGATGGACCCAAGCAATGGTATAAGCGGTACAAGGCCGACGCAGACTGTTACATTGGCAATAATTCCATCGATCATACGATCATATCATACACGAGGAACCCTGCCAGGAACAAGACTATGAATGGTTCGTACGTTACTTCTCGACCGTTCTTCACCTTCACTCATCGGTACGCCAGTATTTACAAATACACCCGAAGTGACGACGGATGCATACCATCAGGGCTCGAGCATATCCCGAGTAACATGTACATTTCAGGTCGACCGGATGAGACCTACATGGGTTTTTCGGGATATCGATTGATAGCGGGAGATAGATGCGACAAGAGTCGGGGGTTGTGCATGGATGAGCCCGAGTTCGAGTCTTGTTCGCAGGCTAAGCGTCCTGGTTGTGTACTCGTTGCCAATCTGGAAAGTCATACTAACATTCTTTTTCTTTCGCCTTGCAAAGCTCAACCTGCCGAAGTGTCAATTACGACCCAGACCGTGAGCATCACGTGTGTTTATCTAGCTGTGTCCCGGTGCGGATGACTTGTTATCCAGCATGATTGTCCTGCCAATATCGTTCGATACGAGTTCTTCAAGGACTCCAGCGTAAGTTTCTCGCAAAGACCCCATTCATTCTAGTGTACGCTGTGCGCCCTGACTGATTTCCTCATGGTACGCCGCATACAGTTCCGGTTCGCCTTTCCGACCACACAACTAAGATACCTAGTAACGCAGGCTTCACCTGGGAACAAGCATTTCGTTGGTGATCATTTCCTCACCTTCTACATGATCACGCATAAATGGTCGCGCCTACCTCATTACAAGACCTCCAAATACTACTATACGACTGACGGTGGACGACTGGCACCAAATCAACACCCCATCCAGACCGAACCGATTCCGCGCGAGCGTATTGAATTTCCAGCTGCATTTGGACTATTTGATTTGGGTCGGCGATGTGGGGTGACAGTGCCGATGAATAGCGTCGTGTGCAAGCGCAGTACACGAGAGATCACGGACGGAATTGGTGTTTTACCGACAACTATGTTGTCAACTGTGCGTGGGTGCAAGAGGATGCATCGAGGATGGATATGACGCAGATCCTGTGCGAGTCGTATCTCCGTAAAGACGGTTCTTAGCGTACGTGTGGAAGAAATAAGCCATTGCAGCTCATCTCTGGATGGGATTATTATGAGAGGAAGACAGAACTGTTTGATCATGTGTTTATGACGTTCTCTGAATACTATTTGACAAGACACACCTCCGCTTCGCTCCGGCGGTCTTTTGTACTATGATGGTAATGGTGAATTTACATGTTGGAAAATAAGTATTTTTATAGCAATAATTCGTGGAAGGTAATGTTTGTAGTACTACCACTAGATTATGTAGGCGTTGACCTCACCAAGCTGGTATTCTCTCATGGTCAATTATATACTGCATTTTCTCTTATTCATCATCGGAATCATGCTCACATACTACTTACCACTGATGACAGTACTACACTGTCATTGGTGGTAAGTAGTATGTGAGCATGATTCCAATGATGAATAAGAGAAAATGCAGTATATAATTGACCGTGGGAGAATACCGGCTTGGTGAGGTCAACACCTACATAATCTAGTGTTATATGGAAAGCCAGACAATTGCACTTCAGCATGGTGGAATTTGTTTGACACATGGACTTTTGGGATTTATTCCCACCTTTGGACAACTTTGGAGTTCTGTCTTACTGTATGTAAAGTAGTGGCTCGATCATGGGAGTTATTGATAAGATATTGATTACTTCCCTCGCCCTATAGGCTCAGGTATTTATACTGTGTGAGAACATTATTCTAGAATAGTCTACTACAGTACGGAATGTTCAACTACCTTTGAGCTCTTTGTATGGAATGCCAGTACCTTCTATGCAATACCAACACTCCCCCTCAAGCCAGGGTCATACACATTTCCTTGGTATGCCTCTCATGCTTGTCTCTAGGTAGCACTTTAGTAAATATATCAGCTGTTTGGTACCTGTCAGAACAATGACAAATTTCGACCTTCTTTTGGTCAATCTTCTCATGCGTGTAATGGTGAGATATGTCGAAGTGCTTTGTCCATGCATGAAATTGGGGATTGTAAGCTAAGGCTCACACTCCCTCACTGTCTATCATTATTTTAGTAGGCTCCATTTGTCTGTACCCCAGCTCTGCATATAGTTTCTGTAGCCATATGCATTCTCGAGTACATTTAGCCAGCGCAGCATATTCCACTTCGGTTGTTGACAGCACAATTAAGGTTTGTTTCTTCGAGCCCCAAACAATGGCTCCCCCTTGAGCTAAGAATACATAGCCTGTGACAGACGTGCAGTTCTCAGTATTGGCAAAGCTCGTGTCTATGTACCCTTGGAATATTTGGGTAGTAGTACTGCCTTCCTTTGCTCTATACATTATACTGTAGTCCTTTGTCCCTTGTAGGTACCTCAATATTCTTTTGGCCGCTACCCAGTGTCTTAAGTCTGGGTTTGCTGTAAATGAGGCCAATCTATTTATGGCATAGGCCATGTCAGGCCATGTGGCAACCATGGCATACATCAAAGATCTGATCAGGGAAGCATACTTATTTTGGTTAGTCGCTTCCTCCTGTTCCTGCTCCGGGAACATCTGAACCTTCGTGTCCGCAGGTGTCTTTACACTGTTTGCGCTTTCCAGCCCTTGCACCCATAGTATAGAATCTATGTACTGTGTCTGCCCTATGAACAATGTCCCTTTGGCCCGATCATGTGTGATTTCTATACCGACTATTTTCTTAGGGTCTCCGAGGTCAGTAACCTCGAACATAGACTGTAGTTGTGCTTTTAATGATGTCATAAGCCCCTGTCCTGATGTGAACAGTAAGAGATCATCTACCCATACGGTAATGATTTCTATTCCTTCTGTTGTCCGCCGGACATATGCACAAGGGTCTGACCATAGGCACTTGAATCCGCCTCGCACTAACTGTCTATTCAGTTCGATGTTCCACTCTCTTCCAGATTGCTTCAGCCCATACAATGTTTTTATTAGCCAGCACACACATTGTGTACTGTCCTCAAAGCCTTCAGGCTGTTTCATATAGACCTCTTCTTTTAATAGGCTGTTTAGGTAAGCCCCCTTTATGTCCATTTGCTGTATTTCCCAGTCCTGGGAAACCACTAATGCTAATATTGCCCTGATGGTTTCTAGCCTCACTACCGGTGAGAACATATCTGTGTAGTCCATCCCTGGTATCTGTGAGTTGTTGGAACCTACTTGTAGTAGAATCCACATCTTGTACTGTAGGACTGGTAGCACAGTGGTAGTGCACCAAACCTAGTGTGTTGGGGGTCCCAGGTTTGAGTCCTGGCCTGTCCAGTATTTTCAACATGGTAGCAACAACTCACCCCAGCTGAGCTTAATAGCCCTGGGTGAGGTAAAGCTGGTTGAAAGCTTAGTCAGCCTAACATGAGGTCACATGGCATCCTTAGTAAGACCTGATCATGTGGTTCACATGGACACAAGGCAACTGCTCAGTAAGACCTAATATAGGCACATGCAGTAGTAAGTCCTGATCCATCACATGACACAAGGCAAAAAGGTACAAGACCAGTTGCATGACTTCAGGGGCACATGACTAGCTGGCAAAGGCAGGAGCCCTAAGTACACAAGAGTGTGGCTTCAGGGGGGGTGTTGGAACCTACTTGTAGTAGAATCCACATCTTGTACTGTAGGACTGGTAGCACAGTGGTAGTGCACCAAACCTAGTGTGTTGGGGGTCCCAGGTTCGAGTCCTGGCCTGTCCAGTATTTTCAACATGAGTATCCCTTAGCTACTAGGCATGCCTTATATTTTTCTGGTCTGCCCTCTTTATTATACTTGCGAATGAGGACCCATTTGTTGGCTACCGGCATTCTACCCTTTGGTAAGTCAGTTAGCTCCCACGTCCCCATTCGGTATAATTGATCTATTTCTGCTTTGACAGCTTTTTCCCACTCCAGCCATTCAGGTGAGTCATGCGCCTCTTTCAGCATTCTCAGGTTGTCAGGTAAGGCACCACTTTCATTTAGTGCTGCATACACTAACACTGTTTGTTCTGCAGGGCTATCTTCGAGTACTCCCTCGTTGGGGTCTCGAAATAATTCAGGTGAGTCGTTGCTTTCATTTTCTGACAACTCGGGCATAGGATCATTAAGTGCCCAGTAGTCTTTTACTACCCTGGGCCTATTACTTTTCCTCTGGTGAGTCTCACTTTCGTCGTCTGTCCATTTTCGTTTACTGATGCACTCTTGATCTCTTTTAGTTTCTTCTCTATTGTTCTCGGTATCCTGTGTGTCCCTATCAGCCTCGTTCCTGGGCTCCGACTCCCCCACTTGCGGCATACTGTCTGTCAAGGTGGGTGGAGTGCTTGGCATACCGACTGGGTCTTTCAGGAAATGAAAATTATGAGAAGTTTTTATGGATCTGGTGTGAGCGTCATAAAATCAGACAGCACGAGGACTGTCCATGAAACCCACAAAGGTGAGTTTGGTGGATTTGGCATCAAGTTTATTGATACTGATGCTTTCATTCATAATCCACACAGGACAACCAAACTCTTGGAGGTGTGAGACATTGGGACGGTGTCCCATCCACCGTTCATACCCAGTCAAAACCTACAAGACGCTCTTCGATGCTGCTCGAACGCTAAGTTTATTAGAACTGTGGGAAATCGCTGGGCATCGAGGAACGTCGAGGAATGTCTTTCGAATCTGAAGACATCAACACAAATCTGAAAACATCTAACAGCATATTTTGTATTTTGAGGCAATTCTGAAAACGTCGAGCAACATATATTTTCAAAATCGATGTTCCTCGACTCTCCTCGATGCTCTACAACATATCACATGATGTTACTATAATGTACACTCCGGAGTCCAATGCACCAACATGAGAGTGAAGAGTTTTGCTGCCTTATGTGCCTTATGCGAATGTGAGAAGAGTGATGGAGGGATGCAGAATGGCTGTGGGATCAACATGTACAGGTGGAAACAGGTGGAAAGCAAGGCGTATGTGAAAGCGAACGAAAACCGGATGAAGACGGAATAACAAGCCTGTGAAACAAGCCTGCGATTGACGAGGATGGTATGAATGCATGCAGATCAAACATCCCTGTACCCTTCGAATGCGTGTTCTGAGGCCGCTACTGGGGATGTTGACTCTAAAACTTTCTTCCACATTTCCTTGACCATAGCAGCTTGCCTCTTGTAGTTCTAAATGGCACATATCATGCGCAATAGTCTGGTAACATCTCGTGATGGTGTGGCTTACTTACGTCCACGGACGAATCATTGTTTCGCACTAGTGTATCCCAGTACTCTGAAAACTCGCCGACAGTCCCCCCCTTGTGTTCCTTGCACCAGTCAATTGCACATAAGTTCCTGCTAAGTATCAGATCTGTCCTATAAGTGAAATTGACCCTCTTACCGAGGAGTTGTAGAGGTCTGGCTAGCCCGCATGGTCGAGTTCTTATCTGGTGCATTACGTTTCTTCTTGCCACCTATACCACTCCCCGCTACTGGACCTGGCTTAGGGTTTGCCGCTGCGATCACAGTGCCCGGTATTGCTTCAATAGAAGAAGCGCTTGCATCGAATCTGAGGCGTCCGTCATTCATTGTTTCGACCGCATCGAGTCCTCCAAGGAGTTGTTGAAAAACTGAGACTTCTGAGGTGGGTTGAATTGTTGGCTGGACGTTCATGATGACCGTAGCAGTGGTTGACGGTGGCTCAAATATTAGAGAGGGATCTATATGTGGGGAGGGGACCACAGGTAGAATCTGATATGATGGTGAACTAGGCACTTCGCATAGCATGCTCAATTTACACACCTTAATGTGTTTGAATGCATCAATAGCAGGGGGGCAAGCTTCAGTCGTATCAACAGTCTCCTCATCCTGGATGGCACCAACTGGACTGTCCAGCTCTGGATCAATTGAAGACGGATCGCTGCTGGAGGCAGAGACTGCTACGAGCGGCGTGTCTTGCCCTTCCTTTTTCTTCTTGGTTAGCTGTGTGGAGAGTGGGAGTGTAATTGATTGTGGACGTTTGCGTGAGGCCACCTCATTTGGCGTCGGAGTGCTACTTTCCTCCTTGGTATCTGGAGAAGCACTTTCTGAATCACGAGAACGACCAGCCCACCCAGAGTAGTACAAAGACATGAACATGTCGGCCTTCCAGTTATCAGCGCAGTACCGGAAGCTTTCAAATCTGATTCGCATTGAACGAGCAAAAAACTCGAGGGCAGGTGCGGATACCTTCGTCCAGGTTGACGGGGCATAGCCAAACTTCTGTAAGCAGTAAAGAAGTGGACGTGCATAATCGCAGAAGCGTTGTTGCTCATCTTTACTCGTAACGATGCCGTTTCGGTCCTCGAGAAAACCAATAGTCCCAGAGTCGTTATTTTGTACAGTCTTCAAGTACCCACGGCCGTTGCGATGATCACGAAGGAAATCTGCTTTCCAGAAGTACTTGATGTTGGGAAGTTCGTTGGCACTGTAATATGGCGCAGTGTCATCCTGTCGGACTTGCTGCAGAAGAATGAGGAACGGATCGCTGATGTTCATCCTAGTAGGACTAGCACTGCTAAGCAAGCTAATGTGTTCGAGAAGTTGTTGGAAGAGTTCCCTTTATAAAGTAGTTAGTGTATAATGTTGTATGTTACCATGAGGAATAAGATACATACTTTGTCGTCACTAGCTCTCCATGCAAAGAGTGCATCTGACTCTCCAACTCCACAGAATTGGCACTCTGTAGCTGGAACTCATGTTGAGATGACAATAATGGTGTTGTCGGGACATGACGCAAGGCCAGAGATCGATGGGACAGACTGCCACCAGTCTGAGACGGGGTTTCCTACACAGCAGCGTCAGTTATTTCGGACACATATAAGATCTACACTGACAAAGAAGGATATATCATTGGATATATCCTGTCCAAAGTCCCGTCGCATCTGGCCTGCTCTTTGTTCTGCAGGTAGCATAGCAGCACAGAGAGACAGACGAAAGCGGTGTGATGTTACCATACAACATACGGAGAATGCTTAGTCATCCTACCTCGTCCACTTTTAAGTGCATATATGCGCACTCGCTCTTCTCTGCACACATACACCTGTACCATGTCCGTGCAGTCGTCTCCAACTGTGTACTTATGTGAAAACACCATTTTACTTGAGGTGGACAACATCCTCCAGGATTGGCCTGCGTACGTTATCAACTTTACCCCAGAAAACCTGGGGCCCGTGGTATACCATCTCTTTACTCTTAATCGTTGCCTACTACTCAACGCTTTGTATAGAAACTTGTTCTTCACTTCAAGAAGCCCTCTAGATACATGGAGATTGATCCAAACGATGATGATCCTGAGATAACCAACAAATACCGTATGTAGAGACTGAATTCGTGACAACTAATTCTCTCAATCGAAAGATAGGCACGATGACTATGAATAAAGATGCCAAGATTGCAGTCACGATGACTCCGCAATCCAAGAGCAACATGCCCCCAGCAGTCGTCACCGATGCTATCCCTGTCGAATTGCATGGATTTCCGAAGCAAAGTCACTGCAAGCATTTCACAATTTTTCTTGAGAAAACATGCTGAAAAAATTGAAGAAAGAGATACTCTTTTTTGACACATGTTTTCAAAGAGAAAAGGCAATAATAACACTTTGTTTTCTTTGCATGATTTACTACAAAACATTGATTGATGCTAATACCCATTAGTGAAGAACCTAATGGGCATTACCATTAATTCATTTTTTTTGGCAGAAAAGACAAAGAAAACATTACATTATATTCACCTGTTTTCTTTGAAAACAGCTGAAATAAAAGAGTATCTCTTTTTTCAATGTTTTCAGCATATTTTGGGATGAAAAATTGTGAAATGCTTGCAGTGAGTGCTAGTGTTCCAGTTAAGCGCAAGAGGTTCGACTCACAGGACACGCAATGGCCCCCCCCTCGTCCTCGAGCCCTCCGCAAGATCTCATGCAATACTTCTATTGCTCAATTCGATACTTTGAAAACGCTGCCAGTACCCATAGTCAGCATCCATGACTGCGATGACAACAACGCACCTACCAACGCATCGACCCATGCTGTGAACGCTCCTACGGCATGTGATGTCAAGATACACGAGCTTGACGAGTTGTTGCAAAAACTCGAGGTTGACAAGGACATGTAATTTCTGCGGTGACCGCTGCTCTCAATTCTCCAACCTCATTGTCCCAATCGCTCAAAAAAAAAAAGACTTTTCATATTCATAATCCATGTTTTAGTAGCTTGCAGGAACGGTGTACATGTAGTGTCTATTGCAATGCATTCAGCCCTGTACAGGTGGTTCCGTGTCCTCATCGTCCTTGTTGCTTATGAAAAATCCACCAAGACTTGTGACATCTAAACCAGGTTGCTCGAACATGAAAAAGCAAGGCTCGTCTCCATTGATCTGGTGGGGTATCATTGCTACGACTTGTGTGATGTCGGTTGCCTTGATGACCATAAGTGCTTCACTGCCAAGATACTTGCATACAAAGAGAGCGCCACTGGATTCCTGCAGTAGCCGAACATTTGGAGATGAGTAGGTAGAGACAATAGCGAGTGCTGTTGGTGGAACATTTTCTATCGTCTGTGCTTCAAAAAAGAAGTGAATGAGTCCAAATTTAATCGTTCCAGTGGAGTCGTCTGTAAACTGTATATGGTGGTGAGTGTACCATACAATCCATGAGACGTGCAGCTGGAATACCTTCACATTGCATGACCTTCGCGCATTTGGCTTGCGCTCCCTGGTACACCATAGTGACCGGCACTTTTGACCATTTGGTAACAGTAACCGTGCCCATCTGAGGACCTTCAGGAGTCCTGAATGCGTCCTATATTGTAACGCAGGTGAATTTCTACCCCCGTGTTGCTCAAGATAATTAAGGATTGCAAGGGTCTCCGATGGTGTGGTCTGATGACGAGTACGCTCATGCTGTGGAAGAAGGTGGTATCCGCAACCAACAGGCTGTGACCAGCGTGGAGCTGTGGGCTCATCTGTATGTCTGTCAAGGGATGGAATAATAGACTCAAGTGCATTTATGTGGGCACGACAGACGGCAATCTGCGTAAGATGCGCATATGGGTTGACATGTTGACGCATCTCCTCCGTGAGATTTCCAATAGTGCGCTCCATGGTCCATTGCGATGCACAAATGAGAGGTCCCTTTGTTTCAACCTCATGTGCGTAGTGCATAAGTGCATGGATACTCTGTCGTACGAAGTGAAGGCGTGTGGGCTTGCGCTGGTAGTATAAGTCTTCGAACTCAACTACAAACTCCATAAAGAGACGATGAGCTGTGAGAAGCTCATCTCTGGTGATGCTGTGTTGTGATATCAAACGCACTGCCTGGACAAGCTTGCAGAAGTGGCGCCAGTAGGTGTCGGGCAGAACACCATACAGGAGCCCAGGTGCGAGGCCATAGAGGTAAAGGTGAAACTCCCAAGCCTTGTACCCACTAGAAATCTTCTCTGCAGGGTTGCGAGGTGGACGTCCAAAGGAACCAGGAATGGAGGTTGTCGCTGCAGCTACATTAGCTCCATGTCGCTTCCATTGACGAGGGTCAGAGAGACAGGCCCACGCCCAGGTGGCCTTGTTATCACCAGTTTGACATTCAAACGTCCCACGCCAGAGTGGGATGAGGAGGTCTGGGATGTTGAGGGAAAGGAGATGCATGATATCCGACCCAAAGCACTTGGGGACACCAAATGTCCTGGTTGGATGGAAACTGAGAAAGATACTTGGCTTGGATATGCCAGTCTCAAGTCGTCGACACTTGTACTGAGTCTCATTTGGGGACTGAAGAACGTAGATGAGGTTTTGCCAGTACTTGGATACAGAACACGTAGCGAACAGGTGTGGGTCAATGTCCAGATGACTTGACCCAGCAACGTTGAAATTATGCGGCTTCTTGAGCGCAGGATAGTAGTGCGGTGCACCCTCATTGTGCCGACCTTGAAGTCCACAGTACAGGCGGCAACCGTTCTTACCATGATGGCCAACTAAGCCATTCAAGTAAGCAAGACCAGGACCGTCAGCGGTACCCAGCGCAATAAATAAATTTGAGTGCCGAGATTCACTAGTATAGGCATCCCATATTGCTAGGCCTTCTTTCTGGAGTGCCGCAACATGGTAGAGCCCTGGAAACATGAACGAATCTAAGTTCTTCGGTTTGTTTGGGCCAGGGATGATTGTGCTGGGAAGGACATATTGTTTGTGGTACCGAGTTTCGGGTGAACGATCGAGGACAACCCAGATTGAAATCCAACAATCAGACTGTTTGTTGCGGTAGAGCTGTGCGCCATCGACACTTGTCATGAGGACAATATCTTCATTCTTGATATGTCCATTTTGTATGGCCTCAAGGTAATCAGACCCATCAAAGAAATCGTTGTATTTGTCTCGGATGCCGCCAGATCGCGAAAGCTGTTCGAGTACCGAAGCTGTGTATTCCTGACGATATCGCATCTCCTTTGCCTTTTGCGGATCTCGATAAAGCGCCTGTAGTTGTGGACCCAGTAGGACCACAGAGAATTGCTTTCGGGACTTCTTGATGCTCCCTTGAGTGTCGCGAAGGATTGTTGCATCATACCGGTGTTCGCCACACTCGGGGCATGCATCAAGGGCTGAGAATGGTCCAGTAAATCCAACACATGAGTTTACGCACATGTCATGGACAACGGACTCGACTCCACTAAGCTCAGCAGTGATTTGTTTGATTTGGTGCAAGCTTGGGAATTCTTCAAATCCCGGAACCTCCTGGAAGACCCTTCACGCAGTTTCATAATCGCCATCCGTGTGATTCAAGCCAACATATAGCTTAACTGCAGATCTGAGAACCTTGTCATTATGAAACACCGCGGGCTCCTTAGGTGGATTTCGGAGTCGACGAAGAACATCTTCGCTAAGTCCAGAGGTATGATCATCCAGAGATGGTGTTCGCATCGCGAGAATATAACTGAGTGCAATGCGGAGGTCATTGAGTTTGACATTTGAGTGGAGATCTCTGAGGACCTCTTCGTCGCTGTCAAGTGGCTGGGGGAGTTGCACATCATCATGGTCATTTTCCTGCCCAGGATACTGGAAAGAGACGGCGATGCTGTGGGTGTCATATAGCAGGATCAGTCTCACACATACCATGGTATTGCGGTAGCAGGCAGGTGTAGTCAAGCAAAGGCAGCGAAGCATGCGAAACATCTCCGCTTCGCATAATTCACAGCCTTTGCATACTTTGCAAGGCCTTTGCATGTTGTGAAGCATGTAACAAAAGACGGAAAAAGGAAAGTCTATGTAGCATACGTCGTGCAACGTCGAGGAGCATATTTGTAAAGGTGTATCATAGTTCCCACGCTTCACAGCATCAGAAAACGTCGAGGAGTGTCTAAGAGCATCTTGTAGGTTTTGACTGGGGTTCATATGGTGTCGCCCCCACCAACACTCGTGTATGCGAGCGGTGTAGGGAATGGGTTTTCCCTACCAGGAGATTTTGTTTTTATTCTGTGTTTCTCATATTTAACTTGATTTTCCAGTTATTATATGTTTATTACCTTAGTGCGAGGTTTTCTTGCTTAGTCAGCATTTTTTTCATTACCTAGCCTGTACTTACTTTTCTTCTACAATCAAGTAACGAGTTACAAGTCGCGAGTTTCGAGTGTCGAGTTCGAGAAGGTCGAGAGTGGCCTTTCTCAGTGTTTAGACAGCCTCAGACAGCCTCAGACATTCTCCAGACAGCTTTTCTTGCCAGGCTATAGAAGCCCCTTTGGAAGATCTCTCCTCCTTCAGACATCTCTACCCTCCCCAGCTCTTCTCTTTTTCTTTTCCTACAACTGGAGCCCACCGTGAGGGGCTTCTGTCTTAGTCTGGTAACCCCACCCTCATCAGTTCAGTCTTGTTTTTGCAGTTTTAGGTCTCGCTTTCTTGGTTTTCGCTTGTGCTCTCAGTTTCAGCCTCAGTCTTGCTCTTGTGTTTGTCTTTGCTCTCGGAATACTCCCTTGTATATTGCTATAATCACTCGAGTTCCCCACCTGACGTCATGCAAGGCCTGAATACCCCAAGTAGCAGTTCTTCCGAAGCCTCGAGCTTCCTTCGGCGCCCCGAGGAACTTCGAAGGTTCCTCGATGACATAATGTGAGTTGCCTCCCAAGCCAAGTCACTTCTCGAGTCTTGTCGAGGCCCCCTCGAGGCCCGTAATTCATGCACGCAGCCACCACCCGCCTCGGACAGTCAGTCACCCCGTCGTTTGTACTCATTTTGCTTTTTCTGTGGCCAGTCAGGTCATATTCGAGCAAACTGTGATTCGTGCAAGGAGTATTTGGCTGTGGGAAAATGTTTATTAGTGAATGGTCATGTTGTACTCCCTACAGGACAAGAGATACCGCGCGAAGTACCCGGGCGCACTCTCAAGGACCGTCTGGATAGCTGGGATCTAGGAAATCGGTCTACAGATATTCGAATTCCTCCTTCGAGTCCAGGCTGGCTCATATCTCTGGAGGATCCCCACTTGTCAGTGCACCCCAATACCCCCTCGGAACAACCATTGTGTGCGCCACTCTCAGCGAAAGGGCCGAGTCGTCGCTCAGTGCCAGTGCAACCCCAGGTCCCCACTCGAACACCTACTGTGTCCTCGAGCTTGGGTGATGGCTTGTTGTGCCGCCCTTGTTCACCTCCTCGTAGTTTACCTACAGGATATTCCCGTGACTCCCACTCTTACTCTCGCAGTCAATCTCGCTCTTGCTCTCGATCTCGATCTCACTACCCAAGTTCGCCGTCTCGCTCGTATGTCGAGAATTCACCAAGTCGTGGCCGTGGCC
This sequence comes from Pisolithus marmoratus, assembly GCA_024613145.1. Classification (NCBI taxonomy): domain Eukaryota; kingdom Fungi; phylum Basidiomycota; class Agaricomycetes; order Boletales; family Pisolithaceae; genus Pisolithus; species Pisolithus marmoratus. The sequence goes on from JANFAE010000186.1 coordinate 99,406, forward strand.
GCCTGTGTTCGCCGCCTCGCTCATACTTCGAGAGCTCACCCAGCCGTAGTCCCAGGCATCAGCGCTCGTATTTGGATAGGTCCCACAGCCGCGATTCCCGTGATTCCCGCGACTACCATCCCCGCCGCTCTCCACCACCTGCGCTGTCATTCGCATGCTCACGTTTATCGGCACGCTTGAGAGAGGAACCCACTCTGGTCCAGCAGCTTGACAGAGTGGTGACTACCAGCATCTACAGTAGCCGGCCGTCTCAGAGTAGTTGGGAACCAGCACGCTCGAGAAGGCAGTACAGCCGCAGTCGTACACCCCAGCCCTCTCGTAGGGTGTACTGAGCCGATATAGGGCCACCTTGGCTCACTGGAATTTCTTTTATAGTGTTTTATTCTTCTTTTTATGAATATATTGTTCATGAAGTCTCCCCTTGCCGAGTGTCAGGCAACCGCACGCCTCCCCTGTCCCCTGCCTCGTTGACGCAATATCTCGACCACCACTCACCCGTCCCTCTCGCAAATCGGGATTTACGTTCTACTCGACGAGATCTTTCTAACGGTGTACCTTTTGTTGTAACGGTCTCAGCGCATCTGGAGATATGGCCCAATCCCTGGAGAAAGGCACTGTAGGACGAAATTTGGAATATCTCGGGATTGGGTGCGCCGTTTTTTCCGGTTCCTCGTTCTCCCAACTCTCCTTGCGCGTCCCTATCACCACCTGAAGTTTCATAGAGTTCCACCTAGCGGTTCTTCACCAACGCGATGCCGCCCTCCTCCCCCTACTGTGGTTAGACCATATCTCTTACAATTCTCGACCAAATCGCTCGTTTTTATCAGACGTGACTCTACTAGACGACATCTATCAGACGATATACAAGACGTCGCGTGCGCATTCACGGTTCCAGAGTTACTCGAGTTTTTGTGTCTGAACAGGGTAGGGAGGTCAGGATCATGTGTCTTGCTCGTTTTCGCGCCGGGCCTCTCGCTTTCTCGCATGGTGGTTCTACTTGCTTACAGCTACCTGGTGATATCTTTTCATGGTGACGCGCTCACTGGTTGTGGAGATACAGGAGTTTTTCATTTACAGAGGAGTATGAGACGGCATTGCGGATATCTCGGGACTGGATGGTCCAATCGGTCTAATTCCTTTTTCACTGTCTTCTCCCAGACGTCTTCTACCACCACCTCCGGTTTCATATCGATTGCCTCAGTGGTTGTCCCGCGGCGGCGTTTTCTCCTCCCCCACCTTGCTGCCCCATGCTGTATCCACACCGTATCTCCCCCGGATCTTCGCCGTGCCTCTCGATTTTCTGGGATATAATACTACTTGCTCAGCGCTTTCAAATGGTGTACTTTGTGTCTGGGTTGGTGCAGCCATTGTCGAGAAATCGGGATTCTTGTGGGTAGAGGTGACTCATATCAGTTTTGCGAATATCTCGGGATTTGGTGCGCGTGTCCCCTCAATTCCTTGTTCTCCAGGCTCTCCCCACTCCCCTTGAGCGTCCCCCTTCATTCTGTGCCGCCCCGCTGACCCGTTGTTCATCGGTGCATACCCTTCCTCCTACCCCACACCGTGTTTGGGGCATAACTCATCCAATTCCGGTCCGAATCGTTCGCTTTTTCTTAGACGTAGCTCTACTAGACGAACCCTACCAGACGATATACAAGACGTAGCGCACGCGTTCACGGTTCCGAAGTTATTCGAGTTTTTGTCTTTGCACAGGGTTCGGGAGGTCAGGAAGGCGTATCTCGCCCGTTTTCACGCCGGGTCTTTCGAATTTTTGCACGGCGGTACTACTCGCTCACAGCTATCTGGGAGTGTCTGGTTTACGGTGACGCGCTCAGCGGTTCCTGAGATATTCACTTTTCTGCATTCGGGCACACTGGCATATGTTCCTGGCGCCATATCTCCCTCGTTTCTCAGCCGTTTCTCTCGAAAACTGGTACCCGCATTCTTCCCGCCAAGCTGACCCTGTTGAATTCTCTTTCGGTGAATTCTGTGCAGCCGTTTTCGAGATATGGCGAAGTCCGCCTCTGGAGGGGTATGAGACAACTTTGGCGATAACTCGGGTTCGGAAGGTCCGATCGGTGAGATTCCTTTTGTGCCGGGCTCTCCTGTTCGTGTAGAGCCACCTTCCGAGGTTTCATGTCCACTGGCCTCACCGTTGCTCGCCAACACCTTGTTCTCCTCCTTCCCCCATTTGTGGCCAGCGCCTTTCTCCCCCGTTTTGCCGCCGTATCTCTCGCTTTTCGAGGATCCTATTCTACTCGACGAGGGCTCTCAAATGGTGTATCTTACGACGCTGTCATCATCCTGGGTGCGGAGATATTCAAAGTTTTGCTCACGGGGAGCACTCTGGACCGTTTGCGTGTTTCTCAGGAACGGACGGGCCAATTAATATGATTCCTTTTGCTGCGTGTTCTCCCTTGTGCCCTCTACCGTCTCCCGCGGTTTTGTGTCAACAGCCTGAGCCGTTGTTCTGCAGCGCTCTCCCTTCCCTCCTCTGCTGTCTCTCGACGTGCACGCGCTGTATCTCATTCGTCCCACATCCGTCCCTCTCGATTTTTTGGCACCTCACACTACTCAATGGGAGCTTTCGGACGGTGGGTCACACGTTGTGGCTACTTCAGCGGTTGTGAGGAGGTTCCAGCTTTCGTGGATGAGCGGTTTTGGGTGGTTTGCAGGTATCCTAGGACTGGCTGGACCTCAACTGAGGACAGTTGGTATCTAAGTGATGGGGAGATGTAGGGAATGGGTTTTCCCTACCAGGAGATTTTGTTTTTATTCTGTGTTTCTCATATTTAACTTGATTTTCCAGTTATTATATGTTTATTACCTTAGTGCGAGGTTTTCTTGCTTAGTCAGCATTTTTTTCATTACCTAGCCTGTACTTACTTTTCTTCTACAATCAAGTAATGAGTTACAAGTTGCGAGTTTCGAGTGTTGAGTTCGAGAAGGTCGAGAGTGGCCTTTCTCAGTGTTTAGACAGCCTCAGACAGCCTCAGACATTCTCCAGACAGCTTTTCTTGCCAGGCTATAGAAGCCCCTTTGGAAGATCTCGCCTCCTTCAGACATCTCTACCCTCCCCAGCTCTTCTCTTTTTCTTTTCCTACAGCGGTTCCTAACATATGCTGCATGGGAGATTGCCTCGGGCCATAGGAACACAGGGACATTTCCTGTGATCCTCATGGCATGAGCCAGTTCTCCCAACATTTGATTAAAATGTTCAGCAACACCGTTTTGTGCCGGTGAGTAGGGTGCAGTGACTTGGAGGTCGATGCTGGTTGCTCAGCACCAGGTAAGTAGTTCATTGTTGACATATTCTTTTCCATTGTCAGCACGCACAACCTTCGTGTGGCGTCCGAGTTGGCATTCGAGGTAAGTAAGGTACTCTTTTAGTTTACTTGACACTTCTCCTTTACTGACCATAAACCAGACTTCACAGTATTGGCTTGCATTGTCGATAAAAGATATGTACCAGCATGCTTGCCCACTTAGGGCTTCCATTCGAGCTGGACCCCACACATTGGTGTGGATCATCTCACCTGGCTTTGTTGTTCTTGGCATGGACTTATTTGGAAAAGGTACTTTTGTTTGCTTTGCTTCGATACATGCAGGACAGTCGATAATCAGCGACAGCACCACAGTGAGTCCGTCAACTAACTGTTCGCGCTGGAGGCGTTGGAGTCCCTTGACTCCAATGTGTCCAAAGTGCTTGTGCCATTTGTCCCAGGTACATGCCTGGTATGTGTGCTCTGCAGGTTTATACCTGCACATGCATAGTTCGTATATCCCATCATGTAGAGTAGCTATAGCAAACAAATTACGTTTTTGATCGTATAATTTCATTTGTCCTCCCCTGGAAACAGAGGAGCTGCCCTCCTTATCAAGGCGTGTTAATGAAATTAAGTTATGTACAGCGTCGGGGGTGTACAATACATTCTGCAGGGTAATTACGGAAGTCTTGTCACCTATTCATGCCTGTAGCATGACTGTCCCGACTCCATACGCTGTAATCTTGTGATCTCTGATACCCCAGATCACTTTTTGTATAGGGACCATATCCCTGAATATTATCTTATCTTTTGCTATGTGTGCCGTACTCCCTGAGTTGGCTACCCACGTGTACCACTCAATGCATTCATCTATTCCTTTGTACAATACAGTAAATGCATCATGTATACTACTTCTATCAGATGTCCCTTTCCCATCTGTGAGTAGCACCTGCTCATCATCCTGTATGTCACACGTAGGCAGTTCCGTGATTGAGGCAAAATTAGCCTGCCCAGGTTTAGCCTTTTTAGGCGACCTGCCATGCTTTTTCCAGCAGTCATCTTCCATGTGACCTAACTTCTGACAGTAGCCGCATTTGGGTTTCCCCTTATGATGGCACTTGTCAGTAGTGTGATTATTGCATCCACAGATGCTACAGGCCTTGGTGGGCTCCTTCTGTTTATTATTTACTTTCTTCTGAGTAAATAATGTCTGCTCTTGTGGTGTGCCCTGCCTGCATTTGAATTCATCCACCAATACTGCAGTAAGTTCTTTGACTGTGACTGAGTCTACACCTTTCCCGGCTATCCGGCCTGCCATATACAATGTGGTAAATGTAGTCCAGGACTCCGGCATGTTTAATAATAGAATATCTTTGAACTCGTCATCTGGGACTGGCTTCCCCATAGCTGACAGGTCGTTCCACATCTGCTTGAGTTTATTAATATGCATCACGATGTTGTCACCCTCAGGACACTTAGCATTCAATAGTCCTCTCTTTGCTATGAGAGCGGTTTGAATGCCGCATGTCTGATGAGCCATTTTAAGATTTTCCCACATCTGTGCCACTGTCTCAGCATGCATGACATGGTCCATCTGTTGGTCATCTATATTTGTTAATATGAGGGTTTGCGCGATAAGATCTTCTTCTTCCCATGCTGCAATCTCGGCACTGTTGCTCAAGTCCTCCTCTGGCTTTGGGTAGCTCCCCTCAGCATACTCAAAGACCTTGTGCAAGCATAGGAATTTCTGCATTCGAATCCACCATGCATGCCAATTATTATCTTTAAGCGTGTCTACCTTGTAGGATGAGATAGCGCCAAGGTTTCATACCCTACTGCCAGCTCCACTAGCATTATTTGTGTTTGTTGTGATGTTAACAAAGTCATCGGCATTCCCCGACATAGTGATGTGAAGTTTTTATTAGATAGCATTAATTCAATAAAGGTTTTGTTTATAGCAACAAGCCGGGGCTCATAACCTGTAAAGTAGTGGCTCAATCGTGGGAGTTATTGATAAGATATTGATTACTTCCCTCGCCCTATAGGCTCGGGTATTTATACTGTGTGAGAACATTATTCTAGAATAGTCTACTACAGTATGGAATGTTCAACTACCTTTGAGCTCTTTGTATGGAATGCCGGTACCTTCTATGCGATACCAACACTGTAGATGACATGTCCCAGAAATTTTCTTCAGCTTTCATAACCTACCATGTTACATAATCACAGTAGTAGAAATTTTCTGCTCTTGTTTCTTTCACCTCAGTGACTTCCATTTGTCCTGAGGTGAGCATACTTATATTCCACTTGTTACCTACTTTGTACTGACCTACTGTAGACTCATAGCTACATTAGGTTATGAGCCCTGCCTTTGCACCTTAATACCAGAAGAAGAATTGATCTGCACACCTCACTGTATCACTGCACATTCTCACTATGGCAAAAGACAACTACTCCCTGCAGGTACCTACCTTAAATGCAGATGGTAGTAACTGGCTGTACTACAAGGCTTGAGTTGAATGGGCCATTGGCTCTAAAGGGTTAACAGGGCACTTAACTGGTCTGGAAGTGAAACCAGAGGACCCAGCACATGGAAAAGACCCCTCTTGGAAGCCAACGACTGCTGAGCAAAAGCTTGTTAGTGAATACCCAGAAAAGTTAAAACAGTGGACAAAAGATGACAGTTACATGAAACAAGTGATAGCAGCATCACTCCTGGAATCCCTCTTCCTATGAGTCCAGAAAGAAGAGACAGGAAAAAGCATCTGGGATGTCCTCACCAACCAGTTCCAAAACTGCTCTCATATTGTAGCAATTGACCTCTCTGAAGAACTCCAAGAAGCATGCTGTACTGAAAAAGGAGATGTACATGCACACTTCAATAAACTCCAGACACTGCATGAGCAACTAGCCATGCTTGGTCAGTCTATAAGTGACAATGACTTTGCAGCAATTATCCTTAGCTCACTCCCTGCATCTTATGACCCCAACATTGCCACCATGACTTCTTCTGCCTTCATCACACAGAAGGACCTGTCCCCAGACTTCATTGTGAAAATAATCTCTGATGAGTATGACAGGCACCAAACACATATGAAAAAGGCAACCAGCAATAGTGAGGACATCACCTACCAAGCAAGCCATGGAAAAGACTGTACTTGTGAAAGTTGCAGTAAAAAGGGGCATACAAAGGACCAGTGCTGGAAGGAGGGTGGTGGAAAAGCTGAGCAAGTGCCCAAATGGTTCAAAAACAAGGGCAAAGGCAGGAAGTGTAGAAAAGGGCTGTAGGCAGCCTCAGTAGTGACTCAACTACTATATATTAGATGTACCTGTAGGCAGCTACAGGCTATCAGTAAGTATGGAAATACTAAGTAAATAGTAGGCTTACCCTCAGTAGTGACTCAACTACTGAGGGAATAGTACCAAAGTGTACTGTGAAGTGTACGCTCTAAGTGCTTATGTAATCAATAGAAAAGTGTACCAAAATAGACATCACACAGGGGTGATTCAATCTCCAACAAGAAGGACAAGGCAGCCAGCACAACAGCAGCCACAGCCAACATGACAACACAGCCAACCAAGGATCCAGAACCTGATGGAGTTTGGCTCACTGAAGTGGCAGATGATGACTGGTTGACAGAATTAGCTAGTGTTGTGCTGGGCCTTTTTGATGTGAAGTCAAGAGCAGAGTTGAACTATGTGAACAGAAGACTAAACAGGTTGGTAAGTATTAATGACTTATACTAGGAATAAAGGTCATACCTCAGTCTCTGTTGGGTATCAAAGCCTGAGGTCCAAAAGAAAAAAGAAGTGCCAAAAATACATGGGCACATTACATAATCACTACTCGCTGTAAGTAGGTAACCTCCAACAGGCCTGGCCTCAAGCCCTGAGCCAAGCTGGGCCAGGCCCTCCTAGGCTGACCTGAGCTGAGCCGTGGGGATGGCCTGTGGGGGCTCAGGGCCTGGCCTGACTTTTTAAAAGCCATGAGCCATGGGCTCAGGCTGCAGCATTGTGGCTGTGCTGCAGAGTGTCCTACCCTCTATGGTGTTTGGGGTGTAACTCAAGCAATTCTGGACTGAATCATTTGCTTTTTCCAGATGTGAATCTACTAGACGAAACCTACTGGATGATATATGAGATGTTGCATACGCATTCACCATTCCGGAGTTATTTGAGTTTTTGTTTCTGAGCAAGGTGGGAAGGTCAGGCTGCCATATCTTGCTCATTTCTGCGCCAGTGTAGAGATTGATTTGAAAGGACCTTGGGATATAGGCCAAAGTCTCCTAGTGGGGGAAGAGTGGTGAATTCATCCCAGGAGGCTGGTGTTGCCTGGTGGAGGGTCAAAGAGTACAGGGAAAAGACCAAAAACACGCCCAGAAACCCAAATAAAAGCTGTGATAACATCTAGGGACTGTCTGGGGATGGGGAAGTAATATTCCAAGTCTTCTTTTGTCTTATTTCCGGCTTCTCATCTGGGGTAACTCATCTGTTATTCTTCTAAGTATGTACTGTACACTCAAAGTACTCGCGCAGGCTTACATAGGCCACAACACGTGCAAACACTAAGTAAAAGACAAGCAAAGATAAAAGAAAACAAATCAGTAAGTAAAAACAATGAAATAAATGAAATATCCTGGTAGGGAGGATACTTTCCCTACATCTGAGGGTGGCTTTAAATAATGACTGTCCCCAGTCATCACCTACCGAGCTGTATCATAAACCGAGGCAAGGGTATCATCCTCGAAACAAAACTCTAGCTAGAAATGTGAAAATGCGAGCTCGAAACAAAACAAACCACATAGAAGAAACAAAACTACTACTCAGCTGAAGGGGGAATGCAGTTAAAGCGACTCGGGGGTGATTCGAAGGGGGAACGAAGCTCGGGGGGAGCTCGAGGGTAGCTCGGAGGGGACCACTTGACCCTCGAAGGGGACTGGGTAGCTCGCGACCTCAAAGGATGCCTCGGAGTCATCTCGGGTCGAACTTGAGAGGTGGCAAGGGGTGGGACTGATCCTGAACTCAAAGGAGGGAAAGGTAACCAAGAAGTCAACCCTCCTGGGCCACAAGCGAGGGCCCAGAAGTCCAAACGAGCCTGTAGTGTGCGCCCGAGCACCTCACGAGGGATCTCCTCACCTGTAGGTAGCACAATGCGACCTCGAACCACCCCACACTTTCCTGCCACTAGATACGAGGCAAAAACTCCGCACTGTGCTCGAATGTGCCCCTTGCAACCACAGAAGAAACAAAAACCAAATCTTCGAGGCCAAACTTGGCACCTCAGGACCTCTCGATAGGCAGAGGGATACCTGCTCGAAGCCATAGCCTCTCGAAGGGGAAGCGAGCGACCTGACACTCTTGAAAGGGACTCGAAACTCGCAGGGGCAGGGTTCGACAGTGAGGCCGGGGTCCCTCGAAGCAAGAACAAGTTCCCTAAGCATGACCCACGACAAGGGACAGGACGAAGGGAGTGCCTCGAGGGAGACACAAGACGAAACGAGCTCTTCGAGGAGGTGTTCAAGGACTCACAAGGTTGACAAGAGCGAGTCGAGGCAAAACCAAGGTCTCGAGGCCTGGTAGAGATCAACTGGGAACAAGGGGGGAAAACCTTTGTACTCTCCAAATGGTCAACTCGACATGGACATGACCATTGGTCCTCTCTCGAGCCTCGAAGCGAGTTCAAAGCCAACTCACCAGCCTGCTTATCCGGGACACACCGCCATGGCTGAACCACAGTGTGCCATGAGCCTGCATTAGTGACTCAGCGAGGGGACGAGCTGCTCAAAGCATGCTTGGGGGAAGGAGGGGGAGTCTTCAAAGGTCGAGGGCATGCCTCGAGGGGGGAACAAGGGGGAAGCTTCGAGCTCGAGTGCGCCTCTCCCTGGGAGCATCTTCTAGAACGAGACCGAGAGTACTCCACAGGGGTGTCTGATATGGAACTGATTGAGGGCAAGTGCACGTGCTGAGAGGGTTCCTCGGGGAACTCGCAAGCTGACAAGGCATCCTTCAAAACTAGATGAGGGGGTGAGCGACCTACCCCCTCCTCGATAACCTCCTTTGTAACACAAACAATGACCTCGACAGGCCACAGGTGGCCCAACTCGAACAGGGGGTACCTGGATGCAAGCCTCCTCGAAACCTCGAGCTCGACTTGTGGTGGGAGGCCTCGAAGGAATAGCTGGCCTCGATGGCTCAACTCCAAGACATTCCAACTCACCAGGGCCAAGAACAAGACCTGGAAACGACGAAGGTAGTCCCCTAGAGCTGCAACTGAGCTTAGCTCGCTGCGACGAGTCCCCTTGAGGAAGGTATAGAACTCCTTGAAGTACTCAAGGACATCTTTGACTGGCTCAATCTCGGGGTACTGGAGAGTCACGAGCACCTGGAAGTTCTCCCATCACTTGAAGATTGGCATGCTGGCCACAAGATAGCTCCAGAGCCTTCCAGTATGGGGTGGTGCTCCGTCAATTGCAAACTGGATGAGCAATGAGGTATCTGTTGCGCCCTGGGCCTTACCATACTCCACTACATCCTCGAGGTAATGCGGTAAGTCCTCGGCCTGCCCCAAGAACTCCAGGGGGAACTTGAGTGGGGCTTGAGATGGTCTGCATGCTTCTTCCATCATGAGTAGTATATACGAAGCTCAAGAGAATATATATCAGGTCATAATTGATAATTGACAGCAGTACCAGGGTTAAACGCGAGCCTCGACTGTCAACAGTTGGTCTTGAAGGGTAAAACAAAGAGATGGGGTCGCCTCGATGCGACCTCGAACGTCTATGGGGAAGTGAGGGTGTGGCAACAAACCACAAAGAGGGGAGGAGGATGCAGAAACCTTGTATGATACGTCTCAAGGTGGTTTCGACCACCCAAACTGAAGCTAGTCACCGTTGCGACTCGAACACTTAACTCTCAAACTTGCAGCCTCACTGACTGCAATATGTGCGAGAAAAACGATGATATGGCGTCTGGTTACATCTACGAACGAAGCGGGTGCGTCTAACGAAGCATCTGTGTCACGAGTGTGTCTCAAAGGGCTTGGGGTTCGTCTGGGAGTCTCGAAGGGGCTGATGGCATCTCGAAGGGGTCATCTACTGACTCTATGATGGTGGGGAAGGGTTTCCTACAACTCAAAACGGCTCAAAACGCGACCAGGAGGTGCCAGGGAGCTAAGCTGTGGCAGGGGAGGAGGACGGCAGTGTGTTGGGGAAGAACCGCTCGACGGAATTCTACGAAACTTCGGGAGATGGTAGAGGCGGGCGAGGAGAAGTGGGCGAGCGAAGAAATACGAAAAACGGCGCACCCAGTCCTGAGTTATTCCAGTATTCAGTCCTACAGAGCCTTTCTCCACAAAAATGAGAATATCTCTGGAAGTACTGAAGCGGACGCGACGAAAAAGGCACCGTTCGAAAGGTCTCGTCGAGTAGAATCAGAATCCTGAAAAGCGAGAGGTGTGGCGCGTCCAGTCACGAGAAAACGCGTGCACGAGCTCAGAGGTAGGGGAGAAGTGGGGTCACCAAGCAAAACAGCCCCCTCACAGTGGGCTCCAGATGTAGAGATTGATTTGAAAGGACCTTGGGATATAGGCCAAAGTCTCCTAGTGGGGGAAGAGTGGTGAATTCGTCCCAGGAGGCTGGTGTTGCCTGGTGGAGGGTCAAAGAGTACAGGGAAAAGACCAAAAACACGCCCAGAAACCCAAATAAAAGCTGTGATAACATCTAGGGACTGTCTGGGGATGGGGAAGTAATATTCCAAGTCTTCTTTTGTCTTATTTCCGGCTTCTCGTCTGGGGTAACTCATCTGTTATTCTTCTAAGTATGTACTGTACACTCAAAGTACTCGCGCAGGCTTACATAAGCCACAACACGTGCAAACACTAAGTAAAAGACAAGAAAAGATAAAAGAAAACAAATCAGTAAGTAAAAACAATGAAATAAATGAAATATCCTGGTAGGGAGGATACTTTCCCTACACCGGGCCTCTTTGTTTTTTGCATGGTGTCACTACTTGCTTATGGCTAACCAGTGATACCTTGTTTATAGTGACGCACTCAGTTGTTCTTGAGATATTCACTTTTCCATGTCCAGGTCTACTGGCTGCTGCTCCTGGCATCATACCTCCCTCCTTTTCTCAACTATCCTCTCACAGATTCGTACTTGCACTCTCCTTGCTGAGCCACTTCTTTTGACTGCTCTTTTGTCAAATTCTGTGCAGCTGTTCTGGTAATATGGCCAAGGCCTGCATGTGGAGGGCTACGAGATGGTTTTGGAAATAACTTGGGTTCGGACAGTTTGATTTTTGAAGTTCCTTTTCTACTGAGCTCCCCCATGCATCTAGAATGGTCTCCTGAAGTTTTGTATTCATCAGTTCCACAGTTGTTGTTCAGCAGCCTGCTCTCCTCACCCTGCTTCATCACCATACAATGCCACATGGAATATCTCTGCAGCCGGAACAACAGCAGCATCGTTAGATACATATTTCAAGAGCCCTTGTCGAGTAGCACTGGTGCCTTGAAAAGTGAGAGGTATGGCTGCGAAATGCAGGAGATATTTGAACTTTTGTGCTTGAAGGTGCTTTCAGATGGCTTTTCCCATATCTTGGGAATGGGTGCCCTGATTGGTATGGTTTCTTTTATTCCATGTTTCCCCTTGCATTCCCTAACATCACTGGTGGTTTCCTATCATTTGCCCCCATAGTTGTGCTCAGTGACCTCCTCTTCTTACCACCTCACAACCTTGTGCAGCATAACTCTCTCAGTTTCTGTCTGGGCTTCTCTGACCTCTCACTTTTTGAGGCTCCAGCAGTACTTGATGGGAGCTATTGAATGGTGTAGCTAACAACCTGTACCTACATGTATGTATCTTGTAATATTTTTGGCACCCTCCACTTGCTCAGGCTGGGCTGAGCCCCCATATAGGGCCTGGCCCAGCTCATGGCTTGGCCTGAGATTTCTTGGGCTGTGAGCCCTCAAAAGCCAGGCCCAAGCCATGGCTTTCGAGCCGAGCCGGGCCTGGGCAACACTAGAATTAGCTGATGATGAAATTCTGAACCCCTCAGAATTAACTCCTGATGATGATGCAGCCTATATGACAAACTATGATCACATCCTCCTAGCTGGGGAAACTCCACAGTCAGGTGAGGAGATAACTTTGTTTGATTCTGGTGCATCTCAACATATGTCATCATACTGGAATAAATTCCTTGACTATAAACCAATAATTCTGAAACCCATCACTGCAGCTGACAGCCACACCTTCCATGCCATTGGAAAGGGTGACTTAATGATATCAATCCTGAATGGCTCAGCCCAAAGCTGTATCCAACTCAAGGACATTCTTTACATGCCCAAGATGGGCATTACACTCATTTCTGTCAGCAAGCTTGATGCTGCTGGCTATGTGGCATTATTCTGAGAGAAGAAATGCCAGATCTTCAATTCCCATAAGAGGAAGCTTGGTGAAATTCCAATGAGCAATGGCCTATACTGCCTCAAATGTGCCCACCAGACCTATGCTGGCTTAGCCAAAGCTGCTGAGCCATTGACAATGGCAGAAATCCATGCAAGGCTCAGCCATATTGCACCTGAAGCAATCTGATGCATGCTGAGGGATGAAACCATAACTGGAATTACCCTGGACAAAGCCCACTCAACCATGGGGGCATGCAACTCTTGTGAATATGCCAAAGCAACTCATAAACCAATCAGAAAAGAGCAAGACCCTCCAAGATGTGAGCACCTTGGTGACAAAATCCATACTGACCTATGGGGACCATCTCCAGTCCAAACCCCTGGCCATAGCCAGTACTGTAGAAAAGGGCTGTAGGCTACCTCAGTAGACTGTGAGCTACTAAGTAGAGTACTGTACCTGTAGGCTACTACAGGATGTCAGTAAGTAATATACTGTGAAATATATGAGTGCTTACCCTCAGTAGACTGCTGAGCTACTGAGGGAACTCTATGAAATGTACTGCTAAGTCCGCTCTAAGGTGATTATGTAAGCACCCAAACATCGCACCTAGGACCTGCAATACAGGGGAGATTTATATGCTCCAACAAGTACTACATGTCATTTACAGATGACCACACTCACTATATGACCCTCTACCTCCAGAAGACCAAATTTGACACATTCACTTCATACAAGGCTTATGAAGCTTGGCTATTGACCCAGTTTAATACCAAGATCAAGCACCTTTGGTCAGATCATGGGGGGGAGTACCTAAGTGTGGAATTTACTATGCACTTAAATTCTGCAGGTACAGAATGCTGGGTAACTGTCCATGACACTCCAGAGCATAATGGAGTTGCTGAGCAGCTCAACTGCACACTCATTGAATGAGTGCAAGCTCTTATCCATGCCAGTGGCCTACCCAAGAACCTCTGGGGGGAGGCCATCATGCACACCACCTGGCTCAAGAACTGTTCCTCTACATGATGCCTAGGAACCAAAACCCCTTATGAGATGCTGTACCACAGGCCACCCAACCTTGCTGAAATCCCTGTCTGGGGATGCCATGTCAAAGTTCATGATAACTCTGGCTCCAAACTCAACATGTGAGCTTGTGATGGACACTGGGTAGGGTTTGACCCTGAAAGTGATGGCCACCAGATATACTGGCCTGATACCCACAGCATTGGAATTGAGTGCAGTGTTACCTTTGGGTGTCATGAGATACAGTGAGCTCAAAAACCCTTTCCATGTTTACTGTAATTGCAGTGCATGAGGTGTACTGCCAGACACCATGGGAATTTTGCTGAGCTTTGGTGGAGTCATAAGTAGTACTTACACCTGGCTACCAAATGGTCCCTAGATCACATGATTTGGTTCACTGGCTGGCAAGATATAAGCAATATAAAACAGGAACCACATGGAAAGGGTTTTTGAGCTTTTGAATTGGTGAGTAGAATCATAGTTATTTGCTAATGTTTGTTAGTACAAACAAAGATACATATGTAAACATGGTGTCTGAGCTCAAAAAAGTTCACACAGATCATTATTCCCCATTACCATCATGGTCAGATCCCTCTCCTTACTCAACAAAGCACCATCCTCTCCTTGCTTGACTCTGGACCTTCTGGTGAAGCCATTGCCAAGCAAACTGGTGTCAGCCCTTCCACCATATCCAAACTTCATTCCAAAGAGTGTCCTACCCTTCTGAAGGCCATTGGAAGTTGTCCCACTAAGCTCTCTCCTACCAATATCTGCCATGCCCAACATCTCATCACTTCTGGGAAGGCTGAAAATGCTGTCCAAGTGACCAAAACTCTTTCCAACATTACCAATCAACCTCTCTCTGTCAGCACAGTTCATCTTCACCTGAAGAAAGCTGGTATGAAGGCTGTAGTCAAGACCAAACACCCTATTCTTTCTGCTAGGCATTGCAAGGCTTGTTTGGATTTTGCTGTTGCTCATAAAGGCTGGACTGTAGAGGACTGGAAAAAGGTTGTATGGCCTGATGAGACCAAAATCAACTGTCTGGGGTCAGATGGATGCAGATTGGCATGGAAAAGGGCAGGTGAGGGGCTTAGTGATAGGCTGGTTGAAGGAACCCTCAAGTTTGGAGGAGGTTTCCTTATGATGTGGGGCTGTATGACTTGGCAGGGAGTTGGCTTTGCTACCAAGATTGATGGTAGAATGGATGGGGACCTTTACCTTCAAATTTTGAGGCATGAGCTCCAACAAACCCTGGAGTATTATGGTCTCAATCCTCCTGACATCATCTTTCAGCAGGACAATGACCCCAAGCACACTTGCAGAATGGTCAGGAATTGGCTGGAAGAGCAAGAATTCCAGACCATGGTGTGGCCTGTGTAGAAAAGGGCTGTAGGCAGCCTCAGGAGTGACTCAACTACTAATATATTCAATGTACCTGTAGGCAGCTACAAGGTATCAGTAAGTAGTCTAATGTGAATAAAGTATGTGCTTACCCTCAGTAGTGACTGAACTACTGAGGGAACAGTATGAAAATCATACTACTAAGTGTGCTCTAAGCACTTATGTAAGCATAGGAAACTCACACCAAAGTCTAGTATCACACAGGGGTGATTCAAACTCCAACAGCCTGCACAGTCTCCAGACCTAAACCCCATTGAGCATCTCTGGGGTTGTCTCAAGAGGAGGCTTGCACAACATGAAAACCCCCCTAGTGGAATTCATGAATTGTGGGAGAGAGTTCAGGTGGAATGGGAAGGGATACCAGTTGAAGAGTGTCAGAAGTTGATAGAGAGTATGCCTAGAAGGGTTCAGGCAGTGTTGAAAGCAAAAGGAGGTTATACCAAGTACTAGAATACCCATCTATTCAAAAGCTCAAAAACCCTTTCCATGTGGTTGTTGTTTTATGTTGCTTATATCTTGCCAGCCAGTGAACCAAATCACATGATCTAGGGACCATTTTGTAGCCCGGAGTAAGTACTATTTATGACTCCACCAAAGCCAAGCAAAATTCCCATGGTGTCTGGCAGTACACCTCATGCACTGCAATTACAGTAAACATGGATAGGGTTTTTGAGCTCACTGTAATGATACCCTCCAGTGTGTTGCTCAAGGGGGAGAATGAGGCTACAGATAATGGTGGAATTCCACACTCACAGGGAGCACAGCCACCAGATTCTGGAATTTCAGAACACAGATCATCAGTAGTCAAGCAACCCACTGAACCATCCAGATCAAATTCTGACCCACTTGGAACCAACTTTGAAACACTGCCACCTCAACCTCATCATTCTAATCACCAGCACTTTGAATCAGACTACATGAGACATCTGTGGGAAGGAGAAGGTACCCATGACAGCCAAATCACTCTTGACTACATGAAACAACTCTGAGAGAATGATAGCCACACTAACAGTCCCAACTCCTGAGCCAATGCAACTCTTGCCTTTGAGGAAGAATCTAGCTCATGATGATGATGACAGCAATCTCATATATGCTATGGTAGCTGGAACTCTTGAGGCTGAAGGTCTAGACCCATCTATGGTGCATGAAGCAAAATCCTGCTCAGACTGGCCGAAATGGCAGGATGCCATAGCTGTGGAACTAAAAAGTCTCGATGATGTGCACACCTGGGATGTTGTGGAGTGCCCAAAGGGTGCCAACATTGTTGGATGCAAATGGGTCTTCAAGATCAAATGAACCACCACTGGGGAAATCGACAAGTACAAAGCCTGCCTCATTGCAAAGGGCTACTCCCAGGGCTACTCCCAGGTCCAGGGAGTTGACTATGATGAAACCTATGCTCCAGTTGCAAGGCTCACATCCCTATGGACCATACTCACTATTGCTGCCTGGTGTGCCTGCAACAACTGGGATATTGACATATTTGATTTCCACTCTGCATTCCTGAATGGCCAACTAGGAGATGGCAAAGATATCTACATGGAGCTCCCAGAGGGCTATCCAGTCCCTTGGAATTTTTCCTGACCAGTCACAAAGCTCAATGTCACATTATATGGCTCAAAACAAGGTGTGCTCAAGTGGTACCAGCAGTTAAGTGCCACCATTGGAGATTTAGGACTCCAGTGCACACATGCAGACTGGGAAGTTTTCCATGGATGCATTGGCAAGGATATTCTCATACTAGCTAGTCATGTCAATGACTGCACCATCACCAGCAGCTCCACTGATCTCATACCCTCCTTCAAAGCAGAAATCAGCACCCACTACAAAACCACTGACCTTGGGCCCATCAGCTGGCTACTTGGAATGAAGGTGACACATGATCGAGAATCCTGCACAATCTCCCTGTCCCAAGAGTCATATATTGATGTGATTCTCACTAAATATAACCTTGCTGATGCCAAGCCATCTGTGATTCCAATGGACCCTGGCTTAAAACTCCTGCAAGCAAAAACTCTGCAACCCATTGTAGAGATGAGAGTGAGAGGACCCTGGGATCTAGTAGGGGTCTCCAAGATATGAAGAGAGGGGTGAATTCGACCCAGGAGGCTTGAGTTGCCTGGTGGAGAGTCAAGGAGTGTAGAAAGACTGAAAAATGCGCCCTGAAATCCAAATACAACCCAAGATAATGTCTACTGAGTGTCTGGGGAGGGAGAACTAAAATTCCAAGTCTGTTTCATCTTATTTCTGGCTTCTTGTCTGGGGCAGCTTGTCTGTTATTATTTCTAAGTATGTACCATACACTTCTAAGTGCTCGTGCAGGCTTACATAAGCCACAATGCGTGCAAACACTAAGTAAAAGACAAGAAAAGATAAAAGAAAACAAATCAGTAAGTCAAAACAATGAAATAAATGAAATATCCTGGTAGGGAGGATACTTTCCCTACATCTGAGGGGGGCTTTAGACAGTGACTGTCCTCAGTCACCATGCACCAAGCTGTATCATAAAACAAGGCAAGGGTATCATCCCCGAAACAAAACTCTAGCTAGAAATGTGAAAATGCGAGCTCAAAACAAAACAAACCACATAAAAGAAACAAAACTACTACTCAGCTGAAGGGGGAATGCAGTTCAAAGTGACTCAAGGGTGCTGCGAAGGGGGAACGAAGCTCAGGGGGAGCTCGAAGGTAGCTCGGAGGGGACCACTCTACTCTTGAAGGGGACTGGGTAGTTTGCAACCTTGAAGGATGCCTTGGAGTCATCTCAGGTTGAACTTGAGAAGTGGTGAGGGGCAGGACTGATCCCAAACTCGAAGGGGGGAATGGAAACTGAGCAGGCAACCCTCCTGGGCCATGAGCGATGTAGGGAGTGGTAATCCTCTGAGTGTACAAGTAACATTCCGTGTATGATGTCTCTACTCACAGCCGTTCCCGCTCGAGCTAGGAGTTTCTCTGGCCTTGCCTCGTGCCTTCCTGCCCATTCTCGTGTTCAAAGAATCCTGTACAGGAATTTCGTCACCTGCTCCACATCACGCCGACTCCCTGATCGCCTCACCGTCTTCTCCCCAGAGTTCCGAAGCCGATCATACAGACTCGGGCTAAGAGTCTAGGCCTGGGTCCAGTTCAGCCAATCACAATGCACCACGCTCCAACCCCGTACAGGTTCCGAGTGCCCATCACCTGTCATGTCGCTGCCACTGTAGCCACTGCACAGCCACCTGCCACTGCTTCCCCCAGTGATCCGCCCCACCTCTGAGGTCCCAAGCCTGCTCGCACGAGAGAGGTGTTTCCGCAGTTCACTTATTCCAGTTGGTCGATTTTG
The DNA here is from genome assembly GCA_024613145.1 of Pisolithus marmoratus. Taxonomy (NCBI): domain Eukaryota; kingdom Fungi; phylum Basidiomycota; class Agaricomycetes; order Boletales; family Pisolithaceae; genus Pisolithus; species Pisolithus marmoratus. The sequence continues at coordinate 117,830 of JANFAE010000186.1, forward strand.
GTACTGCTTCAGTTTCCCTTCTTGTCCTTCTATGATTCGTCTACACGGTCCCTACTTACTTGCACATGCAGGGTTGTACATACTGTACATTTGACAGGTGTCATCTTTTTCCATTCGTCACTCCTTCTAAAAATTTTCCATACCTGTAGTCGCTTCCTGTACACCATAAGTATCCCAGCCTGAGCGTTGGAATAATCATCCACCTTTTAGAGTCATTTTCTGGGTAATTGAAGAGTCTGGGAGTCCCTAGCGTCGAGCCCTTGGAGTTTTCCCCATGTCTCCAGCGTCATCATCGAGTCCACCCGTTTCTTCGAAATCGGGAAAAATCACATACAGAGTCCCGTGCCTAAAAGCCCATGGCCTGTACTAACGTTAACAACCTATTCCTACGGAATTTTCCCCACCAAATCTCTTTCACTTGCCGCGCATCCCTTTCCCTGCTCAGCACCCCTTGGGACGGACCTAGGAATTAGTTCCTTCAGCCCCCCTCTGTTTTTCCCTGTACGCCCTTCCCTGGAAGTAGCGTCGCACAAGTTTTGGAGCCCACCGCGAGGGGTCTGCAGATCTGGAAACGAGATCTCTATGGCCCACTCGTCAAAGAACAGAACTCGAAGAGCTCTTAGAGCCCTTCCGCCGCCTCTCTATATCTTCATCAGACCTTTTTGTACCCGTGGTTAATCCCCATGACATTTCAGAACTCAGTTCCCTAGACCCGGAGTTTTTCCCCGCAGATCACCCCCACCTTTCAGAACCTTCATCCCCACCCTCAGTGGATATTCCCGGAGCTTTGAGCTTGACGAATCCTTCGCACCACCACCAGATTGCCAAAACTTATCACCGCTCACTGATTTATCATCTTCTTCCTCCTCAACGGATTCAACTCTTGCTGCCGAACAACTTCTGTTCCCAGTCATCATCGTTTGTCGCCCCCCAGAGCAACATTCCGCCACCCATTCAAACCCCTGCAGTCACAGCCGTTCAGAAACCTGCCTATAAACCAGCCTCCACCCTCGTCATCAGTACCAGTCACCATGTCTAATGCCCCCAACCATCGCGAAATGCCGCTTAGGGGCTCTAACAAAGCTCCTAAATTTTCTGGAAAAACAGAAGACATCTGCGCCTATTTCGAAGATGTCGATCAGGTCTGCACAGACACAGGCGTTACCTCGGAAAAAGCAAAAATTAAATGGGCCATCCACTACGCTGATTGCAACGAATCAGAGCTGTGGTCGTCTCTCGATTCCGCCACGGGCGACGATTGGGAGGCCTTCACCGAAGAAGTAACCAGTTTCTATCCAGGCGCTGACGTTAAAGGCCGGCAGTACACTAAAGCCGACCTTGAGACCCTTCTTCACCATCAGGTCCAAAGGTCAATGTTGACCCTTGAGGATCTCGGCAAATACGTCCGGGAATTTCGCCACATCGTGGCTCTTATCAACAAAAAGAAGAAGCTTGTGGACGACTTCATCAATGAAAAGTTCCTCGAGGGCTTCCCCCTGAGATTCTGCAATGGCCTCATCACTCGCCTGCAGCTTAGGGACCTAGATCATGACGTTGACGACCCCTGGCCCTTCAACGAGGTCTACAAACAGGCCATGTACCTTCTTAGCGGCTCTAGACGGAATTTTGTACAGCCAGATTCCTCAGCACTCTTCCCAGAGCCCCCTCCCCAGAATTCCGCTGCCACCAACTATCCTAAAACGCGAGTATATCCAGACTGCAGAGTCTTCATCGTCGTCGAGGCAGTCACAGGAGGGCCAGTTCCGCCACTCTGTTCGACCCCAGGTGCTTCTTTTGTGGAAGCACCTGACGGCCATTGTACGGCAGAGTGTGCCCTCTGCCAGGAATATATATGGCAGGGAAAATGCACCTTAATTGGGGGTAGAGTCTTTATGAATGACGGCTCGGATATTCCTAGGACAGCTGCCGGTCGAAACTTTAAGGAGAAAATTGACAACTTCCTCAGCAATGTGAGAGTCGATCATGGCCTCAGGCTAACCTAGTCTCGGTCCAACCTACTACCAGCAGCGCTTCGTCATCGCGTGGTAGGGACACCCCACCACACTTAGTCAGTAACATGTTCTTCGGAACAGAGGGAATGTCGGAGTTCCAGGTCGACATTCATCCATCGTCGTACTCGATGAGGATCTAGAGGAGACAGCCGACGAGGAAGATAAGAGAGCTTTAGCAAGGGCTTACGCCCAGGTCGAGGAATTAAAGAACGCGATCAAGAAGAAGAAGACCATACGTTTCGATGGTGTGGAAATTCCAGGTCATCGCCCACGCAGCAACCCCGCTCCAACGAGTACCCCCCGCCCCAGTTAGGCCTTCAGCGAGCTCTGGCTCGAGTTCTTCGGACACGGTAGAGAGATCGCAGGCGGAGAAAGTGCCAGAGAGGACCAACTCTGCAGACCCAGGAAAGTCGAGGGCACCAGCCCAGCCCACCCCGCAATTCCGTTACCAAAGTGGGTTTGATGAGGTAGCCGCCACCAAGTGTCTCGTTCAGCAGGTCCTTGGCACCAAAATAGAAATCACCGCTGAGGATCTCCTAGCCATTAGTCCGGAGATTCGCAAACAAGTCAAGGAACTCGCAATGACGAAGAAAATCGCTATAGGAAGCTTAGAGGCTGCCTCAGAAATCTCTGCGTCTTCGACATGGGCGACCTACGAGCAGTACCTGGTGAAGGACACGGAAGGGAAGTGTGTAGGGTTGGCGACGGCTCCCTTGAGGGCAGTAGATGGAGTACTGATGGACAAACTCCACATCGAATGCATCCTCGATAGTGGGTGTCAGGTGGTCGCCTTGCGACGCGAGCTGTGGGAGGCATTGGGGGCTCCCCTTCGTTCTGATATGTGTATGACGCTCGAGGCTGCTAACCAGTCGAAGGAAAGCACGCTCGGGGTCATTGAGAATGCATCCCTGCGTATAGGTACCATCGAGGCACACCTCCAAATCCAGGTCGTCGACCGTGCACCTTTTGACCTTCTCTTAGGCTGTCCGTTCTTTTGTCTTCTCAGCAGCATCCTACACAACTTCCCTGACGGCGAACAGTCTCTCGAGATACGCGACCCGAATTCCGGAAGACAAATACTGATTCCTACTCGTCCTCGTAACTGGCTACAACCCTTACCTCGCTTCGTTAATTCAGAAGATGAAGAAGAGTTCTATGCAAGAAGAGAACTACACCACCGAATAGATAAGACAGAACAGGGTTTTTAGTATCAGTCAAGGATTCGCCGAAGTTGCGAGGAGACCACAAAGAGGTTTTCTCCGTATGTTCCCTTTATGTAGCAGATTCCCCGTCAGAATTCCCCCATTACACTTCACCCGTTCCTACAGTCCCACAAGATTGTCCTGCTTCTATGTTACTATACAATGTCAAGAGCGAAAGCATTCCATCTGTGGAGCCTTTCGACTCCAGTTTCATTCCACATGGTGACCAGTTCTTATATTCAACAAGTACAACGATTTCTCCACTGACAGTTTCTGCCTTATGATCTACTTACCAGTTCGACCCGGTTTGTCACGTTTTAAAGTACAAGCCTGTAGCAAAGAAGGTCAGGCCGGTCCTGACGTCCATGCCTGTGGAATTTCAGGTAGAGCATCAGGAGGTCGAGAACTCTTTAGCGTCCCTTCCTGTACTTCCGTTCTCTCCCCCACCCTTCGTTCCAGGTACCCGTTTCACCCAAGAACGCTCAGACGAGCTGGATTTAGACCCAGCGAGGTTCCTGTGGCCAGAAGAGCTGGCTTTGGTCTGCTGGCTTGTTCGTACCCACGAAATGGCCTTCGCCTGGGACGCCTCGGAGAGGGGTACATTTCGTGAGGACGTATTCCCGCCCCTGAAGATTCCAACCCTGATGCACAAACCATGGGTCGAGCGGAATATCCCTATACCCCCTGCTATCTTTCACGACGTCGTTAACATCATCAAAGAGAAGATCGCCACCGGTGTTTACGAACCCTCCACCTCATCTTATCGCTCCAAATGGTTCTGCGTCGTCAAGAAAGATGGGAAATCCTTGCGACTTGTCCACGACCTACAACCACTAAACGCCGTGTCCATCCAGGACTCTGCCGTTCCCCCCTTCGTCGACTCTATCGCTGAGGCGTTCGCCTGTCACTCCGTCTATGGGATTTTAGATCTGATGGTCGGCTATGACCACCGTACTATACATGAGACTACAGAGACCTGACCACGTTCCAGACGCCCATAGGCACGCTTCGGCTTACCAAACTACCGATGGGGTATACAAACGCGGTCCAAGTATTCCATGGGGACGTGCGCTGGATCCTGAAGGACGAAATCCCGGAAGTAACCATTCCGTTCATAGACGACTGCCCTATCAAGGGCCCCAAGGTACGCTATGAGAATCCTGATGGCACCTTCCAAACGATCCCTGAAAATCCCGGTATACGGTGTTTCGTCTGGGAGCACCTACAGAACGTCAACCGAGTCCTCCACCACCTTCGAAATGCCAGGGCAACCGTCTCCGCCAAGAAGTGTGTTATCACAGCACCGTCGATCATAGTCGTTGGGCATAAGGTGTCATACGAGGGTAGAGTTCCCGATGAAACGAAGGTCCAGAAAATCCAGGACTGGCCTTACTGTGCTAACGTTACTGAAGTTTGTGGCTTCTTAGGACTATGCTCGTACTGCCGCATATTCATTAAAAACTTTGCCAAACACGCCCGTCCCCTCGTCGAGCTCACAAAGAAGGACGTCCCCTTTGAATTCCGTGACAAGCATCGAGAGGCTATGGACTACCTCTGCCGAGCTATTGTCTCATCCCCTGCGCTTCGTATGATTGACTATACCTCTGGCAGATCCGTTATTCTCGCCGTCGACACTTCCAACGTCGCCGTCGGGTATATTCTCATGCAAGAGGGAGAAGATGGAAAATGTCACCCAGCCCGTTTCGGTTCAATAAGTCTCAACGACCAGGAAAAACGATATAGCCAGGCAAAGCTCGCGCTTTTCGGCCTCTTTCGAGCCCTACATGACATCAGACTTTATATATTCGGGGTCCAGAACTTGGTCGTCGAGGTCGACGCACGGTATATTAAGGGCATGATTAATAACCCTGATCTACAGCCCAATGCTACTATCAACCGCTGGATCACTGGGATTTTACTGTTCGATTTCAGGCTGGTGCACGTCCCGGCATCCAAACATGCAGCCCCCTGACAGTTTGTCGAGGAGACCAAGGGCCGAAGAAGATCCAGAGGTAGACGAAGAGGGCTACGAGGATTGGGTAGACGAATGTGGAGCTTTCGCCGTCGAGCTCAAGAACTGTAGAGAGGCACCTGCTCGACCGCTACGACCCTTTTCAGAAACTCCGCAGTCGATTGTATGCTTACCCCGAACCGTTCCTCGAGACATCAGTGTCTTCCTTATGGCAGAAATGGCAACGGTTGTCCCGGAAACAGAAATCCCGCGATCTGAGCGTATGAGGAAGAGGGAAAAGAGGTTGGAAGAGGTGAGGGAGTTCTTGGAGACGAAGAAGACCCCAGAAGGGATGGGAGAGGCCGACCTAGAGAGCCTGGTGTGCATGGCCTTAAGGTATTTCGTGAAAGGGGGGGAACTGTGGAGGAAGGAACCCCAGGGCCGGCATCAACTCGTCGTTTGACCCCACAAGCGGCTAGAAATCATCCGGCAGGCTCACAATGATCTTGGGCACAAGGGTATATTCTCCACCCGTATGCGTCTGCTGACTTGCTTCTGGTGGCCCATGCTGGAACAGGATGTTCGTTGGTTCGTCCATACATGCCATGAGTGCCAGGTTCGACGTCTAGACCGGGTCCATATTCCCCCTGTCGTCGCCATCCCCGAGCCCCTGTTCTACAAGGCATACGTCGACATGTTTGTAATGCCAAAGTCAAACAGATACCGCTATGTCACCCAAGCCCGCTGTTCCCTAACCAGTTACCCCAAGTGGGCGATGCTCAGAGCCGAAACCAGGAAGTCGATCCGGAAATTTATCTTCGAACAGATCCTGTGCCGCTGGGGTGCCATCTCGGAAATCGTCACCGACAATGGAGGCCCCTATGTCTTAGCCCTCTCACTGCAAGCATTTCACCCTTTTTCATGCCAAAATATGTTGAAAAAATTGAAAGAAGAGATACTCTTTTATTTGGGCTGTGTTCACAGAAAAAATGCAAACATAATATTTTGTTTTCTTTGTCTTTTCTGTGCAAAAACATGAATTGATGGTAGTGCTGATTAGCTTCTACACTAATGGGTATTACCATCAATCAATGTTTTGTGACAAGTCATGCAAAGAAAAGAAAGTATTATTTTTGCCTTTTCTGTTTGAAAACACCTATCAAATAAGAGTATCACTTTCTTCAATTTTTTCAGCATATTTTTTCAGGAAAAATTGTGAAATGCTTGCAGTGTCTCCTGGTTGGCGAAAACCTACGGCATTAACCACATCCACATTTCACCATATAATTTGCAAGCGAACGGGATGGTTGAGCACCGGCATTTTGATGTCAGAGAGGCGCTGGTAAAAAGTTGCGAGGGAGAGGTTTCGAGATGGTCAGAGGCAGCGCTGTCAGTTTTCTGGGCAGAGCGTGTCACCGTCCACAAGGCTACCAGGTTCTCCCCCTATTATATGGCCCATGGTGTTCACCCTAGGCTTCCTTTCGATATAACAGAAGCGACGTTCTTAGCACCATATGAAGTGGAATTATACTCGACGACAGACCTCATCGCCAACCGCGCTCGTCAGTTACAAAAACGCCCTGAGGACCTTGCACGTATACACGAACTCATTCTGAAATCTCGATTTGCGTCCGTCAAAGATTTCGTCTCATGGTTCAGGCATACCATCCGAGACTTTGATTTAGAGCCCGGCTCGCTGGTCCTTGTCCGGAATTCTAGGATCGAAAAGGAACTCGACCGGAAAACCAAACCACATTACCTAGGACCTATGGTCGTCGTTCGTCGTACCAAGGGGGGATCCTACCTCCTCTCTGAGCTGGATGGCGCGATTTCAAAATTCCATTATGCCACGTTTCGACTCTTCCCGTACTATCCTCGTAACCAATCCCGGATTGAGGTCACCCATCTCACCGACAGCCAAAATCCCAACCTTAATCGCCTCGAGGATGAGGCCCTCCCAGACCCAGACCTGGCTGACGTGCCAGAGGATGAGCTAGATGAGTAACCGCCACTGGTGTTTCCTTCTCTCTATTCTGTTACCGTTCCTTTCTTGTCTTTTCTTTACCTTACTTTTCCTCTTAATTAACGCCGGTTTGGTTACAGTTCGTTCCTGTCAACATACAAAGAGTCTTTCGAGTCAAAAAAAAAAAAAAAAAAAAAAAATTCCGTTCATACTGTTCACACGCTAGCTAGAATACAAGTACTGTACAACTATGGGACTTATGGGCGTCTTCACCCCCCTCAGATCGGCAGTTCCTTCCAGAGTTCCTGGATCTCCCTCAACTGACGTCGTTGCTCCAGGACGGCACTCCCGAACCTCGAGACCCGCGCCGTGATCCTCACTAGGTCTTCGTGCATCTCCGCAACCTCGACCTCGTTAATTTCAACGATCTCCTCCAACCGTTCGATATGCTCGTCTAAGGCGTGTAGCCATGGCGTCATCCTGGCTGGAGAGGATGAGGGATCGTGAGGTGGGGAAGGACTGACCGCCGCCATTTCCGGGGTTTCTTGAGGTATGGTTTCGATTGGGGACTCTTCCTTCGTTACAGGCATTTCCTTGTGCACGACCGGCATTTCGTCATCTTGCAAAAGCCCAGTCGCAGTCGCAGAAAACCCGCCCTCGAATAACTCTTGGAGTTTGTCGACTTCGGCCAACGGGGAAAAGTTGGCAGGTGTGAGAGGATGGGGAGGAGGGCGTGTCGAAGAAGGGGTCATAGACCCCAGAAAATGGCGAGATGGTGAATGGATGGGGTGTTCAGGGGAGGGTAGGATGGGAGAGGGTATTGGAGGCACGGTCGATTGCCTGACAAGGGAGTCAGAGGGTAACCTTGACAGGAGGGAGGCTCGTGGATGGGCCAGGCACAGGAGGTGTTGGTTTACTCCGCTTGTTCAAAGACGGTGACGACGTCTGAGGGACTGTCGGGTTCTTATGCTACATTTGGTCATTATTCCGAGGTCCGCTTGGGCGAGTTGTGTTCACTTACCTTCCTGCCCACCTTTCCTGCCGCTCGAGAGCACTTATGTTTTAAGCGCCTGCACCTCAGACATGCTTGATGGACTTCCCCCTCACAGGATGCCCCCCTGCCTTCATCGCTACACTCCTTGCAGGGACCCTCGAGATTTTCTGGTACCTTGCCATTACCGTCGTCGCCGGCACCAGGGCGATCGCCCTCGTAGCCGTCACCCAGATCGTCGTCCCCGTCGTCCTGAGTCACCTACAGCTGGGCAGGGTAAGGTCTCGGCACACAAAAGATCCGGAGAAAAACGCACCTTCTGCTTCCCCTTACTACCGCTTGCCGCTGCTCTCTCTGTCTGTTTCCAGGCCCGTTTTGACCTGCCACCATGGTCCTGAGCGACGCTCGACGACCCTTTGTCGCTAGCAACCGTCAATCTCACAGGCGCCATCCACCTAGGGTTGTAGGTGTAGTTTTGGAGACAGTGGTTATGGATATTGGACTTGGCGGCCTCCATCGTGTTCTTGATGGCGTCTGGAAATTCCGGGACATCGGTACCCTTCTGTAGGGCATAGAGTCGCACACACTCGGCCTTGTACTACGGAGTTTTTTTTCAGAGGGGGGGGGAAGCACAGAAGCTCGCCGGGGTACTTACGTGCACTTGGTCATAGTGCATCAACCATCCGTGCGAGACCCACACGGGTGCGTGTAGTGGGGGTACGGCATTCAATAACCCTTCCAGGGTCGTCATCTTGCGGTGCCACTGGAGAGGTACCCCAGTCACCTCGTGGTCGGGGGCAAAAACAGGTGGTGGGGTTGACTGAGACATGATGTCGCATTTCGAACGAGGAAGACAGTGCGAAGGGAGGCAGATGGGAGAGGGAAGGTACCTGTCATGCAGGCTTTGACTCTACGGAGTTTTCCACGGTGTGCGTCATCACCTTCCGGAGTTTCTAACATGCGTCATCTGCTTCTATGCACGTGTTTGCCTTGCGCATCAATTCCCCTTATCGCCACTACGGCTTCTTGTACACGTGTCTCCTGACCGAGGATGGTCAGCACTCGAAGACCCCGGGAGGTGTAGGGAGTGGTAATCCTCTGAGCATACAAGTAACATTCCGTGTATGATGTCTCTACTCACAGCCATTCCCGCTCGAGCTAGGAGTTTCTCTGGCCTTGCCTCGTGCCTTCCTGCCCATTCTCATGTTCAAAGAATCCCGTACAGGAATTTCGTCACCTGCTCCACATCATGCCGACTCCCTGATTGCCTCACCATCTTCTCCCCAGAGTTCCGAAGCCGATCATACAGACTCGGGCTAAGAGTCTAGGCCTGGGTCCAGTTCAGCCAATCACAATGCGCCATGCTCCAACCCCGTACAGGTTCCGAGTGCCCATCACCTGTCGTGTCGCCACCACTGTAGCCACTGCACAGCCACCGCCGCTGCTTCCCCCGTGATCCGCCCCACCTCTGAGGTCCCAAGCTGCTCGCATGAGAGAGGTGTTTCCACAGTTCACTTATTCCGGTTGGTCGATTTTGGTACTGCTTCGGTTTCCCTTCTTGTCCTTCTATGATTCGTCTACACGGTCCCTACTTACTTGCACATGCAGGGTTGTACATACTGTACATTTGACAGGTGTCATCTTTTTCCATTCGTCGCTCCTTCTAAAAATTTTCCATACCTGTAGTCGCTTCCTGTACACCATAAGTATCCCGGCTGAGCGTTGGAATAATCATCCACCTTTTAGAGTCATTTTCTGGGTAATTGAAGAGTCTGGGAGTCCCTAGCGTTGAGCCCTTGGAGTTTTCCCCATGTCTCCAGCGTCGTCATCGAGTCCACCCGTTTCTTCGAAATCGGGAAAAATCGCATACAGAGTCCCGCGCCTAAAAGCCCACGGCCTGTACTAACGTTAACAACCTATTCCTAAGGAATTTTCCCCACCAAATCTCTTTCACTTGCTGCGCATCCCTTTCCCTGCTCAGCACCCCTTGGGACGGACCTAGGAATTAGTTCCTTCAGCCCCCCTCTGTTTTTCCCCGTACGCCCTTCCCCGGAAGTAGCATCGCACAGCGAGGGCCCAGAAGTCCAAACAAGCCTGCAGTGTGTGCCCAAGCAGCTCATGAGGGATCTCCTCACCTGTAGGTAGTACAACACAACCTTGAACCACCCCACACCTTCCTGCAGCTAGATATGAAGCAAAAACTCTGCACTGCACTCAAATGTGCCCCTTGTGACCACAGAAGAAACAAAACCCAAATCTTCAAGGCAGAACCTGGTGCCTCGAGACCTCTTGATAGGCTGAGGGATACCTGCCCAAAGCCATAGCCTCTCGAAGAGGAAGTGAGCGACCTGACACTCTCAAATGGGACTCGAAACTCGCAGGGGCAGGGTTCAACAGCAAAGCCAGGGTCCCTTGAAGCAAGCATGACCTCCCTGGGCATGATCCACAACAAGGGACAGGACAAGGAGAGTGCCTCAATGGAGGTGCAAGACAGGATGAGCTCTTTGAGGGGGTGCTCGAGGATTCACGAAGTTGACAAGAGCAAGTTGAGGCCAAACCAAGGTCACAAGCCCTAGTAGATATCAACTGGGAATGAGGGGGGCAAACCTTTGTACTCTCCAAATGGTCAACTCAATGTGGACATGACCACTGGTCCTCTCTCGAGCCACGAAGCAAGTTCAAAGCCAATTCACCAGCCTGCTTATCTGTGACACACCACCCTGGTTGAGCTGCAGTATGCCATGAGCCTGCATTAGTGACTTGGTGAGGGAATGAGCTGCTCGAAGCATGCTCAGGGAAAGTTTTGAAGGATGTTCGCAGAGGTGATACTTTATGAACCTAAGAGTGTGAACTCAGTCTTCGAGTCAGGATGAAGTCTTAGTTCTATTAACCAACCTAAGAGTGTGAACTACCCAAAGGATAAGTAAGAATAGTCTATAGTAAGTGAGAAGCAACATTACCTCAGTCTTTGAGTCAGGACAAAGTCTGAGGTATAAGGAAACAGAAGTGGTGGACGAGTATGGTAAGACTATGTAAGCGGTGCTCGCTGCACTCAGAAGTACAAGACTCCAACAGAAAGGAGGGGGAGTCTTGAGAGGTCGAGGGCACACCTCGAAGGAGGAATGAGGGGGAGTCTTGAGAGGTCGAGGGCATGCCTCAAAGGGAGAACAAGGGGGAAGCTTTGTGCTCGAGTGCACCTCTCCCTGGGAGCATCTTCTAGAATGAGACCAAGAGTACTCCACAGGGATGTCTGACTCATAACTGATCGAGGGTGAGTGCACATGCTGAGAGGGTTCCTTGGGGAACTTGTGAGCTGACAAGGCATCCTTCAAAACTAGATGAGGGGGTGAGTGGCCTACCCCCTCCTTGATAACCTCCTTCATAACACAAACAATGACCTCAACAGGCCACAGGCAGCCCAACTTGAACAGGGGGTACCTGGATGTGAGCCTCCTCGAAACCTCGAGCTTGACTTGTGGTGGGAGGCCTTGAAGGAATAGCTGGCCTCGATGGCTCAACTCCAAGACACTCCAACTCACCAGGGCCAAGAACAAGACCTGGAAATGATGAAGGTAGTCTGACGAATGGATAGCCAGGGATAAGGGCATGTGACTCATGCATGTAGTCATTTTCCATTTCTGGTAACACACATGTTAGTAACTGCAACATGTGTCACCTGGGAATTCTTCGTCCTTTCATTGAATCTCCCAGGTGCGCATTTAGACAGAAGTACCCTAGACATCAACTAATATAATGTCCTTTTGTTGAATCTCCCAGTGCATGCCTCCAACTAGACTGCATCTGTTGTGAGGTTATGAGCCCCGCCAGTGACCTTGTCACCATGTCAAACTCAACTTCCTCCAACTCATTCCACTTTGCCAGACTCACAGGTGTTAACTATGCTGAATGGGCTACAAACATGAAATCTGCCTTACAGTCAAAGTATCTATGGCTGATTACAGATGGACGAGAACCATGCCCATCTGAGCCACCTGAGGAACACCCTACAAAGATGTCAGTGGCAGAATGGAAGGCAGAGAAAAAGGAATACCTTGACTGGCAGCTTCAAAATGAGGCAGCACAGGGATTTATGAAAAGTGCAGCTGAACCATCGCAATGGCCTCATGTCAATGAGTGCAAGACAGCGAAGGAGATGTGGGATATGTGGAAGAAACTTCATGTTGACAATCAACAAAAAATAAACATCCACTACTTCTTCGAGGAACTCTATACAAAGAAATATGTTGATGGGACACCAATGGCTGACCACATAGCCAAGATGCTGGATATTTGAAATCGCATCATGGCAGCAGGGGAAGACCTTCCAGATATCAACATCGCATGTGCACTCATCCTCTCACTCCCAAAGACAGCTACATGGGAACTAATCAAGATTCAACTGTTTGGGCTAGACACGCTCACCTCTGAGATAGTCAGCACAAAACTGCAAGCAGAAGCCAATCGACGCATGCAGGAAAAGTCAGGCACCAAAACTGCATTGCACACAAAGGGCAGCAAAAAGTCAAAGAAGGGAAAGGGGAAATCCAATGAATCAGCAAAGGGACCCCAATCTGACAATGTCTGCTGGTACTGCAAGGGGACTGGCCACTGGGCCAACAAATGTCCATGCCGAGAGGAGGACGAGAAAGCCAAGCGAGGAGGTGGAGAGAGCTCCAATCTCACTGTCAGGAACCTCAGGGACCTAGGTACTCGAGAAGTTGGGCAGATATACATGGTACGAAAGAGTTGAACCACCAAGACTGCTGACGTTCTACTCAATTGTGGTGCCTCAGCACACATGTTTTGCAACCAAGGATATTTCTGCTCATATACTGCAAAGGAGGGAAATGAAACCATCTCTGTGGGGGATGCATGAGACATACCTGTCCCTGGCACAGGGTCTGTTGAATTAAAGTGTCAACTGCCTGATGGGATGAGGACAGTTGTCCTGCATGGTGCACTGCATGTACCATGGCTTGCTGCAAATTTAGTCAGCTTGGGGACTTTACAGCGAGTGGGAGCCAGCTACTGCAGCCAGGAGGAAGGAATTACCATCACCCTTGGATCAGAAGAGTTATTTCAGGCATCATTTCCAACAACCACTGCAACCCTGTATCACATCAATCTTGCAGACTGTGAGGTAGCCTTTGCTGCTGTTGCCAGTGGGAGCTTATGGGTATGGCACTGACACCTAGGCCACCTGCATCTAGATGCTATTCAAATGATGGTGTGAAAACAACTAGTCACCAGACTTGACATCACATCATCCAAGGATTATGACCATGTTTGCGAGGGCTGTGTCCTTGGCAAATCACATCGCCTGCCATTCCCCAAAGTCAGCAACATGGTCTACTCAAAAATGGAACTACTCATCATGGACATCACAGGCCCTATGTCTGTCAAGACTTGGACAGGATGTGCTTATGCTATGGTGGTCATTGAAGCTAGTTGCCAATTTGGAGTAGGGCGACTTCTCGAAAAGAAGGAGGACGTTGCAAGTACCCCGAAGGAGGTGGTTGCTATGTTAGAAAGACAGTCCAGCTTAAAGTTGAAGAGAATGTGATCAGATAATGGCACAGAATTTGTCAACAAGACGGTGGAATCCTTTTGCCAAAGAAATGGCATCCTACATGAGACCACTGTACCCTATGCCCCAGAACAAAATGGGATTGCCGAATGGAGCATCAAGACCTACTTCGAGATGGTGAGATGCATGCTGCACTCTGCCAGGATGGACCTATGGTATTGGGGAGAGGCATTTATGTATGCTGTGCACATTCGCAACCTCTCACCCACATCGGCACTCCGAGATACAGTGCCTATCCATGCCTGGAGTGGTTGCAAACCCGATATATCCCACCTCTTCATTTTTGGCTCGACTGCCTATGCTAATATACCCAAGAAGGTTCAAGGGGGAAAGCTGGAAGCTACATCTATCAAATGCCACCTACTGGGCTGGTGGGCAGACGAAACCAAGGGGTACAGGCTAGAAGAAGTGGAAACTCGAAAGTTAATAACAGCATGAGACATCAAGTTTGTGGAGGACACAAAACCAGATGATCTAGCAGTGATTGAACGCAATGAACCAAGTCGACCTGTTGACAACCTTGTCAACCTAGCTGGGGACATTGGCGATGAGAAAATAGAGACCATGGACACAACAGGGTGCACCTCTAATACATCCTCGCCACTATCATCACCTCCACCGATGCCAAAGTCCACTGAGTCCTCTGACTTTGAACCTGAAGGACACTTTGAACCTGAACAGAACCAGACCCCACCACCTCGAATTTCCAAGTGGGCAAACTTACCACCTCATGAACCTTCCACAAGACTAAGACAACCTCCAGAGTGCTATGGAGACCATGCAAACACAGAGGAGATTGACACTGTAACAACTGAAACAACTGGCACTGCCTTCATCACATATGCCAGAGAACCACGCACTGTCTGCAAAGCACTCCAGTCACCCAACTCGAAGCAGTGGGAGAAAGCCATACAAGCGGAGTATGAACAGTTAAAATGAACTGGCATGTTTCAGTGGGTGAAAGATTTACCCAACAGATGGAAGGCAGTCTGCAGCAAAATTGTCCTGAAAGAAAAATGTGACGGAAATGGAAATGTCATGAAATTAAAAGCACAGATTGTTGCTAAGGGCTTTGATCAGGTGCCTGGACAGGATTACGACCTCACCTTTGCATCTGTTGCAAAATTCACAACCCTTCGAGCACTCCTATCAATCATAGCACATGAAGACTGGGAACTCCACCAAGTTGACGTAGTGGGAGCCTATCTGCAGGGAAACCTCGATGAAGAAATCTACATGGAAGTACCAGAGGGAGTGAAGGAGAAGGGAAAGGAAGGCTGGATCTGGAGACTCTTGAAAGCACTATATGGCTTAAGCAAGCAGGATGACAGTGGAAAAAGAAACTCAATGAGATAATGCGAGAACTTGGGTTTGAGAAGAGCCAGGGCTGACGACTGCCTGTACATACAACAAGAGGAGGGAGTCATCATACTCCTAGTCCTAGTGTATGTGGACGACATGGCAGTGGCTGGAAAGGACCTAGCATGTGTCCAAAAGTTCAAGAAAGACATCTCGAAACATGTGAACATCACTGACCTTGGAGAACTTCACTATATCCTTGGAATCCAGGTCAAATGCAACTGCACAGCCCGCACTATCACCCTAAATCAGACTGCTTATATCCACAATATTCTTGAACACTTTGGAATGCAGAACTCAAACTCTGTATCAACGCTGCTCAATACACGAGAACACTTGTCAGCCATTCAGAGTCCACAGACAACGGAAGAGAGGAAAGCCTACCTAGAGTATGCAAAAGGGCTCGTATACATTCAAATAATTGGGTCAGTCATCCATGTCACACAGACATGCCCAGATGTCCTGCATGCAGTGGGAGTTCTATCTCAATTCAGTGCAAATCCTGGAAAGGCTCACCTTGAGTCATTGAAACATGTCCTGAGGTACCTGAAAGCCACTGTGCACCATTCCCTACTCCTGGGATGGAAGGGAACCGACAGCATCGACCTAGTTGGCTGGACAGACTCTGATTGGGCCCAGGACCCAGACACAAGACAATCAATTGGTGCATTCATCTTTGATGTAGCTGGAAGTAAGATAGCCTGGTCATCCAAGAAACAACCTACCGTTGCGCTGTCGACCATTGAATCTGAGTGCATGGCCATGTCAAATGCCACTAAGGAAGCCATCTGGCTCTGCACTCTACTAGAGGAAATGGGATTCAAGCAGGTATCAGCAACGACAATCCACACCGACAACCAAGGGTGCATCGCACTCGCACACAACCTGGTCAATCACTCATGCACAAAGCACATTGATATCAGGCATCACTTCATTTGAGAACGCATTGCCAGCAGAGAAATTAGCCTAAAATATGTATCAACCAAGGACATGCTGGCTGATATACTCACCAAACAACTCCCTCATGAGGCATTTGAGAAATTCCGCAATGCACTAGGAGTGGGAGAACACTAGTGCTCATTGAGTGGGAGTGATGAATGGATAGCCAGGGATAAGGGCATGCGACTCACGCATGTAGTCATTTTCCATTTCCGGTAACACACATGTTAGTAACTGCAACACATGTCACCTGGGAATTCTTCATCCTTTCATTGAATCTCCCAGGTGCACATTTAGACAGTAGTACCCTAGACATCAACTAATATAATGTCCTTTTGTTGAATCTCCCAGTGTGCGCCTCCAACTAGACTGCATCTGTTGTGATAGTCCCCTAGGGCTGCAACTGAGCTTAGCTCGCTGTGACAAGTCCCCTCGAGGAAACCATAGAACTCCTCAAAGTACTCAAGGACATCCTTGACTGGCTCAATCTTGGGGTACTGGAGAGTTACGAGTGCCTGGAAGTTCTCCCATCACTCAAAGATTGGGGCACTGGCCATGAGGTAGCTCCAGAGCCTTCCAGTGTGGGGTGGTGCTCCATCGATTGCAAACTGGATGAGCGATGAGGTATCTGTTGCCCCCTGGGCCTTACCATGCTCCACTATGTCCTTGAGGTAATGTGGCAAGTCCTCAGCCTGCCCCAAGAACTCTGGGGAGGACTCGAGTGGGGCTCAAGATGGTCTGCATGTCTCTTCCATCATGATTAGTGTATATGAAGCTCAAATGAATATATATCGCATTGTAACTGGTAATTGACAGTAGTATTGAGGGTAAACACAAGCCTCGAATGTCCACAGCTGGTCTCGAAAGGTAAATGAAGAGGTGGGGTCACCTCGATGCGACCTCAAACGTCTACAGGGGGTTGGGGGTGTGGCAACAAACCACGAAGGGGGGGGAAGAGGGTGCAGGAACCCTGTATGATATGTCTCAAGGTGGTTTTGACCACCAAAAACTGAAACTAGTCACCACCTGTAACTTGAACACTTGACTCTCAAACTTGCAGCCTTGCTCAACTGCAATATGCACAAGAAAACAATGATATAATGTCTGGTTACATCTATGAACAAAGCGGGTGCATCTAACGAAGTGTCTATGTCTCGAATATGTCTCGAAAGGGTTTGGAGTGCATCTGGGTGTCTCGAAGGGTCTGGGATCTTGAAGGGGCTGGTGGTGTCTCGAAGGGGTTGTCTACTGACTCTAAGATGATGGGAAAGGGCTTCCTACAACTCAAAATGGCTCAACACGTGAACAGGAGGTGCCAGGGAGCTAAGCTGTGGCAGGGGAGGAGGACAGCAGTGCACTGGGGAAGAACCGCTTGATGGAATTCTACGAGACTTCGGGAGATGGTAGAGGCGTGCGAGGAGAGCTGGGAGAACGAGAAACCGGAGAAAACGGCGCACCCAGTCCCAAGTTATTCCAATTTTCGTCCTACAGAGCCTTTCCCCACAAAAATAAGAATATCTCCGGAAGTACTGCAGCGGACACGACGAAAAAGACCTCGTTCGAAAGGTCTCTTCGAGTAGAATCCGAATCCAGAAAGCGAGAGGTCCAGCGCGTCGGTTCTCGAGAAAACACGTGCACGAGCTCGAAGGTAGGGGGAGAAGTGGGTCACCAAGCAAAACAGCCCCCTTGCGGTGGGCTCCAGATGAAGAGAATTAAAAGGAAGGTGGGAGGAGACTATAGGAGAGTCTCCTGTTGGTGAGAGTAGGGTCAGTTCGACCCAAGAGGTTCTGGTGCTATGAAACATGCCCTGTGAGTGAGGAGACAGGGAGAAAACAAATGAAAACTGCTTTCGAGACTCTGTAGGAGGATTTGAGAGATAACATCTGAAGAATGTCCGAGGCTAGGTAAATATTCCGCTGGGCTTTGTCTTTCGTCTTTCTGCATCTCTGGTATTTCATCTATTATTTCGATGATGTACTGTAGTGTAACTACAAAGACTTGACTCACACATGGCTTATATAAGCCACAATGCGGCCAAACACAAAGTTAAAAACACTAAATAAAAATATACTAACAATAAAAATCAAAATAAAAGAAAGAAAATATACTGAATCCTCCAGTAGGGAGATTATTTTCCCTACACCATTGAGGAAGCTGCATGCATGAAAAATATCCCATATTGTGCAGCTAATAATCTCCTCTTGGCACCAGATCCTCTGGTATTGGACATGCCTCTCAGATGGATGCACCTTTTGGAAGTGCTCTTTGGAAGCACCCATGGACATGCCCCTCACAGCCACTGGAAGCACCCCTTACAGCCACTGGCAGCACTCTTTGGACACACACCCCTCACAGCCACTGGACATGCCTTGCACAGCCACTGGAAGCACTCTTTGGACATGCCCCTCACAGCCACTGGACATGCCCTGCACAGCCACCAGAAGTGCTGTTTGGAAGTGCCCCTCACAGCTATGGATGCACTGAGTCAGCACAACTCATTGATGAGTTATGCAAGGGCTGCCATAACCCAGGTGTCCAGCAACACCCATGAAGACATCTGGGACATGTGATGCTGCACAATAATGCAGACTAAAGGGCTGCAAGCACAGAGGAAGCTGAATAAAAGAATGACTAGGTAAGTAAGTAACTATGCTGTCCTTCGAAAGAGAGTATCAAATCTCACCTCAGTTTGAGTTGGTCAAAACTGAGGTGCACTCGGAGAAAACTTCTGCCTGATGTAAGTAGCATATTATGTAATACGACTCGCTGTAAAGTAAAGTCCAAAATCTCCAACATGCCCACTCAGCAAGTCTCATCATTAAATAAAATGCCCATACCAGTAGAAAACAATAAATGCTTCTCTTTCGAGAGTCCCTTGGTGAGGACGTCCACCACCTGTTCTCCTGTAGGCACATACAGTGACTCCAAAAACCCTTCCCATGTTTGCCCTATCATCAGTGCATGCAGTGTACTGCCAGACACATGGAGAATCACACTAACCCTTGGTGGAGTCATAAATAGTACATAGTCCTGGCTGCAATTTGGCTCCTAGGTCATGTGATTTCACTCACATGGTCCAGAGATATGGCCATTTTAAAACAGCATGTCCATGGAAAGGGTTTTTTCACTTTTGAATTGGTAACTAAGATCTTATTCAAAACATCCAATAATTGCTATTGATTGGTGATACAAACAAAGATACATGTGTAAACAATATGTCTGAGTTTAAAAAAATTCAAATACCTCTTTGTTCCCAACCACCATTATGGTCAGACCCCTTTCTCTTACTCAGCAAGCACCATTCTCTCTTTGCTTGGCTCTGGCCATTCTGGTGAAGCTATTGCCAAGCAAATTGGTGTCAGCCCCTCTACTATATCCAAACTTCATTCTAAGAGGCATTCTAGCCTTCCTAAGGCCCTTGGAGGCCATCCTTCTAAGCTTTCCCCTGCCAATATTCACCATGCTCAACATCTTATTACCTCTGGCAAGGCTGAAAATGCAGTTCAAGTCACCAAAGCCCTTGGAAACACCATCAACCAGCCTCTCTCTGCTAATACTGTTCATCATCACTTGAAAAAATCTGGTATGAAGTCTGTAGTCAAGCCCAAACATCCTATTCTCTCAGCCAGACATCACAAGGCTTGCTTGGATTTTGCTTATACCCACAAGGACTGGACTATAGAGGACTGGAAGAGGGTTGTATGGTCTGATGAGACCAAAATTAATCACCTAGGGTCAGATGGACACAAGTGGGCTTGGAAAAAGGCTGGGGAAGGACTTAATGATAGGCTGGTACAAGGAACTCTCAAGTTTGGAGGGGGTTCCTTGATGATGTGGGGGTGTATGACTTGGGATGGTGTTGGCTATGCTACAAAGATTGATGGTAGGATGGATGGGGACCTTTACCTCCAGATTTTGAAGGATGAGCTTCAACAAACATTGGAGCATTATGGTCTCAATCCATCTGATACAATCTTTCAGCAAGACAATGATCCCAAGCATACTTGCAAAAAGGTTAGAGATTGGCTAGAAGAGCAGGAGTTTGGGACCATGGTATGGCCTGCACAGTCTCCTGACCTCAATCCCATTGAACATCTCTGGGGTTGCCTGAAAAGAAGGCTTGCAGGGTATGAAACCCCCCCTAATGGGATTGATGAGCTATGGGAGAGAGTTCAGGTGGAGTGGGAGGGGATTTCAGTGGAGGAGTGTCAGAAACTAATTGAAAGCATGCCTAGAAGGGTTGAGGCAGTGCTTAGAGCAAAAGGTGGATATACCAAGTACTGATAATATCCAAATACCCTTGTAAATTCAAAAGTGAAAAAACCCTTTCCATGGACATGCTGTTTTAAAATGGCCATATCTCTGGACCATGTGAATGAAATCACATGACCTAGGAGCCAAAATGCAGCCAGGACTATGTACTATTTATGACTCCACCAAGGGTTAGTGTGATTCTCCATGTGTCTGGCAGTACACTGCATGCACTGATGATAGGGCAAACATGGAAAGGTTTTTGGAGTCACTGTATTTCGGAGTAATTTTGCCTGAGTCAACTTTCTCTCGGACGAAGTGATGGCAGATAGCAATATGTTTCATTTGGTCATGGAACATTGCATTACTCACAAGTGAGATCGCCGACTGGTTGTCAATAAGGAGCATGGTAGGTGACAGGGCATTGCTGTCAAGTTCGTGGATAAGAGTCCAAAGCCAGATGGCTTCTTTGGTAGCAGCTGATGCTGCCATGTACTCACACTGCAAGCATTTCACAATTTTTCATCCCAAAATATGCTGAAAAAATTGAAAAAAGAGATACTCTTTTATTTCAGCTGTTTTCAAAGAAAAAAGGTGAATATAATGTAATGTTTTCTTTGTCTTTTCTGCCAAAAAAACATGAATTAATGGTAATTCCCATTAGTTTCTTCACTAATGGGTATTAGCATCAATCAATGTTTTTTAGTAAATCATGCAAAGAAAACAATGTGTTATTATTGCCTTTTCTCTATGAAAACATGTGTCAGAAAAGAGTATCTCTTTCTTCAATTTTTTCAGCATGTTTTCTCAAGAAAAATTGTGAAATGCTTGCAGTGTGGTTTTGGAAGAAACTAGTAGGCTCACCCAATCAATAAGTGCTTGAGCATATGCCATCTTTCCAATCGTCTGATTGGCTTTATACAGTCGAATCAATGGGTCATTGCTGATATTGACCTCTGGCAGAATGTTGTTTGCTTCAGTGAGCACCATGATATACCCCCTTCTCAACTTTGTTAGAGCTGACAGCGAGCACTTCTTGATGGCTTCAATCCCAGCATCAAGTTCTCTCTGTTGTTCCTTGGGGGTGTGTGGCTGGATATGAGTTTCAGCAGCAGACTTTGCATCAGCATTCATACCAAACACTTTCCGACAATGGTGCTGGAGGTCTCCAAGGAAGAAGTTATGCATTGCTTCCATGACCACGAAGCGGGTTGGATCCCAATACGGTAGGGGCAACAGTTCAGACCATCTAAGCCCAAATGCATCATATATTTGCTGTTGAGTCCCATCTGTATGTGCATCCCTCCACATCTTTGCAATTGCAAAGTGCTCCTGCCACGTCCGTCATCTCCAGGTTGATATATCTGTGTTCCCAAAATCCGAGCCACTTTGCTGGCAAAACGAGCAGAATCTCCCTTGTGTAGACCCCAGGCCTGCAAACCCAGCAGCTTTTCATGTCACTAACAAGTCGCAGACAAGTGGTATCACTGCACAGCGTACCAGGCATCCGAATGTATGAACAGTGGTGCGAGTAAGGCACAAACCTGGAGCCCAGCAGTGAATTAAGTTGTCGACCAGCAGGTGCAGTATGTGATTTAGACGGTACAATGAAGGCTCTTGTGGCCCAGGAATTATGCCAGCGATATAAACATTTTCGAGTTGATAGCATAGGTGAATCAGTAAATTGAGACAGACCATGTAAATGGCACCAAATGAAGTGTGCTTCCTGCCTTGTTTGTTACCAAAGGGATTAAACCAGTTGACAAACAGACTAAAGGCTAGTCAAACTTCCAAACGTAGGTTTTCTGACCCGAAGTACAAGTTATTATCAGGGCCTCGAAATTGTCTGAAGGCAGATCCGTCCCATATGTCAGACATATAGTCGGAAATTGGACCAGTTGTTGCATGTAGAGATGTCATGACTTTGGCTCATGAAAGGAAATGCATGATCCACAAATCCAGTGGTTGATACCAGAAACAGTGGTTAGGGGATCCATGCTTCCCAAACAGATGTGCACCACAAGGCTTGCTCAATGGTGTCATGCAATGAGTGCAGTGCATGGGGATGTTCTGATAGTCCTCTTTCTGGTGTTCAGGAAATGAGCCATACAATGAAAAACAGATTGGACAGCAAATATATTGGCATAGCTCTGGGTCAATATGCAGGAGGTCGAGAGCACTGTATATGTCCTTTGGCCAGCCTGAGGTGAGTGAATCGATCTCGTCCTTAATCCAATGATGACCACCAAACTTCTGGAGACTGTCAGTGACTCTCCCGATTGTGGCCATGACAACAGACTGAAAAATCAACAGCAGGAAGTTTGTGCTGTGCCTTGAAACTCCAGCTAATACATGCAAAATACTGGCTGCAAGGATGCCTAATGAAAGAGGTAAGGTCATATTGCCAATGGTATCCAGGCTACTATGGAAGCGATCTAATTCACAACTTAGTATGTATGCTCGAAACCCATTGTCAGTGCACGTACCTGCCTTCATGACCATTGGAACAGAAGACCCAGTATTAGGTGCCTCCTTGGCTATGTTTTCTACCTCTTGTCAACACCATTGATAGTTGCAAATGTGTTCAAGGGAACTTTGGTGTTCTTGGATGTCAAGGATAAGGCTCTTCCTGGCTAACATGACACTGTCATCTTCATTGCTAGGGACAGCACTGACGAGTTCGAGCAATTTTTCCATGTATTGTTGGTGAATGATAAATGGCCATGAACCCCATTGATCACTGGGATCGATGGGTGGGGGAGTACTCGCAGTGGGGGGATAGTCCGACATGAATCTGAGGCGAGGTGGAGTAAAAGATGAGACTGAAGAGTGAAACATATCACGATATTGCTGCAATAATTGAAGTGAGGCAGCCAAGGTAGAGTCTGCTTTCAATATGTGAGATTGCTATCATTTCTGGAAATAAATGAAGACACCTTTGTCAGAGACTTCCAGTGGCATACTAGGAGTAAAAGCAGCTTCGTTTCCCAACTCACTCTGACGTGCCCTGGATGATATAACATCCTCGCCATGGGTCTCTGGTGCAGTGGTAGCTACAAGCAGATCGAGTTCCATGCATTCACATTGTTTCGCTGCACACCAGATTTTATCATCATGACGATGCTGGTAGGCCATAGATGGAGGTAGTAGGTGGCCAGGGGTTGGAAGTTGTGTCCAAGGGTCTGGATCTGATTCACTTATACAACCATACACCTGGCATTTACATCGATTTTTTGCAGGTGCCATGGCCTTCTGAGATAAACCCTAGCCTGATTTTTTTTGTGAGCCAGCAAACATAGTTGAGTTAGTTCTCACTAGCAGATAATATTCCGAAATTTACTATCTTCCTCAAATGGCTGGCCAAGCTTGAGCCCACTTCGCAGTGATTTGCCATGAGAAGGTATGGCACAAACCTATGACAAATAAGTGGTAAAATATCCATCTTAGTTGTTTGGCTAGCAAGTGGCCACACCTTGTTCTGTGTTATTTTGTTGGCTTGTTGCAGAAAGCTCCTTTGTCTTCCGCATTATTTTGTTGGCAAACATCTGTCGCTCGATATCTCGTTCAGCCCAGTGAGGTATGCCACTATCCCTCATCCAGCTTCTTACTCACACACCTCAGAAGATCGCATCGTCACTACTATGGCATCTCCTCAAGAAGGATGTGGATGTACTTGGTATCACACTGGTGGTACAGTCTTCCTCAGATCCATTCATTGCCAAGCTCACAATCACCTGCCATGCTCTCGCAGATTGCAGTGCCATTTCAACGTTCAACACTGATCTGGAGAAACCCTATATACTGGTATCCAACATGGTAACAACGTCTGACATGCCATCACAGAACAGTAAGTAGAAGGATAAAAATCATAGATGAAGCAATAGAAATTGACTTCCAGCTCATATTAGCAAGAAGGTCGTTTCCGTCGAATATGGAATGAGCTGCTAGGATGATCATCCATATCAAGGCCACAAGAGTGATAGATGTGGTGACTGCCACACAGAATTTAAGCTCAAGCGAGGTATCAACTGGCATGAGTTTCACAGCACTGTAGCCTTGGATATTTCCATCATGTTCTTGTTCAAGGACTGCGAGTACTTCATCTAGTAACTGCAATGTGGTGCCATCAGTCAAATATACCCTCTGGAATTATCTTAGCATACCATGTCATGAACATGCCTGAGAAGTCGAATTCGCTCAAGGAGATCGATCCGAGGACACTCCTAGAAATGCTGTTGAATAACAGAACCAGGCAGCAAGGAGTATCAGCAGCCCCATACTGGTATATGAGCAACACTTGTATTGGCTTGCATTGCGTGGTGGTGGGGAGCGAAAGAGAGTGAAGTAAGATACGATGCATAGCTGTGTGTGGTTTTAAGTATGATAATATTCCCTTTGTCCTTGCTGAGGCTGTTTGTGGTCAATCTAAACCACAAGGCCATTTATATTTGATGTGTATCACATTCCTGTATATTGCAGGATGTGCGTAATGTGATCGTAGTCTAATGTTACCAATTGCAGCTTAATGTATTCCCTTCTGGTACATGAGTAGACATAGTCAGCTGTTACAATTGTAGTGAACAAAGTGCAGTAAAGTATCAAATGAGTTTTCTCTTCTTGCAATGAACCGTCACATCGCAATCTGAACCCCCCTCACTTGAATCCATAGGGTCTGATAGCCAAGAACGATGATGTCCTATCTGTGCAGTGGAGGAAGTGACAGTCAGTCGGCTAGTTCCTTGGTCAGTCGCTGAGAGGCAGAGCAGTGCATCTGCTGCAGGTCGAATGTCCAAGGGTATGAGGTCTGGATTGGGTTCACCTGTGCCACCCACACTATCGCCCATTGTAGGGAATGGGTTTTCCCTACCAAGAGATTTTGTTTTTATTCTGTGTTTCTCATATTTTGACTTGATTTTCCAGTTATTATATGTTTATTACCTTAGTGCGAGGTTTTTCTTGCTTAGTCAGCATTTTTTTCATTACCTAGCCTGTACTTACTTTTCTAAGAATCAAGTAATGAGTTACAAGTGAGAGTTTCGAGTTCGAGAAGGTTGTGTGTGGCCTTCTTCAGTGTTCAGACAGCCCCAGACAGTTTCAGACATTCTCAGACAGCTTCTCTCACCAGGCTATAGAAGCCCCTCTGGAAGTTCTCCCCCTTCAGACATCGGCACTCTCCCCCCCAGTCACAATTCTTCTTTGCCTACACCATGGCAATTGGTTGAGATAGAGGGGTATGGAGACTATTGATAGTTGTGAGTAATGCAGCTGTGGCAGGCCAATGTCAGGGACTGTTAGCCCCGGTGTAGGTGTGGCGAAGCCCTGACCAAGAGATTAGAGGGAGATTGAGGGTACGAGGGGAGTTCGAAGGTTTGGGGAAGTAGCAGGGAGGTCTCGAGAGGTAGCAGGTGGGTTCGAGGGGGCTCTGGCAGCTCGAGGGAAGGGGGGTCGAGAGTGGGTGCGAGGGGAATCGAGAGGTGTGGGGAGGGATTTGAGGTTGCGAGGGGTGCTGTGGACTTAGGAGCAAGACGAGGGAGTGGCGGGAGATGCCAGTGCTGACTAAGCCCATGCAGACAGTTGGGCAGGCACAGAACATGAAAATTCATTCTACTTTTACCATCTGTTTTGGGCGGAGTCCTGATCATCTCGTTATATCTCTGCTCACTCGAGAGGAGTTGTTCTCAGTGCCAGTACTAAGTCCTAGAGGCCCCTTTAGGGACGAAAGCTTTGCTCGCACCTCCTTTGCTCGAACTGCCCTCGTTCAGGGTGTATAACTATTACATCTCTACATCTGGAGCCCACTGTGAGGGGCTTCTTTAGGAATTCTGGCACACAGGTATACTCTTTGTAGAACTGCAGCTCGCGTTGCTGAAGAAGAAAGACAAAGGAGATTGAGAGAGGTTCTTGAGACAAAGCCACTAATTAACCCAAGTCACGCAGACATACCATCCCCAGCCAACATCACGTCATTGTTACCACCTGCCACGTCGCCAACACTAGTCCTAGCTTCCATTTTCTCAGATCCATCAGCTTCGCTACACATCAGTGCCTGTATCTCAGATTCATCAGCTCTACCAACTATGTCGAATCAACCTGAGATGCTATTTACAGCTTACAGGTCCCCATCCCCACTAGTAGTGTCTTCACCAGAAGAGGACTTAAACTCGGCTGAAGAAGCAGCTCAGATCTTATGAGACTCGTTATCCCCACTGACTCCCATATCCCACATGACTGTATGCGATTTAGAGAACATCATGGCATCCTCACGAGGGTTTCAGCTGCCAAGGTACTCGGAAGGCGGATGCAATTCTCCAAGGCCAGGCGAGCAAAGGGGCTCGCCACCGAGACTATACTCACCACTCGCATGGGATGTGAGGGACGTGTGGCCAGAGGCCAGGGTTACGAGAAGAGAGACCAATCCCTATGATCGAAGGCAATCACCGCCACACAGAGGAGAACCCCTCATCGATCTGAGGCCCTTGCCTCGAGAGGCACTCGAAGATAGAGCTGTGCCAGACATGGAGAGGAGACAGATCTTTGCATGGGAGGAACGAGGGCGCTCACACCCTCAGGGAGATATCTTCGACCGAGATTACCCTGTCGAGTGACCTCGGTCTCGTTCTAGAAGGTGCTTGCAGGAAAGTCGATCCCCACATGATAGGCATTATCAACAGGAACTCTCGCCTCCTCGGAACCAAAGACCCGTTACCCCAACCAACGCAGACTATTACAGACAGCCCCTGTGTCACTACCTCCGTGTGAGGTCTCGTTCTCACGGTAGGCCTGAGTATGGTAGAGGTGGGGCATGCGAGGATTACTACAACTTGGAAAGACCAAGGAGTAGAGAGGAGAGGCCAGCAGTGATGAGGAGAGAGGAAACGTACCCCGAGACAATGAGGCGTCAGCTATCAGAACCCATCGAACCGCTGAGGAGGGCCCTCGAGGGTTTTTGCAGATTGCAGGAAGAGAGAAGGCCTCAAGAAGCACGCCCCTACGAAAGGGCACACGGGAGCAGAGAGTCGGAGGCGCAGGCAGTACTGGAGATGTTGGGGAGAGGGATCGCAGACTCAAGAGCCCCCGAGCCTCTCGACAAGATGCCACATCGAGGGTTGCCCAAGGCACCAAAGTTTTCAGGAAAAGCACAGGACCTCATGGGTTATCTCAGGGAGATCCAGTTCTTGTGTGAGGGAGCAGGATGTACGAAAGAGAGAGAGTGGATTACGTGGGCAGTGCTGGTACCTCGACAAGGATGTGGTAACCCTTTGGAACACCATCGTGGAGCGGGGACCTGGCCAATTGGAACGACTTTGTTAAGAACCTTGTCGAGATCTATCTGGGGGCTTCGAGGTTAGAAAAGACCTTTGTGAAACAGGACTTGTACAACTTGGTGAAGGAGCAGATGGGAAAGGATATCGAAACTGAGGAGGATCTGGGCGAATATTTCTGCAAATATTATGAGATCGCGAGGTACCTCTTCGACAAAAGGAAGATCACCTCAGACGATTTCGATGGATACATCCTTGAAGGTCTCGACCCCAAGCTCAAACGAGAGGTACTCTTGAACCTGAAGTTCCACTTCAGGATCCGCTCAAGCGAAGAACCATGGCCCCTGGACTGTGTCATAGCAGAGTTGAAATTCTTGATGCACGACAGGTTTAAGACGACAAGGAGTAAGATGGCAAAGAGGGGGATAGTGCAGCTTTCGGGAGGGGAAGAAGCAACTCGAGTCGCTCAGGACTTGGTCCAGTGGCAACCACAGGTTCGAGCCGAGGTGGCTGTGCAACGAGCCGCAATGGGAAACCTCGAAGGCGGTAATCAGTTCGCGAGACGAGGAAACCCCGCAGACCGCCTCTGCTACTTCTGCTTCCTAGTCGGTCACCAGGTGTCGTATTGCCAGTTGCAGTCAAATTACCTGAGAGAAGGAAAGTGTCAGATCGTAAATGGGCAAATTTGCTTCCCTGATGGCACGCCAATTCATTGGACAAACAGGTCATTGAAGGTGGAGATCGATCATTGGTTGGAGGAGCACAATCCAGCAGAGGGCAGAGTAGGAGGAGAGGCTGCAGCTGCCCCGAGACCAGAAGCCAGTGCCCAGGGAGCGCATCTGTTCGTAGTTGAGAGCTGAGAGCCGAACCTAGCCTCGGTGCAGATGGCGATGACAGTGAGAATTGAGGAAGTGATCTCGGGTGATGAGGAAGAGGGAGTTTGGGCCGTTCAAGAGGAGCTCGAGCAGCAGGAAGCCGATCTCGAGTATGCCCTAGCTGTTAATGAGAGGGACCAGTCACAGCGCAGGCAGAGGTTCGATGGAGTCGTGATACCGAGTGCCCCCTCAAAGAATCCAGGGCCGATGACATCGAAAGAGGCACCCTCGAAGGGTAAAGGGAAGCAGGCAGAGAGGTCCTCGAATGTCTCGAATGATCCTCGAGCAGTACCCAGAAGTTCTACCTTCCGCTATGGAGTGCCCGCAGATGTCCCCGGTGTGGAACAGAAAACCTTTGGCACCATGCTCGACATAACAGTTCCAATACCTGTGAGGGACCTGTTGGCCCTCAAACCAATCCAGAGAGTCATGCGGGAGTACACCTCGGTCAAGAGAGTGCCTGCCGACAGTCTCCCAGCTGGCACGTTAGCTGCAGTTGAGACCAAAGAACGGGTCGAGGCAGAGACCAAGGAAGCCCAGGTGGCGAGCGTCGAGTGTGAGAAGGAAGAGCGAGAGATCCAGAGGCTGTCGATGATGCCTCTGACCTTCGTAGCTGTCGAAGTCGCTGGGCAGGTCGTTGTCGAAGGAATTTTAGATAGCGGGTTGCAGATCGTAGCATTGCGAAAGGAGATTGCGGAGGTGCTTCAGCTCCCTGTCGAGAAAGATGGCAGTATCACGATGGAGATGGCGAATAAAGGGAGAGAGGAGACCGAAGGAGTCATCAGCGACTGCCCCATCGACTTCGGAGGGGTGACGGTGTGCGTACCTGTCCAGGTCATCAAAAACGCCACCTTCAATATTCTCCTCAGACGGCCCTTCATGTGTGCTCTTCGAGCGAAGACTGAAGACTTCCCCAATGGCGACCAGAAGGTCGAGATCACCGAGCTGGGCTCGGGAAGGCATATAACGGTAACCCCTCGTCAGCAAGGACGATATGTGAGGGCACTGCAATTCCGAGACCCGATCACGCATGCTGAATATCATTGTCGAATGGGGAGCAGGCTGAGGATCGTAAAGGAAATCAAGATCGAGAAGGGTTTTTAGATGTTGTCAGGGATTCGAATTGCCAATGAGGAGATGAATGGACAGGAATGGCCACCCCTGTAATGTCGGGCTATCTAGCTCGGCCTATAGCAGTGTACAGTGATGGATGGAACATATATGATTTTAAGCGAAACTTGTGTATACACAAACATGTACATATCTCGGCATCGAAGCCAGATTTAGAGGCATCAGCTGGCCCAGAATGGAAAGGGGGAAACAAGGACATGGGGACAAAGAACTTAACGAGGGAAAACGGATCATGTGTGCAGTTGCCGAATGGGGTTCGAGAAGGGGGGAATTGGGAATTGGAGATGAAGGCCGAGTTGTGAGGGCAGGCCGAGGGACCGGAGGTCGATCGGATCAGGAAGGATCAGCGAGGCTCTATGGAGGAGAAGTGGGGGAACATGGATACCCCCCAGATTATTTGTGAGGAGGACGCTGAGTCCTCAAGTTTACCTTTGAGCTCGTACATGGTCCAGTCGCTGACTGATGGCTTCCAGGACGAAGGCCCAGACCTCCGTGTCTTCAAGTATAAGCTGGTGGCTAAGAAGGTTCACCCCATGGCGACCAATACCCCTGCGGAATTTAGAGTGGAGAGGAGAATGGTAGGCGACCCGTTGGTGGACTTACCTCAGTTGCCATTGCGGCCCCCAGAGTGGGAACCTGGAAAGAGGTTGACCAAGGAAAGGGGGGAGAAGTTCGACTGGGACCCTGGAGGATTCCTCTGGCCTGAGGAGCTGAAGCTCGTCAAGTGGCTCGTTCGAGCTCACGAGACAGCTTTTGCGTGGGATGCGAGCGAGTGAGGGACATTTAGAGAAGATATCTTCCCTCCCCTCAAGATCCCTACCATACCCCACAAGCCGTGGGTGTATAGAAATATTCCGATACCACCGGCAATCTACTCGGATGTTGTCAGGATCATCAAGGAGAAAATCGCGGCTGGAGTTTACGAACCTTCGACATCTTTGTACAGATCGAGATGGTTCTGTGTGGTGAAGAAGGATGGAAAATCACTACGTCTCGTTCATGATCTGCAGCCGCTGAATGCAGTCTCAATTCAGGATTTGGCAGTTCCCCCACATGTCAATAGTATTGTGGAAGCCTTTGCTGGGCACGCAGTATTCGGCATGTATGATTTGATGGTAGGCTATGACCATCGAGTCATTCACGAGGACTATCAAGACCTCATGACGTTCCAAACACCGATCGGGACATTTCGGTTGACGAAGCTGCCTATGGGGTACACGAACGCAGTACAAGTCTTTCACGGAGACGTCTCGTTCACCCTACAGGACGAAACTCCCAAGGTTACTATGCCATTCATCGACGACATACCTGTGAAGGGACCGAGAATGTGCTACCTGAAAGAGGATGGGACTTACGAGATGATTGAAGGAAATCCAGGGATTTGGAGGTTCATCTGGGAGCACCTCAAGAACACTAATAGGGTGCTTCAGTGCATCAAGTATGTTGGCGGCACGGTGTCAGCGAAGAAGTTTGTGGTAGCGGCACCTTCGATAGTGGTGGTAGGGCATAAGGTGTCCTTCAAGGGCAGAATCCCAGATGAGTCCAAAGTCCAGAAAATTCAGGACTGGCCATACTGCACTAACGTTACAGAAGTCCGTGGATTCTTGGGACTATGCAGTTATTGCCAGATCTTCATCAAGGACTTCGCAAAGAGAGCGAGACCTCTGATCGAGCTCACGATGAACACTGCAAGCATTTCACAATTTTTCATGCCAAAATATCTTGAAAAAATTGAAAAAAGAGATACTCTTTTATTTGGGCTGTGTTCACAGAAAAAATGCAAATATAATATTTTGTTTTCTTTGTCTTTTCTGTGGACAAACATGAATTGATGGTAGTGCTGATTAGCTTCTGCACTAATGAGTATTACCATCAATCAATGTTTTGTGGCAAGTCATGCAAAGAAAAGAAAATATTATTTTGCCTTTTCTCTTTGAAAACACCTGTGAAAAAAGAGTATCACTTTCTTCAATTTTTTTAGCATGTTTTCTGAAGAAAATTGTGAAATGCTTTAGTGGAAGGGAGTTTTCTTCCAGTTTGAGGAGGAACACAAGGAGGCCATGGATGATTTGAAGGCTGCGCTAGTGCATTCGCCAGCTCTTCGGCCCATCGACTATAAGTCGGGTCGAAGGGTTATCTTAGCCGTCGACACTTTCATATCGCGGTAGGGTACTTACTGTTACAGATCGGCGAAGACGGCAAGCATTACCCTTCGAGGTACGGCTCGATTGCTCTCAACGACTGAGAAAGTCAGTACAGTCAAGCGAAGTTAGAGCTCTTCGGGCTCTTCCAGGCTTTGAGGGACGTGCGCAATTATATCTTC
This sequence comes from Pisolithus marmoratus, assembly GCA_024613145.1. NCBI lineage: Eukaryota > Fungi > Basidiomycota > Agaricomycetes > Boletales > Pisolithaceae > Pisolithus > Pisolithus marmoratus. Next base: position 149,676 of record JANFAE010000186.1, read on the forward strand.
GGTGTCAAGGATCTGGCAGTCGAGGTAGATGCCAAGTACATTAAAGGGATGATCAATAATCCCGATCTCCAACCCAACGTGTCCATCAACCGCTGGATCGCAGGTATCTTACTCTTTGAATTCGAGCTGATCCACGTACAGTGACTCAAAAAACCCTTTCAATGTTTTTCTGTTTTGTATTGATGGTGATGCCAAAAATCAGGGAAATTCTGAAAAATCTTGAAAGTATTCATACAGATAGCCCTAGGTCCTGGCTTGAAAAGGGTACCTTATTCATGTTGTTTGGCTTTGTTGTGGTTGAGATATTGCATGTTTAATCAGGACAACTCATTGAAAGGGTTTTTTTGCTGATGAAATGGCAGCATATTCATGGCAATTGGACAGCATATTTTATGGTTTGGAGCATGAATTTTTTGCAGTCATGCATGCTAGTGATTACATAATATATCACATGATCAATTTGATGGTTTGTCAGCATGTAAACAAGGCCAACCATTGAACTTGAGTCATTGATCCTCTACCCTGTACCATCACTCAATCAGGACCATTCTCTCAGGGAAATGTCAGCAAATTATGGTGTTAATGGCATTACCATGAGTATGATGTATGCCCAGCACCATTAGTCTCTTAAAATAGTCATTAAAATTCATCCCTGTACCATTTCTGCTACCAATGCCTGAGGGGTCCTGACAGTAATCAGTATTGGGAAAGGTGAAAATGTCATGGAAGTCATTCTGGCACTTCAGGGAGGCATAGCCCTCCTTTTCACACCAGGTGTCATCAATGGTCAGCAAGAATATGCCCTGTACTGAACTGTGGATGTCTGGGAAAAGAATATTTGGTCATTAGTGACCAATGGAAACACTGAGGGACATATTGCAGCAAGGAATCTGCACCCCAGAAGCCCAGTAGGCTATCCCACCCATGACCACCTAGTGTGCAAAGGAGGCTATGCCTCAACCCAACCTTGGTGCCAGCTTCTCTTGGGCAGAAATGCATTAGTTGGGAGCATATTAGTTCACTCTTCATGTCCTGAAGTGCCAAACTGACCTCCATGGAATTTTCAGCTTTCCCAGTATGGATTAACATCAGGACCCCTCAGGCATTAGTGGGGGAAACAGCACAGGGGTGACTTTTTTAAGGAACAAATGGTGCTGGCCATACATCCTACTCATGGTAGTGCTGTGAGGACCAGATTTTGCTGACATTTCCCTGACAGAGTGACCCTGATGAGCCAGATAGGCAGGTTTTGGAGTTGTGGTACAGGATAGAGGATAAATGATGCAAGTTCAATGTTGTGCTTTGTTTACATGCTGACAAATCATTGAATTGATCATGCAATATATTATGTAAGCAATAGCTGGCATTCCTGCCATGAATACATACTCCACACTGTAGATTGCATCCACCATGATGTCAGCAATAAAAACATTGCAATGCATAGGCCTTAGTAATTGGCCCATACCATCACAGCCACTTCACTCCTGAGCTTGGGAAGACCACCAATAGAAAGCTGGGACCAAGGGCTACAATTGTCCTCCCTATGGCATTAGCACAGCCACAACAATCCCAAGCCATCTTACACACAATCAAAATGTTGCAAACATTGCAACATTTTTGTTGCTCACTGTACATTCAAAGGTAACAGTACCATATTTTAATATAGTATATCAGGACTGCATTGCATTAGATGAAGAAGCGGGTGAGCTAGGTGAGCTACCGAAGTCATAGTCCTTATCTTGGACTTGGAGTGCCTTGACTTGGCATGGAAGTAAGTTAGCAAGCCAAGATGCATTGGAGCAGTTATGGGGAAGTCCAGGGGGCACAGCAGCTTCAGTGTTAACTTTTCCACTGTGAGGGCGAAGCCGGAGCTGAGTCCCCACCTTCTTTTGCATACCAATCGAGACCATAGCGTTGGCTGCTGCCACATCATCGGCTTCCCATAAAAGACTAGCAAGTGGGTCACTACGCCAAGCAGGGTACACATGAGGATAAGATATTGTTCTTCTGACCTCATCCTCCGATTCATCTGAGCTCATGGCTTGTGTGCCCAAGTCATTAATAAGGGGAAGGTGTCGTCGAAGTCTTGAGTGATCAGCCATCGCATCAAGATGCATTTTAAGCAGCTAAACAAAATAAATTCGGCTCTGCAGAAGAAGAAACTGAGGCAAACTTATGTGCACTTTCCTCGAGCCATGGGAGGATTTCTGTAGGCGAACATTTGTTGCTTGTATCGCTTTCTCTGGGTCTTCATCCACAGCAGTAACCACCTCCCTATAACATGCCTTGACATATGCAAGATGAGCCAGGAATGCCATACAAATTGTCTCAAATTTACGGTAACATTCTGGGATGTTGGCTGAAGCATACCAAGAGTGTTTTGTAATCTTCTTGAGAAAATCTTTGGCAAAAACAGTGGCTGCATCCTGGTTGAATGGTGAATCTCGATTACGCAAGCAGTCAACCATGAAGTCAGTCAGAGTGATTTTGAGGCACCCTGGAAGCCCTTGCTCATATTTGTCAACTTGTGCCTGTGAGAGAGAGCATTTCGCATTTCGTAAATATTTGTATCCCCTTATTTTCAGTAAGGTAAGGGTATGGGCACAAATGCACTGCTGTCGAGGAAATGAGAATAAAATATATGGAATAAAGGTACTACCTTACCAAGCACACCAAATGTTCTTGCTCATCTCTAATGGCTGGGAGCTCTGGATCAGCTGTGACGAAATGGCATTGTTTGGCTGCTTTTCCCCTCTGTGGCCAGGGGAATGAGTCACCACTTTCTCCTTGGCTGGGACATGGCTGGTGAGTCGAGACTATGCCAGATGTCCTTACATGTTTGTGGATAGTACCAATCTCCTTCATTATGGTCTCATGAGATCTTGCCTGCGATTTCTGAATGGAGTCTAATAGAACATCCATTCCTGAGGAGAAGTAAGATAGTAACAGTGCAAAAACTCCATTGAGTGCACTGCCATCATCAGGTCAAGCATGGTGGGAGGGACTGCCACTTGGAAATATGTCTGACTGTGGGAGACCAGAAGAGATATTTAATCCAGAAACTCTGGAGCCAGTTACAGGAGCTGGAGCAGATGTACTTGGCCCTGGGATGTCATGATCTGTCATAGTCTGCCAAGTGGGTAATGGAATAGATGGCATAGCCTGGAACTGGGGCCAAGCCTGCATATTCTTCAGAGCAGTAGACAGCTGTGGAGGTGGCACTGGAAGCTCAGATTCAGATGGCCATGGAGGAAGGTCCCGGCCTTGCAGACAAAATTCACTCTGTGGAAGCTATTGTCATGAGGATATGTAACAAACTGACTTGAAAACTCTACTTACCTGACTGTTACAGTTGGATTCAATGGCCATCTGTTTCCCTTTGTCATGCACGGTTCGAGTGGAATGCTGAGAATCCAAAATTTCCTATATAAACAGGCATTTTATTAGAACAGGATATTCACTGGTAAGAAATACATACTTGTATGGTAGTAGGGCATGGTGCAATTGAGGGAGGTGCTTCTGCATGTGTTCTAATCATAGAACCGCTTGATGGGGTAGATGGTTGCTGAATGACATGTGAATAGGCAGGTGTGTGCTGCCTGGAGATGGGAGGCATCTGCTCATCACCTGGGGTTGGCTCTCTTGACTGTACAGATGAGACTGGGGTCGACTCTCTTGACTGTCTTGAGGAGGCTGAGGTAGGGCGTCTTGACCATTTAAATGATGTTGTGGTCACTGTACGTGATGGGGGTTGACTGGATGTAGACACTACAACAGGAAGACTGGACTGAAGTTTAGTCAGCTCCTAATACACCCTATCCCATCTTAGTGAAGAGTGCTCACCAGCAGAACAGGATGTTCTGGAGGCTGACCACACATCATTTGCTTGAGGGTGCTAAGTAGCTGTTGCTGTGATGTTTGAGCAGTCTGTTCTTCTGATACAGTCGAGTTGTCTACTTGTGGCACAAGCGAGGTCTCATCTGCTTTTGATGACTTGGGAATATGATGTCCTTGTGTCCATGCATCATCCAGAGGACATTTCGAAGGCGAATGGCCTTCTGGCAACTCTGAGGAAGAATCTGGGCACAATGGGAGATAAGCAAGCCAGAAACAACAAATTAGTTACTCTAACCTTGAAGATCCATGGTGTATGGCACAAGTAAACAAGAGATGGGGGCCAGGTCTTGAATAAATAGAGATACAGCATGAAAGGGTCATTCTAGGACCTGTTAACATCTCCACACCCATGAAAGAATACAAGACAGGTGCTGCCTAAATGATTGGTGGCATTTGCAAAAATCAAATCAAATAGGTACACCTACCCTACGTCTGGATGTTCATGCTCTTGGACAAAATTTCAGAAATCATGACGACCATTGACGTTGACCACAAATAAAATTCCAAGCCACTCATGAGGGTTCAAGTCCTGGATTTGATGAGCACTATGGAGGTACAATGATGCCATATGGGGCTGTAATGAAAGTTACCACGAGGTAAGGTACTAGGACATCAATCCAGAGTATCATGGATGCTACCTCTTTGATCAGAACCAGAGCAGAGCCTAGGAGACAAAGAAGTAAGATTAGCCCTGATATCAGTGATGATCCGTAGGTGTGATTTCATGAAGAATAAAAGTGATGTCTTCGATCAGAAGACACCGGCAGCCAGAATGTGGAGCTAGGAGACAAAGAGATAAGGTTAATTAAACATCAATCATAGGGCCGCATGCACTCTACCTTTCTACTCAGAATAAGATTGGCCATGCAACCTCCCACCAGGATGTTGGGTGCTTTGTGATAATGGCACGACACTGGCTGCTTACCCCTGCAACGTGTTGATTGTGAAAAATCAAAGTGTGGTGCTCATATCACAAAACTCAGCTGTGACAGCACAGCAGGGCAATGAGGACTCGGGAGATGGAAGAATGGGTAAATCTCATTCTGAAAGGGAGGACTGCAGCTATAAGCACGATGGCACCTAGGCTGAACTGACTCACCATCGCCCTTACTCCCCACTGCACCATTCCCCCACTTAATATGCTTGCTCTTCATGGCCCCCATTCATTCCAGTCCTCAGAGATGCTCTCCATGCAAGGGTCGATCGGCACCATGCGCTTCCAACCTCCCTGCTGACAGTGATAAGCATCTTGAACCCAAAGACTTGGTCCAGAAAATGTCACAAATCATGGATTTGCTTGAAGAAGATGTGAAGTGATCTCATAAGGTAAGTAAAACTACTCTGTATAGCACACATTCTGACCACATGCAGGAAGTTGAGAGGTTGACGACCGAGAAAGAGACAGCAGAGAAGGCCCAAGCTGATGCTAAGGGAGCAGAGGAAAATCTGTGGAAGATGATGGAACGGGTGAGTGCTGCAGAGCACGTGCTAGACACTTATCATTAATATTCCATTTGTTAGTTCACAGCCACACATGCTGACGCCATCAAGTGTGGTGTATGTCAGAAATGCATTGATTGCCCCTTCACGTAGGTGCTCTATGATATTTACATACTTATGCTAATCATTATCGGTCCAGCTTGGTTGATTGCAGCCACTCCTTCTGTTATGGCTGCCTCCAGGAGTGGTTTCATAACAGCCTGCTGAGGCAGTTAAGGTGGCGAGATATTCCAGCTCACTTGAAACAGAAACTGGTGACAGCAGTGAAGCTCAAAGAACTCTTCAAAAATAAACATATCTATGTGGTCCACTATACTTGTCTGACTTCCGGTTGTTTAATTGATGTGGAAAGCAAACCTATGGAGAACGACCTCACTGGGACTATGATCAATGCGGTAAATGACATTTTAGGACCCCCAGCAAAACAAGTCGACCACAGTCCACACCTCGACAGACCTGACATTTGGGTAGATATCTTCTATGATGAAGCTTGATTGGTGAGTTCTTATCATGCACATTCTGAAGCACACTGATCTTTCAATCTAGAAAGAGTAGGAACCTTTTCCCTCGAGTAGTTAGAGTAGTTGTGCTCTTATACTACATAACAAATGTATGAGTGACATCTCTTACCTTGTTCTATGCCTGTCCTTCTCTACCAAATACTGTTAACTGCACAATCAGTGAAATCCATTTTTATCGATCTTAAATATGTTTCTGAGCTGCTCTCGTAGCATATTAGATTGTGGTGGCCAAATAAACACACTCAAATTCATAATTGCTGTACACAACCCATACAAAGCGAATATTAATCCTAAAATTGCATATCCAAATACAAAGGAGAGCTCTGGTGTCTATTGACTTCCATCCATGTCAATCATACACTGTTTTTCGATGGAATACAGGCTAAAGTGGTCTCATGAGGGGCACTGCAGCCCTATCAATTGTACTGCATTTATGGATGACAGGAGCCACATTGCCAGTGGCAGTAAGTGAGTCGGCATATCATTGGTATATGCTCACACAAACAGGTGATGATGGACATGTCATTGTCTGGTCAACCCATGGTGTCCCTCAAGTGGCTTTGTGACAATGCTCACAATAACATTTACTACCTGTTATCTGCAGGTGCCAATGGTACCCTTGTTATATGGCAATTTAATGTTGGATCAGTGAGTTGGATAATGCACGAGTTGCAATGATTACTTAAAATCGACAGGCTCTCTTTGAATGGGTACATATGGAGATGGTCTTTGATTCTGCAGTAGAATATATGGAGCTCGACCAGACCCATAATCTTTTGGTTCTAACTACACAAGGGAGGATTGCACTGTATCAGATAACAAAGGAAAACACAGGTGAGCTGAACATCATCAGTCATCTTGTTATCTTTGTTCATGGCAGGGTACAGTCAGCCTCTGCCTAGCCCAACTCCACCTGCCACCTCAGCATCAATGGCTACCTTCTCTACTGATATCTGCTCACTTCTTCGACCAAGGGCATTGCATTGCATTCGCATTCCTAGACTCACACGAAGTGTATGGCCCAGACTCTCAGTTATTAGTTGAAGTTTTCCTTACTTGGATTTTAGCATTGCCTGGAAGATTGCCCTGTGGAACCAGATATCCCATCACAAGATAAGGACGCACATGTAGGTTCTATATTTCCAACCATTTTTCTCATTTGCAATCTTATTTCCACTTAGAGGGAGCACCACATACCATGAAACCTCTCAATTATTACTTGTGTGGAACCTCGTTGATGGTGTTGATATATATTGCCTGGCATATCAGCCAATGTCCTCGCTGCATCATGTGCGGCATCTTTGGTTGAAAATAAGATGAAATTATATATGTCATGTTCAATTTGACTCGGATGGACAAGTAGTGATTACTGGTACCGACAATGGCCAAGTGTTGTTGTGGGATATTAAAACTGGTCAACTAGCTCAGGTTCTACACCATGGCCCAGGTATGTTCTCTAAGTGCCCATGTTCATAACTATCACTCACATTGCACACAGAGCTTCATGCAGTACAAGTTGTTAGCATATGTCACACAATCTCTTTCTACCTTTTGCATATACCTAATCCAGGTAGATAGTATAGCTTGCCTCAGGTCGACAAGCACTTTATTGCCAGTGGGTCTTCAAGCACTAGTGACTGAGTACTTCTTCAAGTATGGTCAACTGGGGTAAGCACTAGTCCTCTCAATATTGCTGCACAAATTCTGATGATAAGAATTCCCTCAGTTTGTTGATAATAGCAAGAGCCTGAAGGAAAATATTATGGTAGACAGTTGTGACAATTTACCTACATGGGGGCAACAATGTCTCTTTGACTTTTTCTTTGCCGTAGTATTGAGTATATTCATTTTAGTAGGTACTCAATGGCTTCTGACGACTCCCTTACACGATATCATTAGGAACTGGGCTTAGACTACAGGATTCTGGTCTGCATAGTTGTAGGTTATGGATTAACACTCGCAATATGTAAAAATGAGATGAAATGCTATGAAGGTGAGTCGTTGACAATGTCAGACTTTCGATCTTGGAACGCCAGGCTTTATCATTATACACAATAATGTGGGTGCCAAGTCTCCTAGCCTACACTCAGGCTACACGTTCCAGTGCCACACCTCGGACTAATTGAACCAAATTAGTGTATGTTCATACATAATGAGCTTTCCATATTCGAAGTCGTCCCAAATCACCCACCATTGGTATGCCCCATGATTCACCCCTTGGCTAATGAAACCCTTCATCCCATTTGCACCTGAGCATACTTTAAATGGCCATACTGATTCCATCAATTCTCTTGCCTTCTCTCCAACCAGTGTAGGGAAGGTATCCTCCCTACCAGGATATTTCCTTTATTTCATTGTTTTTACTTACTGATTTGTTTTTTATACTTTTCTTGTTATTGTTTTACATAGTGTTTGGACGCATTGTGGCTTATGTAAGCCTGCGCGAGTACTTCGAGTGTACTGTACATACTTAGAATAACAACAGACGAGCTACCCCAGACGAGAAGCCAGAAATAAGACGAAAGAAGACTCGGAATAATAGTTCTTCATTCCCAGACAGTCCCTAGACGTTATCACAGCTTTTATTTGGATTACTGGGCGTGTTTTTGGTCTTTTCCCTATACTCTTTGACCCTCCACCAGGCAACTCCAGCCTCCTGGGACGAATTCCCCCCCCTCTTCTCACTAGGTGACCTTTGACCTTTTCCTAGGGTCCCCAACTCTCATCTCTACATCTGGAGCCCACCACGAGGGGGCTGTTTTGCTTGGTACCCCTACTTCTCCCCCTCCCCTCGAGCTTGTACATGCGTTTTCTTGAGAACCAACGCGCCGGACCTCTCGCTTTTCTGGACTCTGATTCTACTCGACGAGACCTTTCGAACGAGGTCTTTTTCATCGCGTCCGCTGCAGTACTTCCGGAGATATTCTTATTTTTGTGGAGAAAGGCTCTGTAGGACGAAAATTGGAATAACTTGGGACTGGGTGTGCCGTTTTCTCCGGTTTCTTGTTCGCCCACTTCTCCTCGCACGCCTCTACCATCTCCCGAAGGTTCGGAGAATTCCATCGAGCAGTTCTTCCCCAGCGCACTGCCATCCTCCTCCCCTGCCACAGCTTAGCTCCCTGGCACCTCCCCTTCGTGTTTTGAGCCATTTTGAGTTGTAGGAAACCCTCCCCCACCATCATAGAGTCAGTAGACGACCCCCTTCAAGACGCCATCAGCCCCTTCGAGACCCCAGATGCTTCGAGACTCCCAGACGAACTCCGAGCCCTTTGAGACACACTCGTGACACAGACGCTTCGTTAGACACACCCGCTTTGTTCGTAGACATAACCAGACATTATATTGTTGTTTTCTTGCACATATTGCAGTTGAGCGAGGCTGCAAGTTTGAGACTCAAGTGTTCAAGTCACAAGCAGCGACTAGTTTCAGTTTTTGGTGGTCGAAACCACTTCGAGACATATCAGACAGGGTTTCTGCACCCTCTTCCCCCCTTTTGTGGTTCGTTGCCACACCCCCAACCCCCCATAGATGTTCGAGGTCACATCAAGGTGACCCCACCTCTTCATTGTACCCTTCGAGACCGACTGTTGACACTCGAGCCTCGCATTTACCGTCGATACCGCTGTCAATTACCAGTTACAATGTGATATATATTTGTTTGAGCTTCATATACACTAATCATGATGGAAGAGACATGCAGACTGTCTCAAGCCCCCACTTGAGTCCCCCCTGGAGTTCTTGGGGCAGGCCGAGGACTTGCCACATTACCTCGAGGACGTAGTGGAGTATGGTAAGGCCCAGGGCACAACAGATACCTTGTTGCTCATCCAGTTTGCAATCAATGGAGCACCACCCCACACTGGAAGGCTCTGGAGCTACCTCATGGCCAGTGCCCCAATCTTCAAGTGATGGGAGAACTTCCAGGCTCTCATAACTCTCCAGTACCCTGAGATCAAGCCAGTCAAGGATGTCCTTGAGTACTTCGAGGAGTTCTATGCTTTCCTTGAGGAGACTTGTCGCAGCGAGCTAAGCTCAGTTGCAGCCCTAGGGGACTACCTTCGTCATTTCCAGGTCTTGTTCTTGGCCCTAGTGAGTTGGAGTGTCTTGGAGTTGAGCCATCGAGGCCAGCTATTCCTTCGAGGCCTCCCACCACAGGTCGAGCTCGAGGTTTCAAGGAGGCTCGCTTCCAGGTACCCCCTGTTTGAGTTGGGCTGCCTGTGGCCTGTCGAGGTCATTGTTTGTGTTATGAAGGAGGTTATTGAGGAGGGGGTAGGCTGCTCATCCCCTCACCTAGTTTCGAAGGATGCCTCGTCAGCTCATGAGTTCCCTGAGGAACCCTCTCAGCACGCACTGCACGCATTTCACAATTTTTCATGCCAAAATATGCTGAAAAAATTGAAAAAAGAGATACTCTTTTATTTCAGCTGTTTTCAAAGAAAAAAGGTGAATATAATGTAATGTTTTCTTTGTCTCTTCTGCCAAAAAACATGAATTAATGGTAATGCCCATTAGGATCTTCACTAATGGGTATTAGCATCAATCGATGTTTTTTAGTAAATCATGCAAAGAAAACAAAGTGTTATTATTGCCTTTTCTCTTTGAAAACATGTGTCAAAAAAGAGTATCTCTTTCTTCAATTTTTTCAGCATGTTTTCTCAAGAAAAATTGTGAAATGCTTGCAGTGACGTGCACTTGCCCTTGATCAGTTACAAGTCGGACATCCCTGTGGAGTACTCTTGGTCTCGTTCTAGAAGATGTTCCCAGGGAGAAGTGCACTCAACCTTGAAGCTTCCCCCTCATTCCCCCTTTGAGGCATGCCCTCAACCTTTGAAGACTCCCCCTCCTTCCCCCAAGCATGCTTCGAGCAGCTCATCCCATCGCCAAGTCACTAATGCAGGCTCGTGGCACACTGTGGTTCAGCCATGGCGGTGTGTCCTGGATAAGCAGGCTGGTGAGTCAGCTTTGAACTCACTTCAAGGCTTGAGAGAGGACCAGTGGTCATGTCCATGTCGAGTTGACCATTTGGAGAGCACAAAGGTTTGCCCCCCTCGTTCCCAGTTGATGTCTACTAGGGCTCGTGACCTTGGTTTGGCCTCAGCTTGCTCTTGTCAACTTCGCGAATCCTCGAGCACCCCCTCGAAGAGCTCGTCCCATCTTGTGCCTCCCTCGAGGCACTCTCCTTGTCCCATCCCTTGTTGTGGGTCATGCCCAGGGAGGTCATGCTTGCTTCGAGGGACCCCAGCTTTGCTGTCAAACCCTGCCCCTGCGAGTTTCGAGTCCCATTCAAGAGTGTCGGGTCGCTCACTTCCCCTTTGAGAGGCTATGGTTTCGAGTAGGTGTCCCTCAGCCTACCAAGAGGTCTCAAGGCACCAAGTTTGGCCTCGAAGATTTGGGTTTTGTTTCTTCTGTGGTCATGAGGGGCACATTCGAGCACAGTGCAGAGTTTTTGCTTCATATCTAGCTGCAGGAAGGTGTGGGGTGGTTTGAGGTCGCGTTGTGCTACCTACAGGTGAGGAGATCCCTTGTGAAGCACTTGGGCACACATTACAGGCTCGTTTGGACTTCTGGGCCCTTGCTCGTGGCCCAGGAGGGTTGACTTCATGGTTACCTTTCCCTCCTTTGAGTTCTGGATCAGTCCCACCCCTCACCACCTCTCGAGTTCGACCCGAGATGACTCCAAGGCATCCTTTGAGGTCACAAACTACCCAGTCCCCTCTGAGTTACCCTCGAGCTCCCCCCGAGCTTTGTTTCCCCTTCGAAGTGCCCTCGAAATGCTTTGAACTGCATCCCCCCTTCAGCTGAGTAGTGATTTTGTTTCTTTTATGTGGTTTCTTTTGTTTTGAGTTTGCATTTTCATGATTCTAGCTAGAGTTTTGTTTTGAGGATGATACCCTTGCCTCATTTTATGTTACAGCTCAGTGCATGGTGACTGAGGACAGTCACTGTCTAAAGCCCCCCTCGGATGTAGGGAAGGTATCCTCCCTACCAGGATATTTCCTTTATTTCATTGTTTTTACTTACTGATTTGTTTTTATACTTTTCTTGTTATTGTTTTACATAGTGTTTGGACGCATTGTGGCTTATGTAAGCCTGCACGAGTACTTCGAGTGTACTGTACATACTTAGAATAACAACAGATGAGCTACCCCAGATGAGAAGCCAGAAATAAGACGAAAGAAGACTCGGAATAATAGTTCTTCATTCCTAGACAGTCCCTAGATGTTATCACAGCTTTTATTTGGATTACTGGGGGCGTTTTTGGTCTTTTCCCTATACTCTTTGACCCTCCACCAGGCAACTCCAGCCTCCTGGGATGAATGTTGGAGATTGAATCACCCCAGTGTGATGTATATTTTGGTGCGATGTTTACATGCTTACATAAGTGCTTGGAGCGCACATAGTACTACACTTTTGGTACTGTTCCCTCAGTAGTTGAGTCACTACTGAGGGTAAGTCTACATATTCTTTATAGTATACTACTTACTGATACCTTGTAGCTGCCTACAGGTACTTCAATATATATAGTAGTTGAGTCACTACTGAGGCTGCCTACAGCCCTTTTCTACAATGAATTCCCCCCCCTCTTCTCACTAGGTGACCTTTGACCTTTTCCTAGGGTCCCCAACTCTCATCTCTACACTGGAAGCCAATTATCAAGTGGAAGTGAGGATGGAAGCATTATCATATGGGAGCCACTCAGTGGTGCTCCGATGTACCATGTTGCCTTTCACTCTGCTATCCTCAGCCTTGCATGGGATCCTCAACATATGTATCGCTTGTTTGTCAGTTGCTCTGATGGTGCACTAGCCATTTGTGAAAACTCAGAGGTAAGACATGACTGAGTCTGTGAACAAACCAACTAACCCCACTGATAGACACAAGAATCAACTAGCTCTATTCTCACTGGTACCAAAGCCCCAGTTTACACACTCACTGTCGATGAGTATAGTGGTTATGTTGCCATTGCTCTAGGCTCTGAAATACACATCGCAAAAGAGGTCGCCTGTGCATTGCATTTAGGATATTAAAGAGGAATATTGATGTTTTCTAGATAAATATGCTACTTTTAAGACCTTCCCTCCACCAAGCGAACTGCCACTTATGACTGAGCAACCTGACAAGAGGATATGTGGTCGAGCACTTGCATTTAGGGAGAGAGGGACTGAGTTGGTTGTCGCCTACCTCAACCATGGCGTGGTGTAAGTGTTTCTGACTTGACATATCAGGTGTTGAAATGTTCAACTCTCATGCTAGTTGTTGGGACATTGGCTCTCTTGAACAATGTTGGCAGATTAATCCCATCCATAGCCATCAAATTGTGTAAGTGCTAAAGCCATCATTCTGCAGATCTGTTTTTGAAGACTGTGCTAGTGGTCATGCTGTGCTTTCATCTGACAAGAAATGCATTGCCCTGACAAATTTGGGTGACGGTGTTGACATATATTCTCTGGGACGGTCTCACCCTGATATACATCTCAAACATCCACCACCCTCAGAGGAAAAAAACATTCCAGTGCAAGTGTCCTGGCTCCAGGATGGTGCTGCTGTCATCAGTGGTTCTTCTGACAGAGATGTTTGTATCTGGGAAATCCCGTCAGGGGAGCCCCTCCAGTTGTTAGAGCATGAGGGTACATTAAAATACCCCATCTGCAGAAGTTGTTTTTGACCTTCACCCCAGGGTGCATTGTGCAAGCTGTCGCAGTGCATTGCATGATCCATTTATGTTCTCAGGTCATTGAGCAGTGCACATTAGACTTTTGATTACTCCAGTAGTACCGTAATTGCTACTGCAACTGCTGAAACTGTGGGAGACACTTGCATCAAGGTATGGAAAAGTAAGAATAATGGTAAGATGTCTCAAGCTCTATGGAATGCATTAATGGTCTCTGAGCAGTGCTTTCAAGGTCTTGGAGGGCTGTTAAGCTGAATCTTTGGACACGGAATCTTGCCCTGAAAGGTGCTGTTCATTCATTAGTGGAGATAAGGGTTCGAGTGCTTGTCGTACTTGGGATTATTGGCAGCTTCTTGTTTATTGCCTACTGCGTATGGAATGTCTACAAGGTGAGTGTTGTTGTGTCATTGGGATCTGACAGCTGATAGCCTTGTCAATGGTTGGCAGCTGGTCTTGATCTCTGTCTCCTGTGACACAGAATTATTGATTGCATGCCTCTTACAATTGCACCCCAGAGATTTGTGCCTCACTCTCACTGCAGTAGTCTGTTGAGCCGCTCTGAGCATGATTGAATATTTGTGGAAAAAATTGCAGGACAAGGAAGAGCAGATTCCAGAAATAATTTACCTTTGATAAGACATACTGGTATTGCTATCAACAATTATGTATGTATGACCACTGAGAGCAATGTACATTGATATACATTGTACATGGGTAATGACTGTAGGATTGGAGATAGATGTTACTGGCGGTGGCAGGTCTGTCCACAAACAGCATGATGTTGTAGTAGCATTATCGTGCGTGGGCAGCGACCAGCGATGGAGCTGCAGCAGCACCAGATTAGCTCTTAGCGGCACGCTGCAAAAGCAGCATGCACAATGGAAGGTCACAATGCATGCATGACAAGAAACAATGAGTATGTCCACAGAGGCCTTGAAACATTACCCGAATTTCAAGTTCTCTGTCTATCATCAGCCTTAGTACAGCGAAGGATGGTTTGTCATTATCTGCACAAGATATGTGGCTCGAGGTGTTGTCCAGATATCACATATGAAACTGAAAGTATGCAACAAAGATCTCATGATGTACTTCACAATGGATTCTCAGAACAGAACCCATCTATAATCACAGTTAGTTCAAGTGCAGTGCAAGTATAAGGCCACTCATGATGAGTGGCTAAATTCAAAGTACAAAGGATTTCGAGGAGGTCATTTTTTGTGACTACAATGACAAGTTCTATGTCTGATGTGGGGTCCTACAAGACAGCCCCACAAATTCAAACAAATGCCCTGGGTTAGACCACTGATTTCACAGTTCAGCCTTCAAATTCATATATTCTGTTTGGGCCCACTTATGCCTGTTTGAACTTGTCACATTTTCGGTAAATAGGTGGTTGATAAGTTCCAGACTATCGACAAGTTCCTGCATGCTTCATTACACCTGTTGAGTGCTCTTCAAATTTTTCATTGACTGTGAATTTGAAGCTCAGCTTAGTGGGAAGGTCATTGGGCCTTTGCCTGCAGTGTCGCTTCCTTGCCATTCTGTGTGGTTCCATGGTCGCTGTTTCACTCGCTACAGCCCTCACCACCCTTTTGGCCTGTTGGGTCATTGTGCTGAGTTGGTAAGGTCCTTTTCTCATAGGAATTCACAAAAAAGCGATTGTCATCGTCTCTTGTAGGGCGTCTTTGAGCTCTGGATGACCTTCTGACCTCTAGAGTAGGCACTGGGCTCGGATATGGCTGCGGTGGCCCTCGTAACTGTGTGGATGACCTCTCGGAGGGTCTCTGAAGCTGCTGTGGGTGCTGCAAGGGGTCGTTTTTCAGGACTGGGCCAGGTAAGTCTATCCTTTCGGTTTTGACTTGTTCCAGTTTGCATGGGCCAGGCATTTGTGATGGCAGACGATCGCTTTCGATCTGTGGCTGCTCCTTGACAGTCTCAGCTTCCTCCTCGAAGCTTGACCCTCCCGAGTCCAGTGATGTCCATTCGAGCTCTTCTGCAGCTCCAAGCTTGTCCACTGGTCATAAAAGTGTGCTGTGCCCTCTTTCTGCTCCACATTTTGCTTCACCAGAAGTCTCTGAATGTTTTCTGATGGCATCTGAGGGGTCCTCTGTGATTCTTACACAGTCAGGGCCTGTAGAGTCATTCTCATCGAAGACGACATCTCTTGATTCATAGACTTGGCCTGTTGAGCGATGTAGACATGTGAATGCCTTCTGATTTTCTGTGAAGCCAAGTAGGATACACTCAATAGACTTTGCATCGAGTTTCTTTTGCTTTTCGTGGGGTATATGGATGTGTGCTGTACATCCAAAGACTCGAATGTGTGCAACTGATGGTTTGCTGCCTGTGAAGGCTTCATATGGTGGAACGTCCTCTGCAATGGCACGTGTGGGTGTCCTATTTATGAGGTATGTCGCATACAGTATGGTGTCCCCCCAATACTTATTTGGAAGTTTGGCATTGTGCAGCATCGCTCGTGCAGTTTCGACCAGGGTACAATTCATGTGCTCCGGCACCCCATTTTCTTGTGGCATGTAGGCATTCATCTTTTCATGATGAATTCCCTTTGATTTAAGGTAGGCCAAGAACTCCTGTGAGCAATATTCACCACCTCCGTCAGAGTGAAAAATGTTTGGTATTCCCCTGTCTCAACTTCAGACTGAGTGAAGTAATCCTTTGTAAGTCCCAAGACTTCGTCTTTAGACTTCAGCAGCTTGACCACAAGGTGGTGAGAGTAGGCATCTATAAAGGTGACAAAGTATCGATGGCTGGTTCGAGCAGTAGTTTCCATAGGACCACAGACATCGCAGTATGTTCTGTAGAGAACACCTGGGCTTCAAGTGGTAGACTCAGCTGGTATCACATTCCAATGTTGTTTCCCTTTCAGGCAGGCATCGCAGTGCAACTGTGGTGATTCACTGGTACCTGTAACTTCCATTCCCTCCACCATGTCCTTGCTGACGAGCTTCAGGATGGATTTGACATTTGCATGTCCAAAATGACGATGCCATGTTTCTAGGGAGGCCTTGGAGACTTCAGAGCTGACTGCAAGGGCTACAAATTCAGCTGATGGATTGAGGAGGTGGGAAGGTCCTTATATGATATGTGCCGCATGATGTGGACTGTGTGTACTGGCTGCTAGGACATAGAGAGAGTCTCTTTTCTGACCTAGGCCAACAACTTTTCCCTGTGACAGAATTGAACATGTTTCATGATCGAAGACAACCTGGACATCATGGTTGGCCAGGTAGGCCACAGAGAGAAGGTTCATATCAAGGTCTGGTACATAGTAGACCTGTTGAAGTACAATGTGGCCTTGCTTTCCACCTTCCAGATCCATGTCTAGAGCAATATGACCAACAGCAATTGTGGGTATTGAATTTCCATTTCCAACAATTATGGGCTGAGGAGGCAAGAGTTTCTTCAGTGATGTGAACCATTTCCACTGACAGCACATATTCACAGAGGCACCGGAGTCAATTATCCAGCATGTGCTCGAGGTACTGCCACTGTGCAGTGTCATGAAGAGACGAAGAGGAGTTGAGACCGAGGGTACTTGTGGTGACATGTGGGCAACTTTTGCCACCAAGTCATCCTTCTTCTCTTTCTCTGGCTGTGATGAAGCCTTAGCTGCTTCATCTGCCTTCTTTTTCCTGCATTCCCTCTCATAATGCCCAAGAATCTTGCAATAGTTGCATTTGCCCTTCTTTTTCTTTGCTTCACCCTTTGCTTTCCCTTTTTGCTTCCCAGACATGGTAACAGCGAGTGCAGTCTGTGCTGAAGGGGGTCATCGTGACCTCTCCTCAATCAGGACTTGTGAGATGACAGAGTTGACAGAGCGTTTTCCATCCGATGACATGAGGATAGTGCAGAGGGTGGCATATGATGAGGGGAGTGAGATGACGATGGCTATGGCTACAAGGGAGTCATCCAGGGACTGCCCGAGCAACTTCAGGATAGTCGCCTTCTGCTGCATAGCATTTAGCTGTGACTCCATGGAGGTGTCATCTGAGAGAGTCCCTCGAAAGAGTTCACCAATCAAATAGGAGATGGTTTGCTTCCCAAAGCCTTCGTAGCACTCACTCAACTTTCTCCAGACCTCTGCTGCAGTTGAGGCATGTAAGACTCCACTTAATGGTTTGTCTTTCAGAGTAAGAGTGATCTGCACACGAGCTTCCTTGTCCTTCATTAACCACTTGGCATGGCTAATAGGATCCATATTTGCATCTGGTTGTTTAGTCAATGTTCCCCCAACAATCTCCCAAAGCCCTTGTACATCGAGAATTGTTGTGATTCAGAATTTCCATGTCTGGAAATTTGACCCATCATTCTCCAATGAGGGAACATCATATAGGTGACTCGAGGCTTGTGTGGGTTTCATAGAGGTAGTACTTGCTGACATGGAACCTGAAGCTGTGCCCAGTTGTGGGCCAGCTCTAGATGCAGACATAGGGTTTGACATGGTGCTTTAGGATGAAAACATTCCTCTGACTTTTGTAGAATTAGATTCTTTTCAAGCTGGGGCTCATAACCTAATGCAGACTAAAGGGCTGCAAGCACAGAGGAAGCTGAATAAAAGAATGACTCAGTTCGAGTTGGTCAAAACTAGTAAGGACAATTAACTACCTGAATAAAAGAATGACTAGGTACATAAGTAACTATGCTGTCCTTCAAAAGAGAGTATCAAATCTCACCTCAGTTCAAGTTGGTTGAAACTGAGGTGCACTCAGAGAAAACTTCTGCCTGATGTAAGTAGCATATTATGTAATACGACTTGCTGTAAAGTAAAGTCCAAAATCTCCAACACACAACTCATCAATGAGTTATGCCAAGTGGTGCAATGCAACCATGCACTGCAGCCAACACTACAACACTAGTGAGATGCAAGTGAGACTACTCTGCACAACTCATCAATGATTTATGCAAGCAGCTCACTCCCCCCCCCCTCCACCACAGACAGACAAAAAAACAGAAGTGAGCTCACCAGCAGTGACATTTATGTGAGGCATGGTGCTGCACAACTCATCAATGAGTTGTGCAAGGAATGCAAGAGCATCAACACAAACAAGTGACCCCTCCTCACTGCCAGCAAAAGCAAACAAAAGTAAACAAAAAAAAGCAGAGACAAGTGAGGACCTACCAAGAACAAAAGAACAATAACACAGAAGCAGACTTTGACTGGGACAGGCCATAGACATACAGTGAGTGGAGATGAGGAAGAGAAGAGAAGAGAAGAGGAGACACAGTAACAAACAAACAGAAATATTCTATATGTTTTTGTAAACATGGTTAGGGTGAAACTAAGGTATTGGTAGGGTATCATTCCACAACATGTCAATCTGCACAAAGTTGGTGGTAGTATCATTTGTGCAGAATGACTATGATCAGAAAGTTTAATAGATATATATATATGGAAAGGGGTATCTAAAGATAGATTCTATATGTTTTGGTAAACATGATCATGGTGGAACTAGGGTGATAGTATGGTGTCTGGCCACTGATAGTCCATCTGTGCAAATATGGTGACAGCGTGATTTGTGCAAAATGACTATGATCATAAAATGTAATAGATATATAAATAGAAAGTAGTATCTAAAGACAGATTGGTATTTTATTTTGCAAATTCTATATGTTTCTGTAAACATGATAAGGGTGGAACTAGAGTGATAGTAAGGTATCTGGTCACTGATAGTCCATCTGCACAAATATGGTGACAGTATGATTTGTGCACAATGACTATGATCAGAAAATGTAATAGATATATAACTAGAAAGTGGTATCTAAAGGTAGATTGGTATTGTATTTTGAAAATTGTAGATCAAATATGGTGTCATACATCCCATAACAGTAATGACAATCATGCTCACATATATGTATATACCCAGGTACTATGACAAAGGAAAGGTGAGATCTGTGCAAATCAATGATACACATGACTTGTGAAAACAATCCTTTTTAGTGCCCCTGTGGTTCTTGTTTTGATGTTGCTGCATCTTTTTGTCACTTGTATATACAGATGAGCAGTAACATGCAAATGCATTGTGAAGAGGCAGTCCCTTCACAAGCAAGTGTGGCCCTTTAATAGTAGGGAAGTCAGAGACCACCTTCAGTTGGTCAGTGGCCTTGGCTAGTGGGCTAGGATCACCTTGAGCTTGTGTGTCTTAACATGGCCTATGACATCCTGCTTTTTAATGGCTTCTTTGCATTCTTCACATATGAGGAACCTGAATTCCCAATTCACCTTCAAGTTGATGGTGTCCAGGTATGGATGATAAAGGAAGCCAGAAGGGGGTTCCTCTTGTTCCTGCTCTTGTTCCTCTTCCCACTCATGTTCTTGTTCCCATTCCTGCTCCTGCTCCTGCTCCTGCTCATCTTCATCATCTTCATCTACACCTAAATCCGTATCCATATCCACATCTACATTCACATCCTCATCCTCTTCATCTTCATCTTCCATTATTATAGCTTTTCTTTTTCCTTTTTGATCAAAATTTGTGGTGCCCTTATGATCTTGTCCCTTACTTTCTTCCTCATAATAGTTCATAGTAGTAGAGAATATCTTGTAGGGGTAGGGTTCTTGCCCCTTTGCATTGTTATCCCCCCCTTCTTCACTCTCCTCTTCCTCTTCTTGGCCCTTTGCCTTATTTTTGGCTTCTTCCTTACTGGTCTCTTCCTCTTCATAAATGACAATTGGGGAGTTGGGGTTGGGGTGAGCTTCTTGCTCTTGCTAGCCCTCATCTATATTGCTCCATTCCTTGTCTTCCTCTGGGCAAGGTTCTCTGTCCTGCTGGTCCTGTGGAAAAAATTTACTTATTAGGACTAATACAAGTGAGGACTTCTTTATTATTACTTCAATGCTGAGAGGTGCCATGGAAGTGTCAACACTGACAGGCTCACTAGGAGGAACAGAACCTATTACCTAAGAAAGCCCAAGCAACTATAATCAGCATAGGTAATAAAGGGTGATGACTTACTGTGCCTTCTGGCCCAATCCATGGAGCCTTGACTTTTTGTAAATGCTTTGAAATGGCAGGTATTGTGGCATAGGGTGTGGGAGAGGATGCATGGTTAGAACAAAAACCATAAAATTTTCCATCTTGATGAGTTAGTGTGATTGTTACCCCAAAGCTGTCTACAATTGTGCCACTCTCCTGACATTCCCTCCTCTTGTGAGGATTGCATTTGCTTTTGGAAGGAAATGTTTGGTAGCAAATGTTGCAGGTGAAGTGACCTGGCATAGTGGTGGTGGTATGAGGTCAAGAGACAATTAGAAAAATTCTATCAGTATTGCACAAACAAGACCATGGATCAAGAGTGGGGATGTGTGAATTTAATTTAGTGTTGAGCATGGCAAGTCAGTACTTGGCCAGCAGCTTTTATGTAGAGATACTGTATTCATCCCCATTTGCACCTCCAGTCTTTCCTATTCCTGCATCACTGGTGGGAGTGACTCCTTTGGGGATGCCTGGTGGATTGGAACCATCAGGTGTGGTGATTGCTGGGCTGGGAAAGTCACCAACACACCTTCTGAAAGGGGCAATGCTTGGCTGGCATTTGGATACAGTTGTTGTCATTCTCTCAAAGATCCCTTCTCCAGCTTCAGGGCCAACCTCCCAGCTGGGGGCATCAGGATCCACATCTGCATCTTCCTCTTCCTCTGCAAGTATATCATATTCTCTCATCTCCTTGAGTCAGATTGGACTGAGGATCGGTTGAATCACTTGCGTGTGGAAATGCTGATCTTTTCATGGGGGGGAGGTTTGAGTTGACCTGGTGGGCAACCACATATTATAGCACATGTGCATGCTTACTTCAGGGCGTTTCAATGTTTTCACCACGTTAATCACTTCGAAGCAAAATGACATATTTATATATTAATTCAATGCGCTGATTAATTGGAGATTTAATTTTATCACCATCTATATGAAGAACATGCGATCATGAAAATTATATATTCATGACGTCATAAGGTTTGACATAACTCCCTATAAAGGAGTCTTAAGCGTGTGAAACTTGAACCGCCGCCGGGAAATCTCATGGCATGTGCTGCGGGCAATGCATCCCCATGCGTCCAATTTTTCACACACCTTAGATTTAACCTTTAATAAAGCATTGTCATACTTAGAATCCATGAAATAAATTTCATGTCTTTGGATGTATCTAATGTTCTTCATATAACTGTGATAGATAAATCTCTCAAATAAATCTTGTGATACATGAATCATATAAATTTCATTTTCGCTTCGGCTTAAGTGTGTGAAACATTGAGCTGTTTTGCATTTACTGTATACTAGTATTCTACAGGTACGAGCTTTGCTACTGATAATAAGTGACTACTAGTAGCTACTGATTCTACTTCTACAAAAGGTTAGCAGGGAAGGAGACAGAGGATGAGAGGTTAAAAAGAAAAAGAGCAGATCATGCTCTGAAGCTAGACTACTGTTTTCAATAGAAAAAAAAAATTTATTGTTTAATGAATAACTAGTGAACTGGTAGAAATTAGAATGAGGTGCAGTGAAATTCTAGCCAAGCACAGGCTTACCTATCAAAGACTTCTCTCCCCCAAGAACTGGGGAAAGAGCACAGGGCTAACTGAATGTGACAACTGAATACAACTATCATACAATGCAGTGAGAGGTGAGCTGAACTGCAGCATCATACTGCACTCAGCTAAACAGGGTGGCTTCTACCACAAGGGGAGAAAATGGCAGGGTGCTGATGACAAATTGTTGAACACTACCATCCCCCAAATGCATGGGACCAGTGGAGTGGAGTGGAGTGGAGTGGAGTGTTAGGGAGCACAGAGAAAAAAAGAATCGGGGGAATACATGCACCCAATCCCAAGATATGCCCATCTTTTGTCCTAGGAGGCCTTTCTTCCAGTAAGCAGCCTATAACTCCAGAACAGCAGCATTGGAGGGGGAGACCTGAAAGGTACCATTGAGCAGAACCAGATTCCTGACTTCATGGATAGGGTCAGATGGCACAGTCATCAAAATATCCCACAGAAGGGAGGGGAGGGGGGAAAAGGTGGATCCAAGCAGCACACAAAAAAAGCATGCATAAACAGAATTAAGAACAGCCTTCCAGGTATTTATAATGCCTCAATACCAACCTAGCATGCCCTATGAGTGCACTGGGAGTTCAACTGTGCCAGTTGATTGTGCAATGTCTGGGGGGAGACTTCAATTGCAAGAGTATTTGAGGGCAGGGAAGAGAGCAGTCAAAATGTGTGGGGGCAGATCCTCATGATTGCATTTGGAACGAACAAAACTCACCTTGGGGGGGTGGTAGTATTAGCCTGTACCCCATTTTCATGACATGGGTCACTGAGAATGGTGGGGAAGCAGCCAAACTGCATGAATGTCATGTGACTCACAGGGAAAAATATTACATAACCAAGTGCAGCATGCTGCACTCAGCTAAAACAGGGCCACCCAAAAGTCATGTGAATGTTCCCACTGAGACAAGTCAGCAGAAGGATGGGGTCAGTGGCCCCCCACCAAAAAAGGTGTGCCCAGTTCCATGAGTGGCCTCCCATGTTATCACCACCCCACAGACTAGTACCACTGTCACACATGTTTGAAGAGGTGCATGTGTGGGTGGGTAGGTACATGAGATATGGAGGTACTGGAGTGTTGCTAGACTGCATGGTATTGACTGCAAGACATCTGGGGGGGAGACTCTTGGCCATGGGGCATGAGGGCACAAGAGCAAGAGTGGCTCAGTCAGCTTTGACCACAAGAGTATTTGAGGGCAGGGAAGAGCAGTCAACATGTGTGGGGGCAGATCCATGTGATTGCATTTGGAATGAACAAAACTCACCTTGGGGGGTAGTATTAGCCTGTACCCAGTTTTCATGACATGGGAATCACTGAGAATGGTGGGGCAGCAGCCAAACTGCATGAATGTCATGCAACTTGTAGGGAAAATATTACATAACTGAGTGTGGCATGCTGCACTTCAGCTAAAACCAAAAGTCATGTGAATGTTTCCCACTCTGAGGTGATTCAGCCAGTGGAAGGATGGGGTCACTTGTGCCCAACCAAAAAAGGAAAAGGGCTTAGTCATTGGAAGGAAGCCCCATACTTCCAAGTTAATACTGCCTTAGGAGGCAGAGGTGTGAAATGAAATTAGAGGTTGATTGGCACATTTTTTTGGCTGTTCAGAAATGTTCACCATTTCATGTAATGTGTACTATTCCCATGCAACACTGGTATCTTGTTTATGAAACCAGTAACAATGCCATGTGCTTTGCCCTAATCCCTTTCAACATGCATTACTTTCTAACCCATCCCACTAGTAGACAAGGCATTAGCAAGTCCTTCACATCTGGCAATTATGTGACAGACAATAACGTGCAGGCTCTTTATATTAGTGTCAGCAATGGATGTTGTGTGTGACAACAGCCCCTCTCCAATCATCCCATATGTGAATTTCATAGCAGGGGGATATCAGGGGGAAAATGCATGTCAAAGCAAACATGTGGGGATGGGGAGAATGGGTCATTTTCTGGCAGATGCAGCATCATAGAGATATCTCCTCACATATGCAATGCAAAATGATCTATGTATATTCACTCCTGCTTGGAGTTGGATTTTAGTAGTGAGTTTGGGGTTTCTTGCTGAGCACCACTCAGATATAGCCAAATGCTGAATCACTGGCTCTGGAACATCACTCATAGGCTGTGATCCTTTCCCACACCCCATGCCTCTATATCATGGCCCACCCAGGACCTGGCAGCATGACTATATATGCAGCTGAAAACTGCTACATATAAACGCTGCCAACTTTGGCAGAATGACTGGTGTATATGTTGCCCAATATCCTGCATATGTGGCATGGGGCTCCTGGTTGTTGGATGCAGGCAGTGGATTGGATCTTAAGTTAGCTCACAGTGCACAGCAGTGGATTTCTGGCAGAATGCCTGTCAGACATAGATTGATTTGACTGCTTCCAGCTGCAGTCACCCTCCTTGAGAACTGGAACTGCAGTCAAACAGCTGTGTATGTGGCTGAACAACCACTACATACTTGGCTGAACAATATACAAGGCTGCACAGCTGTATACATGGCAGAATGGTCCTTATATATGCTGCCCCAAGAACTCATACATGGCCTAGGACTCCTTGCTAATGGATGCAATGTGTAGGTGGCCAAATAACCACATATGCAGCCGATATTATATACATGGCTGAACAACCATATATGTGAGTGAACAACCCCCAACTCATGCAGTGCATGTAATGCTGCATTCCTGGTCATACATCAGATCTTGAGAGATTCAGGGTAGCTTTTAATGTAAAACAAAACAGAAATATTGCACATAAAATTTAGCTTCACATTTGGGAGGTGTTGGTTTTTCAAATCGAGATGATCCTCAAAATGTGGGTGGAATCTTCAAGTATGCACAGGTGTGCTGTTGCAACCAAAATGTTGAGTTTATCTTCAAGTTTTGTGGCTATCTCAATTTGGGACAAAACTTCAAGTTTCATGTTCACATATCAGCATCCACAATATTTCCCATTTGGCTGGTAGTGATGTGGCAGCCTAAACTTAATATATCAGCAAACAGTAAAGCACACTCCCATTTTTGAAGTCAAAGCCATAATTTAAATGTGCAATGAAACATCAAATATCATGTGCATCTTAAACTTGTCCCCCACCTGTCTCATGACTGTTTCCCAATGATCACCCACTCAAGTTCTGCTCATCACCCATGATCAGAGGGCCCACCCAACAACCTGCCCCACTCATTGCATGAAAATGACAATCAAGCTGTGTTCACCACTTACCACTTGTTTGATAAGAACTCACAGCACCAGCACTCAAGTACTCATGATTCAAACATCATAGCACCATGCAGTACTGATATATCAATATTCACAGAAACACCAAATGTTACAGACATACCTCACATGGGATTAGTGTTGCTGCAGCTTAGTAAGCTGGATAAGCGCTGGCTATATCACAAAGTGACAAGAGATATTAGGGAATGAACCTGGCTGTATCTGGCAGCAAGCCACAGCTAAGCCAGGCCAAGCCAGGGCTTGAGAAGATGAGGGCACAATACAGGGTTACAACAAACTATGTAGGAACTAATGTACTATGACACAGTGACCACATAGTCAGGTATGACTCAAGCATCCATCCATACATGTGCAAAAATCATGAACAAGGCTATGAATGTAATCATAGTCAGGCTGACAGTCAAATGGCAAAGTGCAGGTATACTCGAGGAAAGTCACAAGTGCTGCAGGCACACCACCTTGCAGAAGAGATGATGGTGCCCTCTCCTTTGCTTGGATAATCTCTTTGATAGTGAGGCCATCATCCTGCCAGGGAACAAAGCCACAGAGCAAGTATGTAAGTACATAAGCAAGGGATTCCAAGTCATCCTGTCATGATTGTTCCCTACCACAAAGGGCCCTAATAGATGTGAATGCTGGCATGCTGGAAAAAGTGAGTTGCTTCTTGTTGGGGATGTGATGATGAGTTCCAGAGTGATGGTATGCATGTGCAAGTGTGAAGTTGACGAGATAGAGATGGTCTTGCTTTGCACTGTAGCTGAATAATAAATGGGAGGGCTTTATGTGACAATGGATAAAGTTATTCGAGTGGATGTGCTCAAGGATGGAGACCTGTGAGAATCAAGAGGTCAATCTTGTATCACTCTGTGATAAACTGGTTGCATATGGCTTGTAGAGCAATCTTGATAACAGCTCCAATGGAAAACACACATTGTAGGGAGGGAGGTCTCCCTACTAGGTATTTTATTTTATTTCACTGTTTTTACTTACAGATTTGTTCTATACCTTTTTCCTTATCTTTTACATAGTGTTTGGACGCATTGTGGCTTATGTAAGCCAACAACTACTTACAGCTCAGAGTACATACTAGAAAGGGGAACAGCTGCATTACCAGAGATGAGCAGATGGAAATAAAGACACAGAACCTTGGGAGAATATTTCCCTACACTCAGACACTCCTTAGACATCATCTTGGCTATTATTTGGGTTTTCAGGGCATGTTTTCAGTCATTTCATTGCACTCTTTGACCTCTACCAGGCATCTCTAGCCCCCTGGGTTGAACTAGACCCATCTTCCAACAGGAGTGTTCTCTAGCCTCCTCCCACTCTCCTTCCATTCCAATCCTTACAGCATGAGGATTGCTGAGAGAGGCAATCCTCCAGTGATGGGCCCAACCAATCTATAATCAGTACTTCAGTGCTGTCATCCACTCCTGACCACCACACACGAGGGATACCCAAACTGCCAGCAAGGGCTTTTTGGATGTGATATTCATATAGCAGGGTCCAACCATGTTCTGTGTCTTGAAGTTTGGCAACTATGTCACTACCCAAGAGAATGTTCCTAGTGGCATATATGACTCCTGGGCTAGTGAGATTGATATGTTCATGCAGCCATATGTACTTACTGGCATGGCCCCTCCCAATCTCTTTCAGTAATTTGAACCATCCATCTATAATGTGATGGCCCTCTGAGCAGAGGAATGCCTGCTTGGCACTTTCAAATGCCTACATGGTCCACAGAAAGGATTGAGTAAACTAGCACTTGTCCAATGAAAGATGGAAAATTTCTCACAAAATCCATGGAATCTGTGTCACTTGCTGATCCTAGCAACTGTTGAGAGAGCATATTGTATGTAGCACAATGGTGCTGGGTGGTGTTGGCAGAAGTTCAATGTTGAAATTCAAACTCAGTCATGCTATCCTCATACTTAGTTGTCAGTCATAGATCAACAATGTGTGCAAACAAAAATCATGTGATATTCAAATCATATCGAAGTACATACTGGCATGATTATTGGTAAGGCAATATCGAAGCTCAACCAAACACAGCCAAGGTCCAAAGTTCTCTGTAGGGTGTAGCTTAAGCAACATTCTCCCCAATGTCACTTTCATCCTGCACCTCTTCACCCTCAGCATCATTCAGAGTGTCAATAAGGTCATCCACACCATGGGCTTGTCCTGCTGTAGGGAGGGAAGTCTTCCTACTAGGTATTTTCTTTTATTTCACTGTTTTTACTTTACAGATCTGTTCTGTTCTTATTTCCTTATCTTTTTACTTAGTGTTTGGACGTGTTGTTGGCTTATGTAAGCCAACAACTGCTTACAGTACACTGTACATACTTAGAGGAATAACAGCCACATTACCAGAGAAGAGCAGACAGAAATAAAGACGTAGAACCCTTGGGAGGATATTTCCCCACTATCAGACACTCGTTAGATGAATCTCAGCCATTATTGGGACTTTTAGGGTGCATTTACAGTCTTTTCTTTGTACTCTTTGACCTCTACCAGGCATCCCTAGCCCCCTGGGTCGAACTAGGACCCTCTTCCAATGGGAAGACCCCTTGGCCTTTCCCCCCACTCTCTTTTATCAAACTTTACACTGCTTGCTCTCCTTCCTCCAAGTCTTCAGGATCTGAGCCATTTGCCACATGATCATCTTCACTGAGGGCTTTCAAAAGCCCCTCCAATGACTCCTGTGCATGTTCTGGATTAGTGGCAAGGAGCGTCCCGAGAGCATCTTCACTGTCTTCAACCAAGTCATCTTCATCAGGTAACAGCCCATAGGTGAAACTAAGGTGAGACTTCTTTTGGTGGAATTTCAGCATTTGAAGCACTTCCATTAGGGCTGGTTTGATCTTGTTCCATTCCTTGGTGTGGTCTCCACACTGGACAAGAAGATCTGCTCACATGGTGTAGGGAGAGGGGACTCCCTAGTAGGATATTGGCTGAGGAGAGAGTGGTTGAGGGTTTTATTTGATTTTTCTAAGGGGCTTGATCCCCATTTTGTACTTGGAGCTGGGACTTAGGGTGAGGTGAGTGGCTGATTAGTAAGTGAAGTTGGACTTGGACTCAAGTTTGTAGTAGCTACAAAACAATCACCACTATTGAGGCTGGAGAGCACAGGCCAGTGTGACCAGCCTGTGGCAGTCTTTTCTGTTTTCTGCCTTTGAGAGTGAAGTCAGGACAGCTCTAGGGGAGTCCTAGAGTGGTGGGGGATTGAGCAGTTTGTGTCAGGTTTTCAGCTGAGTGTTCTAGTTTCTTTTCATTTCATTTTCTCTACTAGTTCCTATCTCCAGCAGGGTCCCTAGTGGTCTAACTAGCCTTTAGAGCCCATTTCCCCATCCCTTTCTCAGTGATCTCTACAATGGGACAGCACTCCCTTGGATGGGAAGATAGTCCATCACCATATAGTAAAGTGTTGGGAAGAGCTTTTCTTTCCCCTGAACGCTTGTCTTTCCCTGTAGAACTGCACTTACCTGCCAAAATTGCAATGTGTCTGACCATTTCTCCATGTAACAAGAATCATATGAATTTAGTTCCTGTTTGATGGAGCACAACATCACGTTCACATCTTCTGGCCCAGAGGATTCATCATCACTGTTGAGACTGTAGCCAAGGTGACATGCAAGTGTTGGCCACTTCGAGGGGGCAGAAGGAATGGGCCCAGGATGGACTTCCATAAGCCTGGTGCTCTTGTGATATTTGGACATCTGGACATGGCTCACTAAGTACCCATCTACTGGGGTGATAGGAGAACTTACCATTGCAATGACTACTTTCTTTGCCTGCTTGTATTCTGGTGCATCCCAAGACTTTTTAATCCACATCATTTGGCAGTTGGGATTCAGCACTGGCATTGTAAGTATTAGTGATCTCACATTTCAAACTAAAACCTGCCCACCCAATGAAATAATATATGCCTTTGTGTTGCCCATGCAATGATAATACTTATCAACCCATTCCAAGCCTCTCAGAACAAAAGGATGAAGCTGGGAGTTTTGTTCATCATTGCTGAGTCTACTCCAGGTACTGTAGAACTTCTCAAATGTGGCCAAGTACCTGCATAGTGTAGGAAGGTGCTTGTGTGATAGTGCTCAAATAGCCTGGTGCAGGATCTGATAGATGCCATTGTGATAAACCCCCATCAGATTGGGAGACTTTTCAGGGCAAAAAAAAAGCATACCTCAAGGATGAGTTCAAAGTCTTGCAAGACTTTCCATTGCATCTCTGATAGCTTATACTTCTTTAGATCTTTGTTGTTTGGGCACTCAAAAAATGTGTCAATAGGCTGTGTGACCATGTGACAATAGTTAGAGGAATTGTCTGGGAGTGGGTGGTGGGACTAGGACACATACCTGGTGAAGGTAGCAAAGATGGCATATCATGTAGTATACAGAATCCCAGCAAGTTGTTATGTCATGGACGAGTTGGAGGACATTGATCTGCATTTTCTCACCAGTGGGTGTGCCATTTGCATCTTCAGCATCCCAGTAACCATTCTGATTACCCTCGATAATGTAGGCCTTGAACACATCTTGCCATTGACCAGATGCACACAACAACCAGACAATGCTGCGACCCAATGAGATTGGATCACTCTCCAGAGCTTCCTTGTAAGTTTGTTGATCTTCCAAGCTTGGATCTGAGAAGAGTGCACCTGCAGCATCAATGAGCTGAGGGTCTGTCAGTGTGCTGATAACATGACCAGTGCAGATGTTCAGAATGTGGGGGAGACATCATATGTGTCAGTCTTTCTTGTTGAATGGGATGTCACACTTTGATAGCAGGTGTCACATCCATGACATGTGTGCACTCCCCAGGCCTAAGTCTGAGTGCTTCTGGCTCAGTCCAGACCCTTGGGAGTCTGCTGTGGAACTCCATTCCATTTCTGTTTATAGTTTTGATCCATTACTCTGTTCCATTCCAAATTTGGAATAGTTCCTTTCTGCCACAATATGTCTAACTGTTTTGGTACTTGTAGTCTAGCCTTTGGACTTTCAGAATGTCTGATACTCTGGTACAGCCTGTAGGAATGTTGTCAATGTTCTGTACTGCCCTCTGGAGTTTTGTTACCTGGACATTGCCTCAGAACATTCTCTGTGGTATAAAACCCCTTGTACATACATTGTAGCACCTCAGTTCAAATATCAAATCAGATACTCTAAGCCTCACTCTGTCCTCTGCCCTTGGAACTCAAGCAAGCACTGGATACACTGAGTGGCATACCTCCCCTTGATCTCTGTCTTGCTCTGACTCCAGATTTCTATCCAGACTTTGTATATGACCCTCAGACTTAGAGAACCAGTCTTAACAGCAGGTCCTCAAGCACTTCCATCATCTTATCATTGTTCTCCACATTATCCATCATAAAATGACCAACCTAAAAGTCACAATATCAGGTTGGGATCCCAGTCCACAATATCATGTACAATACTACTAAATTATGGGGCTTACTTTTGTTGTGATGCTGACACAGTCCAAGAGTTGAAGTATCACATTCACCAGATTCTGCCTGTCATGAAGACCAAGTATGCAGTGAAATGCAATCAGAGCCATTTCCAAAGCTAAGTGGCCACTTGTGAGCTTCTTGATCCAATGGGCAGTCACTCCTAGGTATGGCCATTGGTTGTGGTCTGACCATATGTCTGCCATGACTGAGATGGCTCCTTCTGAATGCTGACCAAATAAATGGGACATTAGTGCCAACTCTTCAGTTGGATGGTGAGATAGGAAAAACCTACTCAAAGATCTGCTCTGAGCATGTCAATGTGCTGTTTCCAAGATACAAGGACCATTTCATGTAGTTTCATCTGCTTGGGAATGTCTGACTGTAAAAGATCTCCTTGAAGAAGGAGTAAATTTCTAAATTCATAACACTCAATCACATTCAAGCTCTGAATTGGAAGTGAGCACATTCACACAACATATGAAATCAAAAGGATCACTTGACTTACCTGATCATCCACAACTATAAAGTTGATGAGCACCTCTTTGAATCTTTCCTGGGTAAACTGTGGTCATTTCAGAGTCACATTGTGAATCTTCTTTGCAGCCTCCAATGCCTCTTGCTTTGCCTTGCCATGCTTCATCCTGTCTGCAGTCTGAGATGAGTGGCACCATCACTTGTGACTCTCCTGATGATACTTGAGATGTTCTTGAACAATGCCAGTTGAAGTCTTAGAGCTATAAGTGTGACTTGGAACAGTTGCATTCAGGTGGTTCTTGGCTTTATGGCTGGCACAACAAAATATTAGAACAACTTTGTGGACCTAAAACCTTCATGTTCACCTGCATTTCTTACATACCCAAGTCCCAGTAGCCATCTTTTGGAAGAAATGCTTGATATTGCTAACTTTGATATTCTTGTCATCCAATTCCATGTCCCTGTCAAGTTCCAAGCCAGTAAGGAGGGCACAGTCGCAGTTACCATCACATATAGCTTGACTAGTGCTTGTAGGCACAGGACTCTGTTGGGCATCATGAGATTGTTGTTGGAGTTTGAATCACCCCTGTGTGATACCTTAATTTGGTGCGAGTTTCATGTGATTACATAAGTGCTTAGAGTGCACTTAGTACTACACTTTTGGTACTAATCCCTTAGTAGTTGAGTCACTACTGAGGGTAAGCCTACATATTATTCATATTAGACTACTTACTGATACCTTGTAGCTGCCTACAGGTACATCAATATATCTAGTAGTTGAGTCACTACTGAGGCTGCCTACAGCCCTTTTCTACAGGTTATGAGCCCCGCCTAGCATGGAAAATTTTATTGTAGGCAACTCGCAGTCAACTCGAATAGAAGCTACTCAAGCTTGCTACAATACTATCTCTACTACCCTCAAGGCTAATGGACAGCTACCTAATGGATCCACCTGAGCTTGGTGATCATGGTGAGAACTGGACTAACTATGGAAGTTGGGTCCTTGAAGCCATAGACAAAGAAGGCTTGACAGGTATCCTACTGGGGTCTGAAACATGACCAAGGCATCCTACACAGCTCAAAGGACGTGGCCCAGGATGGGCACCTCAGTCTGATGAGGAATGAGATGAAGTTGCAGTCTGGAAAACTGCCGACAACGCGCGGCATCAACGGACCACTATGGTCCACCATATCATCATATCCGGCATACCTGACTCAATCCTGATGCTATGTATGCATTTGGATACCCCCCATGAAATGTTCGCCTACCTCGAGAACTGCTATGGTTCAATTCCGAGACCAGAGACACTGAAGTTTGTTGATGAAGCTGTTCAACAGCACGACCTGCCATCCGAGCAGTACCTGACTGGTGAAAGTGCTCAGAGCACTTGCGATAGCAACAACAAACCACTAGACGTGCCTGGAGTAGAGGGGGACCCCTCAGATTTCCCAAATGACTGCGCCGAGATCCCAACAGGGCACCAGGAACCCAAGATGGAGATCGTAGACGTGCGGCATGTGGAAAGTAACTTACTGGTGAATGGAATTGTGGTTGTGACTGAAAGGGAGCCAGGCGAATGTACGAACGCATTTGAAGCACCTGACAAAAGTGGTCAGTGCATACAAGATGACACAGATGTGACGAGAAGTTACAAGCCCAATGGCATGGATTTGGACATGTCAAATGGCTGTATGAACAAGCCCAGTGCTATACCTGATATGGACGAGCAGCTCATCGCCATTAACACGAGCATGACAACACATGACTTACTGTCAGTGCATGACCGCACGGCTATTATGCCCATGGCCGGTCCCACAAATTCCAAAATCATCTATACTGCTGGAGTGAATCTGCAGATGCCTGCAGAAAGTGGTCATCGAATCGCGAACCAAATCGGACCAATCAGCGACATACCTGATCCCCCTGGGCTTCAGGTCGAATTCCTGACTCGGTATACTCTACCGATGAAACAATCCACACAAATTCCAGATGCTACCACCACAAATGTGAGGTTGGCACACATGTGGGCACTATCCGAGACAGAAGTAACCTACCTCGAGCGCGGCATAGCCAAACCGTCGCTGCATGTAGCCAAGATGACATGGCCTAGGCCAGAGCATCCTGAGAGAGAGCCAGACTCGTCCTCGCAGCTACGAGAGACCGAGCGCCCTCAGCCCGATCGAGATCGTGCCCCCGAAGGATGCCATAGCCGACCTACATGCGAAACCCACCTGTGAGGATTCAGGAGATGGGGGTGCACGGACGTGCAGAACCCAGTGAGGGGGACAGCGCGAACATCGATTCGACAACGATAAAGGTAGAGATAGGGAGTGGCAGCGTGGAAACCACCGGAGCACCACCATACTCACCACATTTGGAAAGGCACACAAAGGAGCCCGATAGGGAGCAGGCTAGCAGCAGCCACGGCGATGCAGATAGCAGGGAGTTCGTCGACTCGCATGGAGTCAGAAAGGCAATGCTAGCTGACAGAGGGTGTCAGCACGCTGCATGTCAGATGAAACGGCCAAACGGCCTACCCGTGCCGCCCAAGCCACCTCCGAACTCTGTTCACACCATTCCTAGAATGGTCAAAGGCACGCATCATTCTGGAGGACTCGAGCCATGTGCTATAAAAGTGTCAGTATCACTCATATGAGGTGAAACGCCTACTGTGTGCATGTGGCCCTCATGCCGCCACCTCAACTCCTCTCAGCATCCATAAAACGACTTAGTTTTGTTGCGGGGGGATCCTGGATGGTGAACATACACTATAACGAAGTCAGGAGTGCATGACAAGTGAGAATAAGAGGGCACACGCACGATACAGCTGGTATTTCCATGCAGCTCCATCTACTCCGCTCAAATCCCTCGAAGCAACTCTGGAATGTCACCAATACATATTGGCAGCAGGAGGTGCCTCCCATATCAACGTGAAATGACGTGAATCTTCATATAGCCAAGCGGCTGCCTCCCAGCAGCGATATGAGGCGAGATAACGAGCACAAGGCCAAATGGCCAAATGGCTCACCTGCACCATCCAATCTCGGTCGATACGACCTTTCACATCCTCCTAGGATCCTCAGGAACTCACGCCGACACAGTAGGATCAAGACAAGATCTAAAAACGTCAGCATTGTTTGTACAAGGCCAAGCGCCTACCGTACACCTGTCGTCGCCATATGGCCACTGCAGCTGGACTCGAAGCCCACCAAACGATCAAGAGTCATTTTTGGGGTGTCCTGCATCATAGGCATTTGCTATAACGAGGTCAGCAACGCTGGGAATGCCCAAACGAGAGGGCATGCACATCATGGTGACCATACAGATGGTAACCCTACCATTTCGCCATCTCGAGCACTCACGAAATGCTGGGAACCTCCATGTGACGCTCATACAAGGCGATACACCAAGTACCGGACGAAACAGCCTAACGGCTTACCTGCGTCACCCAAAACGCCTCCAAACGGCCTCGTGAACCCTCCTGGGACCATCAGGGACCCTCGCCGACGCAGACGGATGAAAACGAAACCTGAAAACGTCAGTCAATCCGGGCAGACAGGCTGCAAGCGCCTCATGCTACTCAGCATGCCCATCTCGCCCCCTCGCCACCTTTCGAAATACCTCTGGAATGTTGCTAACACATATTGGCGGAAGGGGATACCTCCGGACGGATGCAGAACGACGATAAACTCGTTATATTCAACACGGCGGCCTCACGACTGTGGTACAAGGTCAAGATGCGCGCACCACACAAGGATTTCCGAAACGGGAAGTTGCCACAACGCGGCGCGTCAAACACGACCACACAATACTCGTGCACCACATGGACTCAAAGCTGCATCTGCAGCAATTATACTCATTCTTGTTTGGGTATTTGCTATATATTCTTTCTATTTAGTCCTATACTCTTCACCCCTACCTAATCACACAGTGGATCTTCAGGGGGTGTGTTGGAGTTTGAATCACCCCTGTGTGATACCTTAATTTGGTGCGAGTTTCATGTGATTACATAAGCGCTTAGAGCGCACTTAGTACTACACTTTTGGTACTAATCCTTCAGTAGTTGAGTCACTACCGAGGGTAAGCCTACATATTATTCATATTAGACTACTTACTGATACCTTGTAGCTGCCTACAGGTACATCAATATATCTAGTAGTTGAGTCACTACTGAGGCTGCCTACAGCCCTTTTCTACAATTGTTGGGAGGGTTGTAAGGGTGACCATGATCCAGTTTGTTGAGCTTGGACTCTGAGTTTATGTGGCCTCTGACTCCATGCTGTCTTCCCCTGCCAAGGCAGGGGCTCAGAATCAGAATCACTGGAGTCCATGGACATGTCAAGGTCAAAGTTTTCTTCAGAGTCCAAGGATTTATTACACATCCAAATTGGAAGGATGCAAGGCAATGGATGATTGACTGCTGGAACAGGCCAAGCCATCCTATGCACTGACAGAGATATTAGCTGAGATGTCAGATGCCTCTTGAACTGCTACCACCATCATCCCCCCATGGGAAAAATCCCTCCCCTCCCAAACACACTTGTTCAACAGCTGAACCATGTTCAATAAGACTATCAGATGTAGGCAAACACTACCACTCATTCCCCAAGGGCTCCTTCAAGGCCCATTTCACCCCACCCTCAGCTCCCAGATTTGTCTTAAAGCATCTCACCACTCACCCTCTGACCTGGACTTGGACAACCAAGGATGGCCCCAACAAGGGTCACTCCTTCCAAGTCCCAACCATCCCTATACCTGTGATAAGACTGCACCCAGGGCTATCCACTGGATAGTCATGGTCTTTCACTCATTCAAGGCCCACCTCAATCCCATTGCCATTGATGGAGAGTCTGGAAAGGTGAAAGCCAGGTGGCTTAGGCTTTATCAAAATAATCTGTACATCCATCTTCAAGGCCAAATGAAAGAGGCTGCAGCAGCCAAAAGGCCAGTTCCACCCACCCCCAAGCCACCCCCCACTGCCCTCTCAACCCCCTCCCAGGCACCCCCTCCACCAGAGAACCTTCTTGAATCCAAGCTATCTAAACTCTGCCAGGAGATCTCCAAATTAAGGGATAGGCTTACCAACTACATTATGTCCCATGAGGCATGCTGTGGCTGCCACAGCAACTCCCCCTCTGATTCCTCTGATGAGGAAGTCACCACTGGCATCACCCCCCCACCCCAGGCCCCACCCCCCATCCTGCTCAACCTCCTCCCGGATGGCTTGTTGAAACCTGCAGCCAACCCCCTGTCATGGTTAGTCACTGCAGTGAACCAGCAGGGTCTCCCCTACACCTTTAGGGACAGCATCATCATCCCCTCCCCCCTCACCCCTTCAACCTCATTCCCAGAGGGAACACTTGAAGTTGTCAAAGTGAAATTTGGCAATGCCCCCCCCCTTGTATATAGGTACCCACAGAGATGGGGAACTCAGGGTATCTACCAAGGCCTCGGCTGACATGGTAACCACCACCCTCAACCTCCCTCATGATCCATATGTCCCTACACTACCTTGCAGGAGGAAGTGATTATTTACCCATCCCACCTCCCTCTCTACTGTATCATAGTTGTAGCACTCCCTCCACTCACTGTTTCACCTTTGCAGCTCTGTCCTGCAGGCCTCTTGGGCCTGGTCCAGTTGAGTGTGCAAAGTGCTCAACTTCTGTTGTACAGAATCATGTTTAGTCACCCCTCTCGCTCTCTGGACAATTGTGGTTAGTATAGTGCAAAATAGGGATGTTCCTGTACCTCATGCACTTAAATTTAAAAATAAAAATAAAAATAAAAAAACTGAGATGTCAAGATGGCATGAGGCTGTTACCACTTATGAGTCTTACCTGCAGTTGTGCTGCCATCATCTATGCTTGATTGCACAACTTCCTTCCACTTCGAGTTGGTGGCAGTCACTGTTGCATTAACCTGAGTAGGCAGTGACTTTGGGTCTGGATCACAAAGGTTTATCAATGTCTGAGCATGCATTATGGGGACCATGCTGTTCTCACCTGTGAGTGCCATGGTGGGTTCTCTTGGAGAAGTTCAAGTACTTCATGCCCTTGATCTTGTGATTTTGGGTTGCAGCATTGGCACCAGTGCAGGTTCTATGGGTTGGGTGACCAGTGGTGCAGCTATGTGTGGCAGGACCAGATGCTGGGGAGACTTGATGTCAACAGGCATCGAAGGCTGCAAATGTGCTTGAATTTGTTTCTTCTTCTTGGGAGGCATCTTGCAAACTTGAAACTAAGGGCTCTCCAGTGCTGGTCCTGGCTGCTTAAGCTCCTGACACTGCAAGCATTTCACAATTTTTCATCCCAAGATATGCTGAAAAAATTGAAAAAAGAGATACTCTTTTATTTCAGCTGTTTTCAAAGAAAAAGGCAAATATAATGTAAGGTTTTCTTTGTCTTTGCTGCCAAAAAACATGAATTAATGGTAATGCCCATTAGGTTCTTCACCAATGGGTATTAGCATCAATCAATGTTTTTAGTAAATCATGCAAAGAAAACAAAGTTGTGTTATAATGCCTTTTCTCTTGAAAACATGTGTCAAAAAAGAGTATCTCTTTTTTCAATTTTTTCAGCATGTTTTCTCAAGAAAAATTGTGAAATGCTTGCAGTGTGAAAGTTGAAATAAAATATGCACCAGGCAGGAGTTCTGGACCCTGAATTCTGGGCCCCAGGCATGGACAGCAAACATCAGAAGCTGTCAGATGATGGGGTGTTGCCTGCAGTGATTCATCTCACAAGGAAAACTTTGAATGACAAAGTGAAGTCTGGTCAGGTAGTGGGCAATGCCTCAAGGTTGATCAGCATAAGTCTTGACAGTTTCAACCCACTGTAGAACACTTAGTAGTCACTTTATATATTAGTAGCAGAGCTACTGTACCTGTAGAATACTTAGTAGTCACTAAGTAAAAACTACAGTAATACTAAAATTGTAAGTGCACACTATGTGCTTATGTAATACAGTGGCTATGCAACAGCACACCATTGATCTAATAACTCCAACACCCACCTAGTATGTATGTACAATAGTCATGTGGTGTGCATGCAGGGCAATCTGGGTGCAAGATAAATTTGCAACCTGTACTGTGGGATGTGTCATGATGAATTTATTTTAAAGGGACATAATTAAAATAAGTCAGGGTTATGCCTGGGTATGGGCTACCCATATCGATAAAAACCCACATATGCGCCATGTGTGCATGTGCAGTTTTTTGTTGATTTATAATTAAACCCAGTCAAGTATATAATGACCAATGAACACACAAATGCACCATAGGCACATCATGTGTGGATTTTTTGATGATTGAATAACTTTTTAGTTAGGGCTGGGTACAGGATAGATAAAACTGCCAGTACTGCAAAACTGCCACAAGCACATGTGCAGGTTTTACAGATTGACCACCAATCGATCCAAATATGAGCCACCATGATCACTAAGCTAGTGTGTGGAAATAAAATATTGTAATTGATGCTATAATATACTTATTGATGATATGCTACCCGCAAACCCACCATACTGTGTCTGTGGGGTTTGTATACATTATCATGTAGATGTTGTGGCTGACATTGGAGGATGATAACAACTGATATGGACCTGACTTGATGATCACTATATAATTGTGAACTAACTGTGAATCTTGGATATGCATTTGGAGATTGTCTTTGAGCTGTTGATGGTCTGGTTTTTATTGAGGTAGCAATCAAAGGTTCCAATATTACCTTGCTTGTAAGGTTTCTGTCACACCATAACCCCTGTGAGAACCAGTGTCCATCTGAAAGTCCTTCCTTTTCGGGTGTGCACAGCTGTATTCACCAACACCACTTGTAACAGCAATGGTAGCAGCAATGTAAGTAGGGTAAGGGGATCCACATCACAGATGCACATTGGTGGCAGGAAAGAACTACAAGGAAAGGATGTGGTAGACAGTCCATGAATGACTCCAGGAGTATTGGGCAATAGAATATTCATTAGTTTATTATGGGTATGTAACAAGTACTGAACAACAACTGTACATCCCCTGGGAAATCATGCAGGCCTCAGGTGCAACCACCATGCCTTGTTCTCATCATCCTCTGCAGGTAAATCAATTAAATCAATGGAATGACAGCATAGAAACATTTTTTGGCAGCAAAATATGTGGCAGTACTACCAAGGAATGTGGAGTGCAGAATACCAACTACTGTAATGGCCTTTGCACTTAGCTCTTTCAAGCAAGGTTGTTGCCAGCACCAGCAGCACTTCCCGAGTATCCATAGGTGAATTTTCGGTATTTAAATCTATCTAAATCATGTGATCCACACAACCCACACTCCCGCTCAGTGCACATCTGTGGGATTTCCATTGACATGAGTACTTACATTAAATGAAGGGTTATGAATTGTGATGAATGTATATGGCTCCAGAAACTGGTGACAGATCCTGCTTGGTTGGTTGGGTTGGGTTGTCCTGCATAATATATATTTCAACTCATGAGCAGATGTGTGAAGGTGTATCAAGTCTGCACAATTGGCACAGGTGTATCTGCATGGCCTAGAACAGCTGCAAATAAGCTCTGACTGGCCGTTTTTCATTCATTTCATAATCATTGATAGATTTTCAAAACCCATTTTCAATGGTGGGTTGATGGAGTTTTCAGCATTAGGGAATCATACATAATTAG
This sequence comes from Pisolithus marmoratus, assembly GCA_024613145.1. Lineage (NCBI taxonomy): Eukaryota > Fungi > Basidiomycota > Agaricomycetes > Boletales > Pisolithaceae > Pisolithus > Pisolithus marmoratus. The sequence continues at coordinate 189,667 of JANFAE010000186.1, forward strand.
GATACATGGTCACATTTTAGGGTTAGGGTTTGGCATGTAGGGTTAGGTGACTCCATGTGTGATTTATTCCAGTGAAATTAACCCTCTTGAAGTTAGTGGCTTTTGAACTTAGGTTAAATGGATCATGTGTAGACCACTATTCCCCCCCTGTTGGGGGGGCCCCTTCAGTGGTCTACACATGATCCATTTAACCTAAGTTCAAAAGCCACTAACTTGACAACAACAATCAATCATGTACAGTACAATGCTATTCAGGCTCCCAACCATCCTTGCTGGAGGGTGTGCACAGACCACATCAGCAAAACTACAAGTAGTCTGCTTTGTCTGAAACAGCCCACATCAGTTGACTCAGACAATTCAGACAGTGCAGATGTCCAACATTGGGCAACCAAATAGAGTGCCAAGACTTCAACTGAATTGAATGAAAGTTTGTCAGACTAACTCAGAGATGTCAGACAAGCAGACTACATGTAATTTTGCTGATGCAGGTGTGCTGCACTGTATCTATGACTGCCTGATTTATCCTAAGAGCACCTTCTATAAAGAGAGGTCTCTGGTAAAGTACTGGAGATAAGGAGATAACAAAGAACTGGTGGACTGGGTGCATGGAACACTGTAGAATAGTGTGATGCCCAGTAGCATCACAGCATGTACATGAACACATGTTCTCACTGTACTTGTATGTGCATGGTCAACTGTACTACCTGGACAGTGTAACAGGGAAAGATGAGAACTGATTGATATGAACACATTTTCCACATTTTAGCAAAATCTTCTGTGTCCTTCATGTACAACTTTCATTGAGGTAGCCACAACCAAGTAGCATAATGGTGGAAATAAACTTAAACTCAGGCTATAGTACCACAAAGGGCATTGACATTGTGCAGATGATGATCATGACAACAGATTGAATCAAATTGTATGCAGAGACTCAGCTACAGGTGCTTCACAACATATAACATCTCAGATTCTTAAAATGCATGAAGATGTGAGCTGGAATACAAAAGATCAACAAAAGTCAAATAAATTGCAGTAAGCGAGGAATGTGCAGCTTGAGGTAAAAAATGCTGGATAACAATACACAGTGGTGTTTATGATCAGATGGCTCATCATCGAGTGCAACTGTACCATTGCGCATTGAATTACACATGCACCCAAGCTCAAAACTCAGCAATTTCCAGCCTCCACTCTGCTTCCTCAGCACAAAATTTGTAGAGCTCACCAAGCACAATGTTCTGCTGGAGTTTCACTTTAGCAAGCTCCTGCTCTATGCTGCAACCAAGATGTTGAGCTTGTGCAACCTCAAGGAGAAACCAAGCTTCTTCCTGCTCAGACCCATCCTGATCTGCATCAGATATGCTGGTGGGTGCATGCTGAAGGGATATAAATGCCAGTAAGCATGCTGTCAGGTTTGAGCAACTTACCTGTGCATCATCATCTCCCTGAGATACTGCAGTCTTGAGCACTGGTGATTTGAGCAGAACAGAACTTAATGCGGAGGGACAGGCACGATAAGGGATGAGTGAATGGCATTTGCCCTCCAGCTGCAGACAATGCCAACACCCAGAGGTGTTCCTTGCATATGGACAGTATTTGAGCCCAGTTTGCATCTGGAAGTGACCTGCTCAGAGGAGATACTGGACAAAATGAAAGTGCTAGATCCACTATCTGCACTAGGAGTGCCAGGAACAGTAGCAACAGATGTTTGTGGCCTGACCAGGCTTGTAGGGATGGTAGACTGAGCCTCAGTCAAAGCGAATGTGGTGGTTGATTTCTTGAGAGGTAGCTGGTGACTCTACATTCATTTTCTGATCATCTGCCATTAGAGATGTGTCTGAGAATTGGGAATAACTGCAAATTGCAAGGTGGAAGGCTGAAGTTGAAGAAGAGACTCTGATATTAGGTACTTACATATTTACTACCATTGTTTTCCACTTATAGTAGCTTTCTATGCACACTCAGTAGGAACATAACATCTTGATAATTTTGTTGTTCTGTCCAGAAAGTCTTCCTCTTGTGAGTTCTACTTGCACATTCTTTCATCAATGCCTGAGTGTCTGAGGTGTCTCAGAACCTTCCCAACTGCAAGAGGTCTCACATACCACTGGTCTCAACTGTGATCTTTTTGTAACACAGTCCATTGGGAGACTGTAACTGTTCATGTTTCAAATGCTCCAGAGGACACTGTGCTAGCTGATGATCCATGCCCATTTTCCCCTTTTCAAGCACAAGATGAGGATTTTGATACACCAATACTTGATGCAGAACCACCAACAGAGCATCCATCCTTCATGATGGCTGACAAGCATGTGGACCCCAAGGAAGTCCCTCAACTGAATACCAACAATAAGTTGGGTCGTGTTCTCGATATCTTTCACAGCACTGGAGAGATTTTTGATGGAGGACAAACATTTTTAGCATGGTTTCATCTTGACATCTATGCTTCCCAGTGCCAGCAGAATCTTTATTACCCTTTTGCTAGCCTTGGTGATTGGGAGATCGCAAACTTCCTTCTCACATCCAGACTTAGCATGAGGGCTATTGACAAATTCTTGTCACTGTGTCTGGTGAGTCTGTCGATACTAATTCATCTATTTCCACCGCTTAACACTTATTTAGACAAACTCTCTTCCTCTCTCATTCTCTACTGCCAAAGAACTTTGCTCCCATGCTGAAATGCTCCCATCCGGACCACACTGGAATGCTCGAGTTGTCCCTACCACCCACCCGATGAAAAGTCCCATCACCCTTTACTACCATGACTCGTTGGACTGTGTGGAGTCCTTATTCACCATCCTCTCTTCATGCAATTGATGGACTACTCACCTTTTCTGCCTGTTCACTACTGCTGAGCACATTGTGAGAGTATTCATGGAGTGGATGAGTAGTGATGGTGCATGGGATTTGCAGGTATGAACTATTCTTGCTCTGAATGCAAATATGTAATGTGTTTACCTCCAAGTTGAAATTTTCCCAAAGGTAGTACATTGTGCAAGCATTATTCTGTCATCAGACAAGACACATATCACAAATATGTGTGGCAGGAAAGTTTCCCATCCCCTCCTGATCAGTCTCACAAATATTCAGATGGACATCAGGAACAAGGGGTCATCACATGCATTCCTACTCCTAGCACTAATGCCAATCCCCACATTTACACATCCTGCTACCTGAATATGCTCTGTTCTTGAGGTGTGGCTCTTCCATCACTGTCTAGACATTGTCCTTGAACCCTGAATGAAACAGGCTGCTTGTTTTGGCAGGATGATGTCAGACCAATAGGCAATCTACATTATTGCTTCACCCATTGGTCTATACATCATTGACACACCAGAGGCATGCATATGAGGCACACCTCACTGGTAACCACTGCCATGTATAAGGACTTTGGAGATTCAGATCATCATCCACCATGTACCACTGCCCTCACCCTCATCCCAACTCCAGTCTATCAAATGTAACATAGATGAAGTTGAATGTACTTTGCCACATGCAAGGACTTCCAACTCAGTGGTGTATCCCACCCCTTTTTGGCGTGACTGCATATATGCTGATCCCTCTCAAGTTCCACTCCAGAAGCTCTGCATTACTGGCATTGCCAGTTTTGGGACCATGATATGCAATGGTGCAAGCACATGCTGGGGGCTGGGGGAGCTGGACTTCCAGTTTCTCTGTGTTGCCTCCAATCGCTGGCTTTCATCACTTCAATCAAGGCATGATGAAATTGAAGACAGGTTGGGTGGGTGTAACACAAAGAGATGTGCAGCAATACATCATAGTCATTATTGCTGGATTACCTCAAGTGGATGTAGTTATAGCCATTTGGGCTCTGATGGAATTCCAATACCTTGCCCAAGCTCCTGCCATCACTTTGCAAATGCATGATCATATCTCAGCTGCTCTCAAGACCTTCCATGACCACAAGCATGCCATAATTGATGCTGGACTATGTCCGTGGCCAGACCACTGGGGCTGCCTAGACCACTGGAGATCCCAAAGCTAGAGTTCATGCAGAGTGTTGCACCAAGCATCCACCAGGCCAGCACTGTTATACAATGGTCAGCTGACACTACCAAGCATTGTCAAAGATCCAGTGACCACAACCAACAACCAGAATTATGACTCCCAGATCTGCCACACCCTTGATCATGATGGAAAGTGCCACCTCTTCAACACTGCTATCTCACTGT